>JAJLWA010000008.1:0-440906 GCA_030564665.1 Entelexis apis | reverse complement strand
ATCCTGCAGTTCTTGGTTAATATAGCTTGTTTATCTCGCCGCTGCCTACCGCGTCTCTTATGGTGAGTTGAGCTTCAAATCCAAATAATGACACTCGATCTACTTTCTGTCAAGCTTGGTGAATACCATATCTCCTTGGTTTCCTAAGTTCGACATGATTAAGGTTTGATTCTATTACTTCCTTTTCTTAATTCGTGGAGCTTGTAGGGGTCTCGTCAATAATTGCTAAGCAGTCCTAAGTGAGTCTGGGTTGTTATTAATGTGCCTCGCTCGTGCTAATATCAATTCTTTTGAGAGGTCTACAGTTTGAAAACAGTAGAATAGAAATTTGTTTTGTTTCACCATCTTAGCTCACGGTTCATAGCTTGAATTCTAATCCCCTTTCTGGCACGGTAGCTCGAGTCTGGGTTCCATATGGTCCTGCGCATGCATATGCTTATGCATTAGGAACCGTTCCTTACGTCGCATTTCCCGATTATTTCAGACGTGCTGCTTCTTTCGGCTCGATACTATTGTCCTAACCCATTTGTCGCTACGTACATAGTACATGCAGGATGCATATGCATGAATTTGCACACTAAAATGGAATACATCACAAGGCATGGTTTTTGCGGGGATTCCCCATTTTCCGGGAGGGATTTTCATACTGTTGTTCTTTTGTACAATTTTGTTTTCTAGCAGCCACTTAGTTGACTATTCTTTTTTGTTGCCTTAACTACCATCACATCCTTGAATACCTGCGGCACTCGTAAACATTGGTTTCATGACTGTTTATGAGCTATACGTGTCAATGATACAATCTAATTCAAGGCTGATTTACTATTAATCTCACGCTAATGGAACCTGATGGTACCTATAATATCAAATTAACTACCCTTAATAGCTGCACTGCGTAATGTACATGAGATTTCACAGGACCATGACTACTTGATCTTGACCAATGATCTCTCATGAACACAAAGAACCTCTTACTATTGCAAATTTGAGTCCCGATGCCGTGCTCCAGGTCGTGAAGACCCATGAGGTCGTTTATTTTTTCTCGCCAGCTAGTGTTTTATGTTTGATAATTCATGTTATGACCTTCTTTGATTAAAGTCATATGCATTTATAAACTTCTTATTTTCTGAAAACATAAAAATATTGTTCCAGGTTAGCCGCCCATCACCGAGGTTCTGAATGCCTCCAGTATACCTCTGTGCACCGAAAGCAATTGCCGATTGTTAAAAATAGGCTTTGATTATTTGAAACATTGACAGAGCGAAATACTTCGTTAATACCTAAAATACGTTTGTATTTCTATTTATCAAAAATATTTGGATCAACTAATCTGTCTTTTCATTAAGAAAAGAGCACTTTTGGTCTATTGCCGAGCTCTCGCATAAAACGTACTACAAAGTTTTTGGAAACTGCTCTGTAATTTGATATCTACTAATCTCACAGTGACTAGCTTTAAGTATTTAAGCCTTGGAGGCGGTTCTTGTAGTGTAAATGACGGGGATGCTTTGAGTCCAATGTGTCGGCTCCTGACTCGGGTGTCTGCAATCGACAACTATGAAGCACAGATAATAATAAACTGGATCATTTGCCCTTTTGTAATCACGACATCTTTAGTGTATAAACTTGTATTATGATTTTGGTATGCGTTGGTCTTAACCTCTAGTATTTATCCTTTAAAATAGAGTTATTGAAGAAAGTATCGAACAGATAGTTCCAAACTCAGAGTCAAAGCTTTGCTCACCTTTTTTCTTGATTTGTTATTTTTAATTTCTATTGATCGGCTAAATGCTTGCTTGTTTGCTTACAAGCATCTGATGAGTCCGTGTGCATGCGTCCAGATCAGGGAGTCCAGAGAGATCAAGCCTTAACAATTTGTAGTCTTTATTTTTCTTTTTAAATGGTGGCCATTACATCCCACACTATCTGTACCGATCTCTATGTTAACCTTTGAGAATATACTAGTAGTATGCCTCACGAAGGAGATGTAAGTTTTTTTTAGCGTATAGTGCATCGCCAAATTAAGCAGCGAGTAACGCATTACAGAGGAAACTTACATCTCTACTAAGGGTGTTCGAACGATGCTGATGTCCCACATGTCCATTAAGTTATCTCGAGCTAGCGACTACTCCTTAGAACAATCGAACTCAGTCAATTAAAGTTTCTGATCCCAGTTTTAGGAGTTATTAAAGTTCAAGTACTGACATTGATCCTTTCCTTACGAGCTTTTTTAGACTTTTAAGAGTACTAACATGTGCAAGAACTGTACTTGGCCTTCCTTGTGTGAGACAAGAGCGCAGTTTCTAATCATAATAAATGGCGAGATGATCTGCATGTCTGCATGTCTGCATGTCTGCTGCCCTCACCAAGCCATAGCTATATCACCAGAGTCAGAATACCTCTAAGAAATTCGAGTTAAGTAGGTTTGCGTTCGGTTTTCTTTCTTGAGCCTGTTCGGCAATTGTAAAAAAAGTTTCTTTCGTACCAAAGTATTGCCCAGCAAATGGAGAGATACTAAGCGCTCAGGATGATGGTAGTAGCTACAGTGACATATTATGAGGCTCTAATTAACACAAAATTCTTCGAGCGACGAAAGAGATTAGCTGATGCAACTCTGGAAACGTGGCATTTGAAGAGAAACAAAAACCTATGATAAGAACATCGGAAAGCTGTAAAGAAATGAATCTAGCCGACATTCCACAACAAGAGAAGAGACTCGTGTTTTACAAAAAGAAAAAGTCACTAAAACTGAGCATCAAGCTACCCCTGGGCGCTCTATAGCCATAACACTATGTATGGTTTGGTGCTCGCTCGGTACGTGTTTGCTTCGACTTCCATTGATTTATTTTCATTCAAAAGCCATGTTGATAATCATTTCTTGACTTAAATATTGAACCTACCAGCACTCTCGTGTTGCCATTTAAGATTTTGGATGGGCAGGTGCTAAGCAATGTGACGAATCGTGTCATATTTTTTCCTACGCTGGATGGTTCGAAGCATGCGAAATATATTTTAGCGCTATGTACTTGAATCCTTCAATTCTGCAATTTATGAGCTAAAATGTCGAACATATAAGGACTTACAAGCATGCCACCATACTGTGTAACAGGACGATACATTAAATTCTCCTGGAAGCTGTACGGAACGATGTGAGCCGAATTATCTTCCAGCTTCAGCTCAACAGTGCCAAGGATATCTTCGACTTCAGGGATGCGACCGAAGATAGGAGGAAGCCGTAAGTCATAAATGTGAAAGAACCTAGTACGAATTTCACCAGCGGCTAAATCGGAGTAGAAGGAACACTCGTGAATATGGTTCTTGAAGAGAGCTGAAGCACGGGGCCAAAACAATGGGTTCTCAGAAAATGCATCTGGCTTCTGCAGCAGTACCTCCGGCTCGTCATGCGGGTTAGGCTCGAGCGTGAATGCCGGTTCAAAGTGAGCGCGATGATCTGTCGCAAATTGGCCCATTGGCAGGCTTTGAGGCCGAGGTGAGAACTTGACTTGGGTGACTCCATCACCCGCATCAGTCAACGCAAATGGCCGCGAGCGGCGGACCGACGAGAAGCAGCGTTTGAACAGCATTTTTTTCTTTTTTAGTGAAAGCTAGATTCAAGTATAACCTAACCCGTGTATACCCGCACAGCGTTTACGAGAAACACGGCACCAAACGCCAGAAACACCGACGCAGCAGCGCTGCTGGCAAGCCCAAGCTTGCCCCTATTCATCAAAAACACCGCCAGAAATACAAATCCTAGCACCAAAGTCACAACAGCTAGCGAGCTCTGTGAGCCGAGCGGCACAATCGCCAGCGCTGGAGCCGAGCGCTCCCACATCGTATTCACAATCTTGACCTGCACACGGTTTGCCGGCTGGTGGTTAGCTTCCATTGTTGACACCCAAGCGGCTTTGGTATTGTGGCGTGTGACGTATTTAAACAAGGTGTTCAGGTGCCAAGTAATGCCTTCTAGGAGAGTGCCTAGATTTGGGAGTTGGATGATGACGATGTTGATGTCTCGGTGCAGCCGCGCCATAAGCCTAGTAGTAGACAGGAGTCACGTTTGGTGAATACGTGTTACGGTCAATGCCGGTAATTTGGAAAGTAGCTCTGAAATTTTCGAAACTTCTTAACCCGAGAGCAGGTAGCTGTCAACAATGAAGTTGAAGCGTGCAAAGGCATATCGCAAACTCATGACATATCTTCAGTTCAATTTCCACTTTCGGGAACCGTATCAGGTGCTTGTGGATGAGGAGCTTCTTCTGGAGGCTGTGAGCACTAAATATGATCTCGTGGCTGGACTGGAGCGGACTCTTCAAGGCAAAGTAAAACCCATGATAACGCAGTGTACCATGGAGCATTTATACCGGGCGAAAACGCCGCAGGCAAAGGAAGCGATATCGATTGCGAAGACGTTTGAACGGCGTAGGTGTGGCCATATTCCACCGGATTCGCAGACACTGAGTGTATTTGAATGTCTTGTTGAAGTAGTGGGTCCAAACAATAAGCATCGCTACTGTGTTGCATCTCAAAAGCAGAAGTTGCGGGCTAAGTTTAGAGCAATTCCCGGTGTTCCTCTCATATATATGAATCGATCGGTGATGATTCTGGAGCCCATGTCGACGGCGACCGAGAACATGCGTCATGAAATAGAAGAGTCGAAGCTTGTTCATGGACTGAACGAGGTAAAGCACGAGTCGGATCCTGATTCGGCATCGAAACCGAAAAAGCGAAAGGGACCAAAGGCGCCGAATCCGTTGAGCATGAAGAAGCGGCAACGACCTGGTGCAGAAGAAAAGGGTGACGGCGGTGGTAAGAAGCGTCGCAAGCGGGGCAAGAGTGGTCACCGGGATGATAATGAGCATAGCGAGCATGACAATATGAATGAGATGGACCTTGAACAGAGGGGAATGCGTAGCAGCAGAAGCACTGACAATGCCGAGAATGGACAAGTAACTACTAGCATTTTGGAAACTCGCGTGCAAACTTAGGGCCATGCTAAGGTATACGTGAATCCGAAGTCATCCAAACATCATCGAGCGTTGAAGCAAGCAGTATGGTACTTAATTGAGGCTGGTATACCGCTTGGCACCATTTTATTTTTCTTTAATTGCTATCCGTTCTTCTACGTGCTCACTTAGGAACTCACTTAGGAATACAAGGAAACGAATGACCAGCACTAACACTAATGTATAGGGCATAAATACGAGCCAGATGCAAATTAATATTTCACGATTTCTAATTACACTCACGGAGCACCGACTTCAGGTAATGAGGAGGAACGTAAATTAGACCGATTTAATGATCTACATAATGCGGAGGGCAAGGGTATCACCAATATAGGTAACTGCGTTAGTTAGAATAAGGTAGTTCAATCCCTCAGTTAGTATGGCTTTACGATTTGGAGCGCGAAGAACAGCGCTGCGGCTGTACTCGACATCTACTAAGTCTCCACTAGGAATCGCGTTTAGCAGCGATGATGACGAGGCAGCAGCACGCTACCGCACCCAGAAAAACCCTGTTGTGCCATCTTTGTCGAAGCTGTCCACACGTTGGCTCAAAATGGACCATGGACAACAGGATGATATTATTGCTTACCTCGAAGATAAAATGCGTGGCAACTGGCATGAATTGACTGCTGATGAGAAGCGTGCTGCATGGTTTGTTTGGTTCGGTCCGTGGGGACCTAGAGTGCAGCGTGGTAAACGCGACTTGGCAGACATTTACACATACTTAGCAGGTATGATAGGTCTTTCAACCGCGGGTCTGGCTCTCTATAAGTATTCCACGTTTGACTGTGACCAGAAACTTCCGGGCGAGCAATGATCTTACCAAGGACGAACAACCACAGGAACTCTCCATTCATTTACTTTCTGCTAAACAAGGCATAACAGCAGCCGCTGAGTCTGGAAATCATACCATTAGCACTCTCATGGTTGTTACTGCAACTCCGGTAAGAAATATATAGCATAGAAAGCCCGAAATAAGATAAATCATGGCGATCATCAGAATCTCGACGTCCGTCTGTAAAGAAGCGTTGTTGATAAAGGCCCCTCCAGAATTGAAGTTCATGAACGCATGCAAGATAACTACACAGAATACCAGAACCATAGTCGCAATCCAGGCCCTGTAATTACACCAATCACATTCAGACTTATAATTCCCAGAATCCCCAGCTTGCTGTTTTGGCTGTTCAACATGAACCCCCGGCCGCATTTCAGCCAGGACTGACTCTCTGCTAACTTTCGTATATTCTGGTGGCGGCTCATATATGTTGTGGAAAGGTTCCAAACAACTAAAGGTTTCTGATTCTCGCACTGCATACGTTGTACACATTCGATGCTTCACCATATTACTAGAAGATTTATCATGGCCAGGCCACAGTCGTATGCCAAGCTGTTGTGAGAGTGCCATTGTGACAAATTTGGCTATCCTGATTAGTATTATGAGCGCATTTTTGCTGACTCTGAATAGTCTGGCCATTCTAAAGTGTCTCGCAAGAGCAATTAGGTGATGTAGAGCCCAAGATAAGATAACGTGGAGCAACCGTCGTAACTTTGTTGGCGGCTCTTGTTCAAAATGATCATCCTGCGCTTCCCATGTTGAGAGTACGATCGTACTCGTGGCTTCTAGATCATATTCACTTCCTGAATGGACCCCCATCCATTCCTCTTGTTGATTTCAATCCAAAAGGAACCAGAACCAGTTACGTATCGTGAAACACTATCAGTTTCTGCTCATACAGAGATATGTACAAGGTCAGTAACACAGTAGTATCGGTAGGCAAACGATATTGCCAAAAACAGAATTTCATTAATGCCTCCTCCCGCCCCCAAATAGGGAGACCAGCTACCGACCAGTTACCTAGTAGAGCCAATACGACCACTTTTACGTGACAGATTGAATTTTTGATTAATATTGAATGAATTAGAGGTTGAATTTAACACACAGGAAGTGCATGGCTTCGTTTATCTTACCGAGATGTGGCAGCGTACACAATATTGGCGGCATTGCGTATGTACCTTAATTGGCTGTTATATGTTGTATTCACCAAAAACACTAAAATATATACAAGACACATCCAAGGCTTCCGGCAATTTGGACATTATCAATTAATTATTTACCATAATAACTAATTTTTAATAAATTAATTATTTTTTGCCTAGGTGGTTTTTAGCCCAGCCTAGAATTCACATATCTAGAAGTGAACCGAAACGAAACGAAACGAACCGACACAAAACGAAACGGAACAAAACGGAACAAAACAAAACGAAATGGAACGGAACGGAACGGAACGGAACGAAACGAAACGTGTACATATTAGATTAGAAGAAGAATGCGTGCGAGCGAGCGAGCGAGGGTATTTTCAACAACAGGGTCACCAGGAAGCCGCCAACGTTGTGTGATTATGACGACTATAAAAAAAAGCCATACAGCATCAAATAAATAGATTTCAATAAATACGCTAACGCGTAGCTTTAGCAGACACATCCCGGTCAAGCATAGAAGCCCGAAGCGCGTCGAGCGAGGAAGAATCACGAGCCGTGTTTTTCTCCATAACCAAATCTCGCAGCCAAACGTTCTCCATTTCGAGCTGCTTTATTCGGGCACCCTGATCCACAATCTGTTGCTGCATGGCCCTATGTTGGCGTTCGAGCTCCTGCTCGCGCATCTTCTTTTTACTTCGAAAGCGGGCACTAGCCGCAGTGTTGCGTCGCCGCTTCTCCTCGCTCAACATTGATTTGTTCAAGTGTGAATCTATGTTATCGCTTGGAGAAGCCTCCGGCGTCACGTCTTGAACTTGCGAAACACGCCGCCCAGAATCCTCCGACCATTGCGATGGCTCCTGGCTTTGAGCCAGCTGCTCAGCCAGCTCGTGCCGCTGAATAGGCTGTGGTCGTGGTGCACGGTGAGGAGCTATGGTGGCGCGCTGAGACTGAATTACGGGGTCGACATCATAAATGCTTAGACTTGCTTGGGGCAGCTCACCAGCTAGAGAAAAGCCTTGCAGGGTCGAGAAGTCAAATGGCAAAGGCAACTGTTGTTGCTCATTGGTAGCAGACTCGTGGTTCTGCGGCTGGCTGCGCTGCTGGCTATGTTGCTGGCTATGTTGCTGGCTATGTTGCTGGCGTTGTTGCTGATCCCGCAGCAGCTGCTGCTGCGACGACACTTGGGGAAGAGACTGCGTATACGACGGACCAGCCACTGGCCCGTTATCCAACGGTTGCTGTTTATGAGGATATTGGATCTGGCGCTCCTGCTGGATGAGGAGCTCGTCGACGGTCGTGGCAATGTCAGTGGAACGGCCCACATCCAAATCGAAGAACGTTGTGTTTGTGAACATGCGCAGTTCCTCTTCTTTCTGCTCCTCCGGCGCATTGCCATCATGGTCAAGCGTGTTCAAGTTAGCAAGGTGGTTCAGGTCGCGCGACATGGTCAATTCCGCGCGTTCCTACGGCGTCGATTGGCAACTAGAATGGTCAAGTAACAAACGGGGAGTAAATCCGGTTGTGAGCTGTGATCGGCAGAGGCTGAGAAATCCAATAAACAAGCCGAGTTTATAGATGGTCGCGGCTTACTGTGGAGACTCTGTGTCGGGGCAAGGGTGCGTGCCTGTAACCGGCAAATTATTGATAAAAAAAAGCTTTTGTGTCATGGCACGTGCAATCGCGCAATGCAAGGCACGAAGCCAGCAATCGCCCATACTCGGATCACTGCCGCTTGGTTGACCCGTTTAAGTGGGATTTATAACTCTGTCGACTACCGAATTGGATAAAGAGGCGGATATGTGCGAGTATGAAAATCGGTTTATTAAATTTTTTTTTCCCAAAAGCAATAGTGAACTGTATCCACAGACCCCCGCCGCTCTCTCCCCACGACTTCACCAGTAATATTATAGAGTTTATTGAAGTAGCATGTCACTATTATTCCCAGTAGCTAAGCATGTTTTCAAAAGCCGCCTTCATCGTGTGTGGACATGTTCTCCTTGCAGCTTATTTGCGGCAGTAGACGCGGCGCATTATCACTCATGTTTCGTTCCTGGTGCCGTACATGGATGGCACGTGGCGTGACGAGCTTCGGTTGCGATAATCCATTATCGGTCAATGTGGATGGATCGATGAGATGTGAAAAGTCGGGAAGGAGGACTCGTCGGTAAATTGACAGAACGATCGGTTTCTTCAGCCACCGCGTAAATAACTCGCGTTAGACTTCATATAAATTTGTATCTGTTGACAATTGACCATTATAATCGAAATGGGTCCATATGGATCCGGTGCAACCTTTACAGACTCACGCAGGCGCTGCACCGAGTGCCGAATCTATACTGAGTCTGTACTGAGTCTGTACTGAGTCTGTACCGAGTCTGTACTTAGTCTATACTTAGTCTATACCGAGTCTGTACTTAGTCTATACCGAGTCCATACTTAGTCTATACTTAGTCTATACCGAGTCTGTACTTAGTCTATACCGAGTCCATACTTAGTCTATACCAAGTCCATACCGAGTCCACACCGAGTCTACACCGAGTCCACACCGAGTCTACACTAAGTCTACACTAAGTCTGCAACGCCAAGTCGTGGATAGTCGTACATTACAACTAGCCTACAAAAGGTCGGCTGTGATACATCCTCTTCTGACTTCACAGTCTCACTACAAGAGGCAAGGGCGGGGATACGGATGTCTTGTTCCACCGTCTTTGTACACACTTGTGAGCTTTATGCTCTCAAGAATCGATAACTCGGTGGCTGTGAACCCGATCACTTATACAAATATACACGCGGGAGGGCTGTCCAACCGCATAGGATCGCGTAGTAGCTTTCAATATATGCGTAAATTAAATTTTAGTCGAAAAAGTCATCATCATCGTCGTCTGCAGCTGGACCAGAGGAAACCGTTTCATGAAACGGCTCCTCCTCCTCGTCATCATCATTGTCTCCTGTGGTACGTCGGCTGAATATTAATTTGTTGGCCGGTTGCTCGCGCTGCGAGATCTGGTTTAACAAATTTACAATCTCCGACTCTCCTACGCGCTGTCTTAGCTGGCCCATTTGCCCCATCTGGACTAGAAGCTGCTCCACCTGTTGAGCCCGTTCGGGCTTTACCATGGCCACGCGGTTCAACCGTTCCCGAGCATCCTGTGTACAGATTTGGGATAGCATGGCGGCACGCATGTCGTCCTTCCCGTCAGGTTTCGGCGCACCACCACTACCACCGGCGACGGACGCACCACCACCATTCTTTTGGAGCTCTTTCAGACGCGCTTCTCGGATTTGTCTAAGTTCGTCTTCTTCCATTTACTAACTCACAGCCACCACCACAATAACAACAACAACAATAACAATAACAATAACAATAATGCAGCTTTTCCAAGCTAAGCTTTTTTTTGGCTTGTAGAATGTAAGACGGGGCGAGGGTTCTAGAAGCAGGATTGGCGAGGTGGAATGAAGCTGCTGCTGGCAGGACGTGCAGAGTCCCTCCCCCTCGCCCCGTATAGGCATGGAACGAGACCTGCTAAGACTATTTAATGGTTAAGGTTGTTTTTTTAGAGACTATTTTGGAGCAACAAATAACAGAATTTGTACGGCCCAAATCACAACCAAGTTCTGGCTTTCGTTAGAGTTCCGGATCTTTTATTATAGACTCTTTTATTGTGCAAAAAAAAAACAAAAACAAAAACAACTTTTGAGCCGTCTGGATCCGAGTATTATTTTTTTCCGCGAACAGTCCGTTTAGAAAGAGGTGGACGGGAACGGTTGGTAGAAGCGCGCTTGAGTATGGAGCTTGATTTAGAGCGTCGCTATACCCTTACCCGCCAAAGCACGGCGTGATTATCAACGACGCACTTGCAATGTGCTTATCAGTCAAGTCGACTAAAGCATATAAATCGACTAATACATATAAGTTGACTAAAGTATATAATGTGTTGTACAGAGTTAAATTTGGGATTCAACTGCAGTTGATGTGTAGTTGCTGCTAAACTGCTGACTGGAGTCTGTACAACCCAGGTCTATGTAGAGGTCGTACGTATTCTTAAAACAAGAGTTGAGCATGAAGAAATATATAATAAACAGGCACAGGAGTGAAAACGGCTGCCGCTCATGTAAAGAACTTTCTCAAGTATAATGAGTCAAAAAAAAAGTACTTACAACAAGAAAAAACACTAACAAAAAAGACACTAACAAAAAAGACACTAACAAAAAAGACACTAACAAAAAAGACACTAACAAAAAAGACACTAACAGAAAAGATATACATATAAATAAATCCAACAGGTAGTTCAGAAAACGATTCTATTACGTATCTTTAATAGCGTTATTAACATTAAGTTGGTTTGTACTTAAACAACTCGACTTTAGGTAAATTTTAAGAGCATTATGGTTGTCCCAGTCACTGTCACGTCAAGGCACATCGCGTCACGACACGGTGAAAATGCCCTTGCCCATTGGCGAGAGCGAAGCCGGACTGCTCATCTGCCAATGAACAAGACTTGGAATCAAATGAACAAAACTTCGGTCCTATGAATGGATCCCGTTGGGATGATTCAAGCATCATGCCCAAGATTGAATGCCCAAGATTGAATATCTAAGATTGAATATCTAAGATTGAATATCTAAGCCAGAATATCTAAGCCAGAATATCTAAGCCAGAACAAAACACCTGGTTAAAATGATGACATATAGAACAAGTCGAAATACAGCACTTGAGGTTCGCATCAGATTTTTTTTTGTAAAAGGTAAATCACATCCATTAAATTCTTCTCCTCAGCTATATTGCGCCTATCATATAAATCTAAGCTTCGCCGTTTCACCGCTGAACGTCTAGCATTTCCCCCAGACCCAGCACCCTACCCTATCTTAACATTTGGGCCACGAGCTATCAACAAGCATGTCGATGCAGACCGGCCCGTCAGGAAGCTTCGCCTCGTCGCCGGCCGCCAAGGCTACTGGGCCGGCTGAAGCAACCCATATGGAAGGCCCCGCCTTGCTGCGGATACTCGACTCGCCATCAACGTCTGTATTCGACTGTATATCTTTATTGGTATCCACGGCAGACAGCGTGGGCCTTCAGTACAGCGTTTGCCAGCGGCTACTCAAGTTCCCAATGGACCAACTTGGGTTTTTTCTGCCGGAACTTGTCCATGTCTTTGTCACGGTCGAAACAGAGGCTGCTGCCCTTGAGGATCTACTCCTTCACCTCAGCCAGCTCTCAACCCACTTTGTTCTGGTGATTTTCTGGTTCCTGCAAGCTGCAATCACAGATCTTAAAGACGAGCCCCACAGCTATGGCTTTGCTTCGGCTAAGCGGCTTTGCAACAAGCTTCAATACATCCTGTTTGCTTCAGGTGAGCTGCCTGCCGAAACGCAGATGCATGAAAACCCACAACCTGCTCTGGTTCTTGCATCTATGGTTGCATCCTTCCTCGTACCTAGCGTTGGTCAGCACATGAAGTCCGTCGTCGAATCCCAGGGTCGGAAGCAGCGGTCTTCCTATCTGATCCGTCGTGCAATGTCAAAAGTACGAGGCCGCAGAGAATCGGCTCCCGAGCAAGAAGAAGAAAACCGCGTTCCCGAAGTGAATCTGGCTCAGCTCGGCCTCGTACAAATGGGCTCACAGCCAAATCTTACTTTCCAACATCCCAACGACTCGCTCGAGTCTCTCAATGTCGTGTCGCAAACACAAAGCATGCCTAACCTACCCAACAATGCTGGCGAGTCCCCGCAGACCATTCTAAAATCAAACTATTTCAGGTGCCAAACCCAATTTGTTTATGCCCTTATCGCAATCTCTCAACGCCTGCTGCAGGTCCCGAAAGAGGCACGTCAGTCTGCCCTGCATGTCGAGCTGGCCTTATTAAATGAAGACCTTCCACAGGCAGAGGTTGATCTGCCTATGCTTCTTCCTCAGCGTCACGGCAAGCAGAACCGTATTGTTAGTATCTGCGTGAGCGAGACCACGGTCCTGAACTCGGCTGAGAAAGCTCCGTTTTTGCTGCTAATTGAGTATATTAGAAGTGACCTCACATTCGACCCAACAAAGCCCCGCAATCGTGACATCTTGCGAACTAATCCAAAACTCAGAACTCATATCTTCGAGCGCCCAACATTCCGTACCCCGAAACCCACGAAACCTGAGCCACGACCTCGTAGCAATACCAACCAGGATTCGGAGGTCGATATAAGCGAAGTTTCTCTGCTCGATCGTGAAGATATGATGGATGCAGACGCGTTTGACCTAAATGCGTCTACATCCGGCACTGCCCACCACTACAACCAACATTCTCCACAGCGCAGCCCATCCCGTAAGTATCATCAGCAACCCCACCGGCACCACCGCTCAGCTTCAAGAAATCTGCCAATGGCCGAAAGTGAGCTTAATGCTGCAACTCAGGTCCAGGAAACGCGACAATATAATTCTGGCCCAAGCGCTGCCGACTTGGCCACGCAATGGCGCACAGCATCGTTGATTCTCAACCAGCTCGATGATGCTAGGCTTCCTAAAAGTGATGTGGCAACCATCCGCGAACGCATTGTAGCCAGTATGCAAGCAATGCAGACTTCTGCATCACAACCTAAGGGCGAGGCCGGAGAGCGGCGGCTGGAAAATGATCTCAAAACCGCTGGTCTCACAGCTACTCAGGATGGTGATGATGATGATCCTAGTGCGGCAAATCTAGGCGAGGACTGGCAGGCCCGTCGCGCACGGATACGCCGTATGTCTAAGTACGGAGACAACCCGAATTGGGATCTCGTAAGTGTCATTGTGAAGACTGGCGATGACCTGCGTCAAGAGGCACTAGCATCTCAGCTCATCCAGCGTGCCTCGCACGTTTGGAAGGACCACGAAGTCGGTGTGTGGGTGCGGCGCATGCAAATCCTCATCACCAGCGCAAACTCAGGCCTTGTGGAAACAATCACGAATGCGCTGAGCTTGCATAGTATTAAAAAGGCTTTGACTACGGCTCAGGTGAGCGAAGGTGGCGATCCAAGAGCAATTGCGCAGCTGAAACAACACTTCGAGCTCAAGTTTGGCCCGCCCCAAAACCACCGCTATCAGCGTGCTGTGCGCAACTTCATTCAGTCGCTAGCCGCATATTCTGTGCTGTGCTATATATTGCAGATTAAGGACCGACACAATGGTAACATTCTTGTTGATGCCGAGGGACATATTATACACATAGACTTCGGCTTCATGCTGTCGAATTCGCCAGGCCACATTGGATTCGAGGCGAACACTTTCAAGCTCACCCAAGAATATGTCGATTTAATGGGCGGCGTCGATTCAGAAGGCTGGCGCCATTTCGTGTTCCTAGTAACAAGTGCATTCTTAGCCCTCCGTAAGCACAAAGATGAGTTTGTGTCGTTTGTACAGATTATGGGCACTCACTCATCTCTGCCATGTTTTTCTGCCGGTCCCCTCGCCACCGCTAATCAGCTCAGGAGCCGCTTCATGCCTGATTTGTCCGACGATGATGCCAAGGCTGCATTTGAAAAGTTGGTATGGAAGAGCTACGGAAATATATACACGCGCATATATGATCAGTATCAGCTTGCGATGCAGGGCATCTATAGTTGAAACAAGACGGTAATGTTTTTGTTCTCGAGCCACCTGTATACATAAGAATTTTATATGTCTGAATTGAAAACAAAGATTTCTAGATTAAATTGTCCCTTCCCCAGCCTTTTTAATTTGTCTATTTTTCTCGCTCGTAAAGTCAATGATTCAGAAAAGAGGAAAGTAAGAGTGATAATATAAAGTATAAAAAATAAAATAAAATAAAATAAAATAAAGTAAAAAATAAAGTAGCCAATATACCTGCAAGCGTGGTTTGATGAGGAATGAAGCAATGAACATGTGAACGCCAATTATGATGTAGCCATCATTGTCATTTAATGTGTCGCATTCTCGCTTTTTGATCCACCACTCTTTGCTTCAGTAAATGGTGCTGTGCTACCAGATACTGCAGCATCAGAAGAACTTAGACCGGCTGGCGGGGGGGTTGCTGCATTGCCCGAAGACTCGGATTTGAATGCAGCTTTTCCACTCACTGCTACATCATGAGGACTTGCATCTTCTATACGACGCGTAATTTTATGCAGGCGATCAATCAGATCCTTCAGAAAATCGTGTAACTGGGTAGGAAGACGACTGCCTATAGCGTGAATGATTGTATTTGAATCGTTGTCGGACTTTTTAAATCGGCGTCGCACACCCTCGCATGCAGGATTGCTCTCTGCCTCTTTGATTAGCTCTTGTATGAGCTCCCTAAGGTTTTCTCGAGGATTGAGAAGCACCTCTGCCCCTGAAGACGCATTATCAGACCCTTCAGAAGAGTTTCCCGGGGATCCTGTGCTATTGCTATTAACTGGAACGTTGTTACTTGGTGTGCCCGATGCACTTGACGTGCCTTGTGTGCCTGTCGCACCAGCAACGTTGGTTATGGCACCATTGTGAAACATATGTGATAGACGGCTCATTACTAGAAATGGTTTGTGTCTGATGTAAAAAATATATATCATAAGGGGCTAATTGAGGGCTTTATGTACTCTTTCCGTGCGTAGGTAATGCTCTTTACAATAAGTATGCCATTCAATGCGGATTGTGGTCCGGGCAAGGGTATTCTTGGGGGCAAACCTCCGCATTCGGCAGTCCTATACAACTTATGGGAAGTATGTAAACTCTGTCGCAACAACGTGCTAACTAGAAAGACTAGAATTGGCATTTTAGGCAGCATCCGAAAATGTGCCAAGTGCGTCTCGCTCAGAATTGCTAATTAACTCCAAATATGAGAGCCATCAAATATGAGAGCCACCAAATATGAGAGCACCACCATAACACTCACATGACCCCTTTGGCAGAGGATCACCAATTTGTGAGATTGAAACATAAAAAAAATCACTCGAGCAGAATCGTTCAAAGATGCCTCCCGTAACAACCACGACGACCCAGGTTCAAGCCCGTGAGCTTTCCATGTTTGATAAAATCAAAATGGGTGCCTTTATGGGCGGCACAGTCGGTGCCGTGATGGGCATGTTGTTCGGCGGTATGACAATCTACCAGTACGGCCCTGGCCCAAGTGGATACATGCGGACTATGGGTCAATATATGATGGGTTCTGCGGCCACACTTGGACTTTTTATGAGTGTTGGTTCTGTCATTCGCTCAGAGGGTTATTCAGGCGTTCCCCACAGCCCTCAGGAATGGCAGTACGACTTTTCGAAGCGGAACTAATTCGAAGGGGATATAGCTTATTTGGTCCTTTGATTATTTGTACATAATGTGATTGATGTTTGTTTGTTTGTTTGTTTGTTTGTTTCTTCGTTTGTTTCTTCGTTTGTTTCTTCGTTTGTTTTTTTCTTCGTTCGCTCGTTCGTTTTTTTTTTTATGATATCATCATGTTTAAGGTTTCTCTGCCTCTCTATAGAGGATAAATAAACGTCTCGTCTTCCAAGTCAGTCTGGTCTAGTGACGCTACGTCAACAACGATTTTTTGCCCACTATCAGCTTCAACTATACCAGTGCGAGCGTCAGCATTCATATGAGCTGCCTGTCGTTTTTTGTTTCTCCGCCAGAGGATAATCCACGCAACAAAAATTAGCAATGGGGCCACAGTAAAGCTAAGAACTATTTGCACTATCCATGCAGGAATGTAGCGCGGGGCATCACTTTGCTGCCACAGTTGTGGAGAAATCATATTTGAAACGGAGTATGAGATCAAGACCATGAAGTTCCGCGTGAGCCGCTTTGAATAGGACGCACCGGCTGTGGCGGACGCCAATCCAAAGGCACAGATCCATGCTTGGCCAAAAGAATTGGAGGCTAGTAGTATTGCTGCAAGAAGTCCAACAGAGTTCGAAAGCGGGAGCGCTGCAGCTACGATCGACCCCACAAAAGCCGGCAATTGGGACCATAATATACAGAAGCAGGATGTATTGGGCCAGATGTAAAGCGTCAAAGCTGAAAATGCACACCATATAACACCGTACCCAGCGCCAGCTACGGATACAAGAGTCGAATCGAGGTTTGATACTCCCCCCATGTTGGTGAAGAGGAGATTCTGTTGATAAGGTAGGTTATTAGCCAACTGCTGGAAGAAAAAGAAGCCTACAAATAGCCATGACACCGGATCACGCAGCGCCTCACAAACGTGTGGGAGCTTGACCTGTTTTTGTTCGATTGTGTTGAGCTGTGTTCGGTGCACACGGCGAATTGTCCACACTTTCTCCTCAGTCGAAAGCCAAGTAGCCTTCGTTGGATTATCTGGGTACACGAAATAAATGAGCACTCCTGCCAAAAGGCAGAGGCCGCCAATCACGATCTGTAGCACACGATAGTTACCAAATGAAACGTTCGCAAACATGCATCCATACGCAATGAATCCGACTGGAATTGGGTCAAGAACCGCCGAGGAGTAAAAAAGGGGCATAGCGGCCTCTCGCTCATTTCTGGTCATAAACATTCCCATAGTGGTGGTAAGAATAGGAATTGATGGTGCCTCAACTACACCCAAGAAGAAACGCAAAGCCACAATGCCACCAAAGTTATTAGCGACGCAAACTAGGAAGGTAAAAATGGCCCACAGAACCGTAATAACGAGGAGCACTTTTGAGAGGGGCAACTTCTGCACGATCCATGGTCCTGGCAGTGAGCCGATTAAGAACCCGACATAAAACAAAGTATTAACAACGTCGTACTTGTTTTGAGTCAATCCTGTGTGCTCCCATAAACCCATTATTGACGAATAAGATAGAGCCGCCTTGTCCATGTACATTACCAAGTTGATAATAAAAGCTAGACCAAGCATGCGCCAGAACAGCTTTCGTGATAGTTTCTTTTCCTGTTGTGGTGTTATTTCGGGCACCAGATGGTCATGTTCCTCTAAAAAGACGATTGTTACATCGGCATGTTGTAAATCCACAACTGGTTTAATCTCGCTGTTCACTGAATCTGTTTCTAGGTTCGCCAAAGTAACATTACCAGCCTGTTTTTCGGTCATTATCTTTGTTCAGCTTCTGTCGTGACCACATATTCGCTTCTCATGAGCTAATTAAGGTTGCAGCGGTGCAAATGGATAATGTAGATAATCACTTGCGTCATGTCAGTTGCCCTTACGAATATGCAAAATATATGTCGTTTTACACTTATCTATATTCTGAGGGTTAAGCCAGAGTCTTGAGTGTGTGTACATTTTGTGATACTTATATGAGAAAGTACATGTTTAGTGTTTTATGGGCGTTTAAGTTTAAGGACTGATGTTTATAGTTGTTTTTTTCCACAAAAGTAAATTATGTTTCAATCCAGCATTATTATACTGGGAAGTAAATGAGGCTGATTTCAACTAAGTAGTAGCACGACAATTTAGTCAGTATGAACTTAAACGACAAGTGCGATATACGTCGATAGAGAGGGAGATAGTAGGTCGCATAGTGGGTTTCCCGCCCTAACCACTGCTGCAGATGGGGTGCTTGCAATTGGAAAGCTATAAATACATGAGTTGTAATTGCAGAGTGTAGAAACTGACTGGAGAAGGTAAATATAGCAACTGAATGCGGATGCAGATTGTAGAAGCTGAATGTAGAAACCAAATGTAGAAACCAAATGTGGAAACCAAATGTGGAAACCAAATGTGGAAACCAAATGTGGAAACCAAATGTGGAAACCAAATGTAGAAACCAAATGTAGAAACTGAATGTGGAAACCAAATGTAGAAGCTGAATGTGGAAACCAAATGTAGAAGCTGAATGTAGAAGCTGAATGTAGAAGCTGAATTTAGAAGTTAATGTAGTGGCTACTATCATTTGTTGTTGTTGTTGTTGTTTGAATTAAAGTCAGTAGGCGCGGCCCTTAGGTTAATGAGTTGTTAGACCGGCATAAAGCAAATATATACAGTGGTTTTCTTGTGCTTTTTTTTTTGTATACTGACTGGAGTAGTTTACTTCGATTTAAATATTCAGTTCAATCACCAACCCTCAGGGTTAATGTATCAGTCTCGGATATAGTTTCTAAGAGTAATTCCGCATGACCTTAACCGACCGATTTCGCTTAGACCAGGCATGGAATTTTTTTAAAGTCAATATATCCAACTCCCGCTGGCCATTCAAGTAGCCGAAAGTTTTATTATGTCTAAAAATACCAGATTACTTAACGCGCATCGATAATCGTTACCTGCAAGCTGATCTCTGATAAAGTGCGATCTCGTAGTTGTTTTAAATCCCGTTTTAGTTCTTGCGTTATCAATAGCGCCTTTAAAATATAGTCTTAGAACTATCGTATGGCAGTACTTGCGGATCTTTTATAACCGACCAATTTGAGTTTAACGAATTTACGATCTTCAGTATCCAAACAAAGCCTTCATAAACATAATCCTCAAAGTAGTAGTAGTTAATGTGAAAAGAGTTTATGCCGGTGCACCAAGGTTGAAGAAAAGCTCGTAAGCTTAGGGAAAGTGTACGCTCAAAATCTCCAAGAAAACAACCGATGAAAAATAAGAAATAAACAAACAAAAAAAGCAAGCAAGCAAACATACAGACAAACACACAGACAAACACACAAACAAATAAATAAACAAATAAACAAACAAACAAACATAAAAGAAATGCAAGCCTACAAATTCCATGAAACCACACACAAAAATTCCAGTTCAGCCTCCCCGCATCTAATAATCCGATCCAAGTGAACGAAGCAAGAAATCAAGTTGCAGCCATTATCAATACATTTACATTAGTGCAACAGAATTGGCAGTCAAATGTGTTAGCTGGAATCTCATGTACTAACTACACGAACCGATAGAATTGCGAAAAGTATTTTTTTTAGTATTGCTTTTCCACCCGTCGTCGCCTGTAAAGTCCCTGCCCACCTCCACCACCCTCCATCTAAAAGTGGTTTCGTAATCAGTTCTTCTAAAGGCGTCCGTCCCATACTGGAGCATGCGGGTCGCGTTCAATCAGGATTCCAGCTGCGTGGTTGCAGGGACTTCGCATGGATTCAAAATATACAATTGCTCTCCCTTTGGCCGTTTTCTTGCGTCGAGCGAGGATGAAGGGGCTGTTGGGATTGCCGAGATGCTGTTTTCAACGTCGCTGGTCGCGTTGGTCGGTAACGGCGAGACGCCGAATCAAAGCCCGCGCCGCCTGCGAATTGTGAACACAAGACGCAACGATGCCAATTACATACTCTGTGAGCTTACGTTCCCGACTTCGGTGCTGCGCATTAGAATGAATCGGCAGCGACTCGTTGTGGTTCTAGAGGCCCAGATATACATCTATAACATTGCGAATATGCGTCTGTTACATACGCTGGATACTGTGGCGAATAAAGACGGCGTAGTAGATACCACGCCTGAGCCTGCGACGGCGGGTGGTAACTATTTGGTGTATCCAGCGGGGCCGCCGACAAAGCATCTGCTCAGCACGAACACGAATACCGCGGAAGTGCCAAAACCCCCGCAGGGTGAAATGGTTGTGTTTGATCTGGAGTCTCTGTCGCCATTGAGTATCATTCGTGCCCATCGCTCGCCTTTAGCCCATGTGGCCATGAACGAGGACGGCACACTTGTGGCCACAACCAGCGACAAAGGCACTATCGTTCGCGTCTTTGCCGTTCCTAGCGGTAATATGCTCTATGAATTTCGACGTGGCTCGTATCATTCGCGCGTGTTTAGTCTGGCCTTCAGTCTGGGGTCTAAGCTGCTATGCGTGAGTAGTGCCACTCAGACCGTGCATATCTATAAGCTGGACCAAGAATCGCGGGTCCGATCACCCTCGAAATACGGCGAGGTCGACCCAGATGCAGATCTGCAGTCTGATAAGGCTTCTGATGATCGTGACGACTCGCCGAAACCAAGTCCGAAGTCTAAAAAGCATTGGCTGTTGCGCAAGGCTTGGGAGCCCGCATCTGGGTCGCGCGATTTTGCGTATTTCCGGCTACCTGTGAAGCAAGGAACGCGCTCAGTTCTGGGCCTTGCACCGCTCACGAACATGGTCTATGTAGCGACGGAAACGGGAAAACTGTATCACTACAGCGTGAATCTGGAGAAAGGTGGTGAGTGCGAGCGAGTTGCAGACTATAATTTGGAATAAATTCCTTGGTATTCCTATGATCCTAATCTATTGGACACGCAGTCTAGCATATTAGGTGGTCCCAGCATGCTTGTCTAACATGCTTGTATAACATGCTTGTTTTTTTTTCTTTTCTTTTGAATTTTGTTTCAATGTATCACTCTTCCCATATATGCATATATATGGTTCGCAATGTAATGCTGTATGTAGTAGTAACACTGCAGCATATAGAGCAATACTGGAGCAAATGTGTATTTATTCAAGATTGGCTTTTCATTGTTTGTTTGTTTGTTTGTTTGTTTGTTTGTTTGTTTGTTGGTTGGTTGGTTGGTTGGTGTTATCGGGCTATCCTTTAGCTTTCCTTTATTGTATTACGTTTTCATACTGACCGCTATAGCATAGCATCATCGCGGGTCACGGTTGACCCTTTTTGGCATCAATGTCCGAACACTACTACATTTGAGTGATCTGGTTTGTTTATTTTTGGTTTTACTCGTTTACCCCTTGCTTGATAAAATATGAAGTGGTATATATGCTGGGCAGTAAATTAAGTTGCATATTGAGATGCGGTTTCCCACAGGGATAATCAACTTTATTAAAATTGAACATTAATTCGGCTTCTCATTCGGAAAAATACTGGGGCCTTGCAACAACCCATACGCCGGCTAAATAGGAGACGTAGTAGTACATTGTAAGCGACCTCCAAGTATAAACACACGGAAATATACGAAAGAAGAATTAATTTTAACAGCAGATAAATCAATGGAAAATAAAAATAAAATAGAAATGTAATTCAAAAGAGAATGCCTCTTCATACAAACACTGTGCCAATTACGCCCTTCCGACTCCCAACAACATCCTGGTGGCGGAGGGTGGTGGTTTTGTCACCACTAGCATAAACATACATCAACAACAACAAGGAGAAGAAGAAGTTCCCCGGATCTCAGCTGTGACTCTACATCGATGGCGTCCGTCGACGAGCTCCAGGACGAGCTCGTGAGGCAAAGTTCGGCTCGCCTCGACGCCGAGCATGAGCGCACGCGTCTTGAGGAGCAGCTGCGCAAGCTTGTGAAAGAAAACCAGGCTCTCAAAGAAGAGAATGCCGTGCATACACAGCACATGGAGGAAATGGAGAACGAAATGGCGGATCTATCAAGCAGTTTAGTAGAAGAGGCGAATGTGAAGGTTGCTGAGGCTAACCGGAAGGTTGCCTCGGCTCAGCGGATGGTTTCAGAGCGTGATACGCTGCTGGAGATCCAAGCGTCGCAGTTACAGGAGATAAAACACATGATGGCACAACAGGAAGAAGCAACGACACAGCGCAGGGGTCCTCGACGGACTCGAAGGCCATCCTACAGGGCAAAGCTTGATGCGGACACCATTCTGGACCTTGATTCGTACGCGTCGCCCGTGCGGCCACTGCTGCGGCTCGACACGCGTGAGTTTCGCGAATTCTGCGAGATCTTCCCTACTGAGGGCGCGGCACGGTCATTCCACTTCTCTCTTGAGGCGCTTGAAGCTCCTGCGTGGCGCCGCTCCCGGTTTGTTACAAGACTTATCCAGGAAGACATCGAGCCGGCTCTGCGGCTGGACCGCGCAGCACACATGAATTGGCTGACGTGCCGCGCATTCCTGGGAGCTGTACTCGACCAAACTCTCATTCTGGAACCCGTAAGCAGCAAAGAGCGCCCATGGGCCCACCGCCCCTCTCATCCCTGCTTGCTATGCGGCGAGAATCGCAGTGAGCTTATTTACAGCCGGTACTTCTGGGCGCGCACCACGCCCGAAGCGGAGCCGCTCGTGCTTGATTTGGCGTGCCTGGCTAAAGTACGTCTGGCATGTGAACTTGTTGGATTTGTTCGCAGCATTACGGACTCAAAGCCGGGCCACAACTCGGAGCAGCAAGAACAGGCATGGCGCGAATGCACATCCTTGCGCGAGCAGCTGTTCTGGGCTCGTACCGGTGGGCTCTATCCTGAAGCTGGCGAAGCAGGTGAACTGGGCGACGACGACGACGCGGGTATTGCACATGAGAACGCGGACGATGATCAGCTCAAGAACGTGCCTGGCCAATTAAGCACAATAAGTACGCCTCAGCTTGCACAAGGCGGCTTCGCCGTAGGAAGTCCTGCCAATACGATCAGTAGCGCTGTTCTTCAAAATGCGGTTCCACAGCGGCCCACGAACGATGGCAGCAACAGCAACAGCAACAGCAATGACAGCAACAGCAATGACAGCAACAGCAATGACAGCAACAGTAACAGCACTAAAAGCAACAGCAGCAGCAGCAGAAACCTTGCAACTTCTCACAAGCCCTATGGGGCCGACAATACAAGCACCCGCAGAGATTTTCAATCTATTACTCGTCATTCGCAAGCGCCTCGGACGTACACATGGGACAGTGATGCTGGTTCCACTCAGAGAAATGTCCCCATCGAATCAACACAACCGTCTGCTGCTACAGATCTACCTGGCACATCACCCACTGATACAATTAGAAATGATACGGCTACTACAGCTATTACCACTAGCACTACTGAATTGACAGGTTCTGGCCCTGACTTCAACGGGCCCACATCTCCTACCGGTTCTTTACACCTACAAAGCCCACCAAGGCTTGGACATGCTACTACTAGAGACGAAACTAAGGCAACGATCAGCGATGCTGATGCTGATGCTGATGCCGATGCCGGATCAAAAGGCCTGGCAGTAGCCAACACTAAAAATACAAACTCAATTACACCAACGGATGCACAAGCAAACACAAAAACTAGAGGGGCTGCTACCGAACACGCTACTATTGGCCCTGACTCAGAAGCAGAGTTCCACTTTGACGACGATGAGTTCCATAGCCCCGCGGGAACACCCGATCCGACCCCCGGCGAGACGATGCCAGGCGGCTGGCCCGGCTAGGTGACTCTCGGAAAATGCTGTACTTTTGAATTATATTTACTATATATTCTCCTGCTTACTCCCTCTCTCTCTTTACCTCCGCGTGCCAGCAGCATGCATCCGATGCTCTTGTCCCCACACTTTCCCCGACTGAGGCTGAGGCTTAGCGCCGCTTTCATCCGGAAAAACATGCATGTCTTTTTACACACACGCAGGCCATGCAACGTTACTGGGCTAGGGTCTCCGGATTGGAGGAGGGGCGCTCCCAACAGCATCTCGGGAGCAAGTAGTAGAAGTAATAGCGGGTCCGATAATCATTGTAAAGCAGCTTTCCGCAAACGTAGCGCTCAGGGTTATCGTGGCGTTGCATTCGATCCCGGTAAGGGTGGCTGCGGCAGCAGCTACAGTACCAGGGCACGCACGCACGACGCCGAGAGATGATGCTCCACTCTTCGGGAAATTTAAGTTAAGCCTAGCTTTAATAAAGAGTAACTCCCTTTTTTTAACCCCGTTCTTCCGTTTAAAATAGCGCAGCCCACAGACCTTAGGTCTACCCACAGCACATACACTGAGACATCCTTTCTCTTAATAGGTGGAGAAGATGCAACAGGACCTGCATCTTGACGCTTACGGCAGAAAACATACACTGCAGAAGTTCCGAACCTCCCAATAGATAATCCAGAAAATATAACACACACCTAACCCTTATATGCACCTACCCCGCAATATTCCCAAGTCGTACAGAGCACGTGACAACATGATTCGGTGTATATACACGGAGCACCAAATCTCCCGAAAGAAAAAAACCGAGTGTTTAGTTTTTGGGGTGCTCGGGCGGCAGTTCTCACCCGACTATGTCTGAATCAACAACCCATGTTCCGCCGCTGCATACGGCTCTAGCTCTCGATTCCCACCGAACAATATCCCAGCACTCAGCGACAACCAATCAAGTATCGCTTCATCAGCTTCAGCAGTCCCCTATAGGCTTTAACTTGGGGCCTACGAATGGGTTGGCCTCCTTACAATCATTGCAATCCCTCAATCAGGTCGGCATGGGCGTCGGGTACGCCATGCCTATGCATATGACCCCTTTTAGACCTCTCTATATGCCTAGTCCGGATATACCACCAACCGGCTTCGATACTTCTTTCAATGGGACCGGTGTTAGCGCTGCGAAATCAGGGAAATCAGCACCTGTAGGGAAGCGTATGAAGGTCTCGCGGGCATGCGACGAGTGCCGCCGTAAGAAGACGCGGTGTGATGTTGACAGCGAGAACGATGTATGTTCACTTTGTCGTCGTGCTAACGTCATGTGCACTTTTGCGCGGCAGCAGCTGAAGCGCGGGCCGGCTCGCAAACGTAGTAGCCAGCCTCTTCCGCTCACTGGTAACATATCACCATCGACAGCACACCGACTAGCTACACGAACACGCTCGCAATCCACGTCTGATTCAATGCGTCATGGTAAAGAGAGCCCAGTGCTTCCACCAATAGAGACTCTGCTCAGTCGTCAACAGACATTTGCAGACGGACCCTCCGAAAAGGGCCAAACAGCACCGATTCCAATTCCCCAACAGAACAGTAGATCAGTTGCATACACTGGCCATGACACGATCATCAGTCCGCCGATAATAGATTATCAGCAGTACTCACAGCGAGCACCATCCCTGCAGCATAGCCCTCCACAACAGTGTCAGTTTAGACCAGAACCACCACCGCAGCAGACACAAACACAAACAAAAACACAAACACAAACACAAGTACAAGCACAAGCACAAACACAAACACAACAACAACAACAACAACAACAACAAGAAGGACAATTACAACCGGAAATACAGCCACAAATGACAGCTCTACAGACCAATAATAATGGACTCTCTGGATTCCCTGTATTAGTCGAAGTAGCGTGCAGTCAAAGTAGCAAGGAATCCGACAGCCCCGAAGCAACGATCTCTAGTTCAGCAGCACCTCCACCGTCTACGCTTTCAATGGCTTCTCCAAATAATAAGGCTTTACAGTCTTCGTTAGTACTAGACTCGTCCTATGACATGACTGGGAAAGCCCCCACCCCGCCTAGTTATTACGATGGCGGCTTGCATGGTGTCATTCATCAGGCACTTATGGAGTATTACACTTTCTGCCACCCGATATTTCCAATTTTGCCTAACTCCATTGCTGAGTTTAATGCGGTGTTCCAAGATGCTGGACCTCTGCGGCAGTGTCTTGTGGCTGCAATCAATTCAAGCCACACGGGACACATCGATATATCGAGTGTACCGTTTGGGCTAAGTGGGAGCCATATCGGTGGCGCAGACCGCGAAGCACATCTCATGGCCTTACTGTTTGTGTACATCAACACTCTTGAGTATACATGGCTAGGAGCGGCCGTGGCTGAGTGTGCAGCGCTAAATTCCGAGCCCTTGAATCCACGTACAGAGCGGCTCACAGCATTAGTTGCTGTTCTTGATCGCTTGAATGGCATTATATTCGGCACCCGTAGCCTGTTCCCCGCAGACCTGCATTCTGTGGCTATGCGTTATGCACCAATAGTACCAACACTAATAGCATTACTCACACCGTCAGTACCTTCTGCGTCAACAGGCCATTTCCGCACAGCCCCTGAGATAGTTCTTGCAACATTGGGTCAGCTCGGCTCACCAGGGAGTTCCACTCAAGAGCTTCTAATGACTTTGGAGACTTTAGCTACCCAAGTGCAACGGACTCCGCTTGAAAAGTTTGTTCAAGCAGTGCTAGCCCGGCACCGTAGTGGATCGGAAGATCTTTCGGCGTGATGAATTACGACTTCTATAAATAATCTCTATTATCGGCAATTATATTTTTTGTTTCTTCGTTTTTTCTTCAATTAATATATATACATTGTTGCCTATCCTATTTCTTCTTTCTTATTTACAAAACTAATTCGATATAATTTAAACTGGCTATATAATTTCTGAATCTGATCTCGGTGCTAGTATATGCCAGCTTTGGAGATCTATGCATAAGAGCACTATTAGCTGCGATTATTCCAGAAATATGTGACGCCAAAGAGCGGCGTCTAGAATGCACCAATGCAAATCTCCTCTAAGCCCCATGCAGCCTGTTTCAGTTAGGACGGCGCCAAAGCTTATTCCCGGTTCCAACCTCTAAAAATGCACTTCCGAAATCTTATGGTTCTTCTCCGAAGCTCGGTTCTCATCTCGTTTGTTAGCTCACCTGTATTAGCTTTTACTTGCATGAGAACTGTCCTAGCGCATGCAACCCCTGCGACAACCGCACAACCTAAACCTGAGTTGCATGTGCCACGAGTGCCTGCATGTATAGTGCATACAAAGGGGAGCTCCGCCCCTTATTTACTCTACCCTCATTCCAGGGGGATCGCTGACGCCCTATGGAAGAAGCGTGGCAAAAAATGCAAGTCCTAGTAGTAGCGAATCCATAGACAGCGTTACTACTGTAATTTCAAATACAAATATTAATGCGCGAGCCTATCGAGTCATATGTATCTCGGCGGTAATACCAACACGGCACGGCACGGCACAGCTCAGCTCGGCTCAGCTCAGCTGACTGGGCAGGCTTCACCCGATCTCGTTCCGAGTGTCGACTACACAGACAAACATGTTAATATGGTGTATGCATGTTACTACGACTTTATGCTGCTACTACTTTCAGAAAGTTGATTCGGGAAACGAAATTATAGAGAATAATATATGGGCAAGCCTACATAAACAAGCCATCTAAGTTGAGCTTCTGAGAACTACATACTGTGAGCCGAGCTATTTGAGGGAATCGTTCCGATCGCGTTCCTAGCAGAGACTCCGGTAATATTTAGCACACTAACTAGGATTTCAATGAGTTAAATAATCTCAGATAATTGTAGTGCTCAGAACATTCTTTTACGCAGAAGTATATTCTCTAGTGAGCACAGATCCAATGCTGATTATTGGTACTGCATTGCTTTAGGGTCAAATGGAATCAACACCCTCAACTGCCCTACGAATCAAGGTTAAATAAATAGGTGATGTAAATAGATAGTGTAAATCGGTAATATAAAAAAAACGACACATGCACGCATGCGAGCTGAACGTATTGCATAGTTAGATTAGATAGATAGTATGTAAATATTTAGCCGAAGCTTCTAAAGCAGTTTCCACTATAACGAATCCAAGGGCACAAGCAGCAAATATTTTATTGACCAATTCGTTTTCAATAGTTCATTCGGCAACGGCAGCTGCATAGCTCACGGAACTATCATTGCGGCTGCGTGTTTTGGAACTCTGGTCATATGCAAGCCACTCGAAATTCAGCGGACGCTCGATGGTTTCACAGAGTTGCAACAGCAACCCAAGAGGTTTCTCTCCACACACAGTATTGCCAGTGGCTTGAATATACTTGCGCCAGGCGGCGGCCGAGCCTGTAGAGGCAATCTGCATACCCTGGCGATCCAAGGTCTCGATGGCCTTATATATAAGCGGAGCCTTATCAGCATACGGCATGTAGTCGAAGTATTTACCCCAATGACAGAAGTCAGTGCTCACAACAAATGCTGTTTTGGGATCAGCGACAAGCTGCGAGAGCAACTCAAAAACGTCCTCACCAATACTGGCCTTTGACGAAGACGCAGCACCGAAAAGCAGAGGCACAACCTTAGCCTTTGGGTTCACCAGCTGCAAGAATGGCAAATGTATTTCCCAGCTATGCTCTTTAATATCTGCCGGCTCATCAAGATACTCGATCCCGGCCCGGTGCAACCGCTGCACGAATTCAACGTCGACATCCAAGTCACCGAGTGGCGTAGCAAATCTGCTGAATTCAGTTGTGCAAAGCCCGCGGAAGTATTTAAAGTGGGAAGGACCCATGATCACTACGCGAGTCACAGATCTGTCAAGGTTAGCATAGGCGTGTGCAAGGATATGACCACAAAACCGATAACCGGCATGTGGTCCAACTGCAAACCGGCCATTAGATCGAGCTGGAGTGGCCTGCTCGAGCCAATCAGTCAATTTGGATCTCAGCGAAGACGGCACGCCCTCGTACCAGGTACCGGCATGAGAAGCAGGGCGAATCATGAAGTTTCAAAAAGACCAAATGCGGCAACTCTCTCTGCAATTAAGTAATTTAGTAATCCAATGGACTCGTGAGAGAGAGAAAGAAAAGATAAAGCAAAACAAAACCGATTCCTTGGGGCGGATAGCAAATAAACAGTTAACAACTCATTAATTAATAGTCGGCCATTTAATTTAAGCAGGAGGCAACAAAGTAGTCAGCAGCCGGATACAATGAGTAAGCTGTTATTAAGCGAGAAGCGAAGGAAGCTGAACCTGAAGCTGTAAAACCCTAAAGCTGTGAAAGCCGTATCGTGGAGAAATAAAAGAGCTGCTGAAGCACACACACAAACACACAACACACAGCACACAGCACACAGAAGCACTTGTTTGTGTCCCTTAGTCGCTTCACGAGTATGAACGTTGACCTGCAGCAAAAAGTGGTTACTACACGGGCCGAGCTGCAGAGCGTGAAGGCTCAGGCTGCGGCTATTAAGAGGTCCAAGCAGTTGGCACAAATCACGCAGGCACAGGTCCATGCAGAACGCCCTGACAAGGTATGGCAAGGCATTGGAAAGGCGTTTCTGCGTGAGAGCCCGAGCGAGTACGACGTGAGTGTTGCTGAGCGCCAGGCAACACTTGACGAGAAACTTAGTACGCTTGAAAAGAAAGAACTTTATTTTAGTACTACGCTCGAGAAGCTAGTGATGACCATACAGAACATGAACTAATTAATTAGCCACCACAGTCTGAATCAAAATCATTTGGAATCAAAGTCATTTGGAATCAACATCATTTTGAATCAAAGCCATTTGGAATCAACACCATTTTGAATCAACACCAACGAAATTGACATGACTTTTATATGAGACAAAACTAGGGAACGATTTCGCAGGAACATCTTCACACATACATATGACTATCTAGTTTACTGAAAGCTCGACCATTAATCTGCAGGGATCGCAGTGTAAAAGCATAGCATAAACAATTACATTGTGATATGTTAATTATAGTATCTGTATTTAATTAGTTTCTAAGTCTCTAGCTGGGTGTCAGAAACCACACTTATGAACCCCAAATACGCTCAGTATTGTCGTTTGTCCACCATTAGCCTAACAAAACTGCACTAGCTGCACGAAACATTCAAGTGCATGCTGGCTGTGGATATTAATGACGGAGCTCTGATTTCATTAGTGGAAATCAATGGTATTATGAAAAGCCAGAGAGATCCACTGACACGTGTAAGAGTTAATAGATGATTCCACTAATAAACCAATAAGTTCGACATTAATCTCGTATTTAAATAGCGCTGTATCCCGGACGGCGTGTGTTCAAGCTTTCGGAAATCCGGCGCACAAGGTCTCGGAATAAGTACGGTAAGTCCCGCAAAATATCGCTTAAGTCCGTAGGCAGCGACCTGTGCGCATTGGCGTAGTTCACGTAGACAAGAAGCCCCGCATAGCCAATAAGACCAATAAGCAGTAACACGAATAACCAAGTGAAGAATCCCCAACCTCCGTTTCCCGGTTGAGAGCCCGGAGCATTATTATCTCCAGGGACGCCGTTCTTACATAGCGTCGGGGTCGTCACTACCACCTGCCAGTCAATACTACGGCGAGAGGAAGGCGGTATAGTCTCTGGATTCAACTCGATTTTTTCCTCAGCACCACAGAAGATCGTCACAATTCCCAGCTGAGGCTCATCTCCCCATATGGCACCTTCATAGGTAAGCTCCAACATGACTTCAGAGTAGGATTTGCCGTCTTCATCAACACCGTCAGCATCACTGGTGTAGAATTCATGCTCTGTCGCATTGGCCTGGGGCGAGCCTATAGGAATGGCATGCGTAAGCTGCCATTTGCGACCCATTTCAGTCCACTCTAGAGCACAAAAGTGGTCGTCTTCAGAGCATTCTTTTGGGCCTTTTACGGGCGAACACGGGTTGAAATAAACGGTTTTGTTGGTTCGAGATGGTGGCGTCGAATGCAGAGTCGTAGCTATATGAGTTTTGTCAAAATCAGTGAGGCCATAGCGCGCACAATCTAACGCCGCAACAGCCGCAATCAGTCCCAGAAACCGTAAAACCATATTGCAAGCTTAACAAGCGGGCTCCGGGTCAACGATAATGCTGATGACTAGCTCTCCCAATGTTGCACAGACCGCAGTATCGTGGATGCCTTACCCTTCTGGACTCAATTTAGCACTTGTGGGCAGTGTGATATGCGCCCTTACCCTCATGCTTTTGTTCGCAAGTGTCCACGAATCGCCGCACAGCCCACACACACACGCACGCACACACACATAGCCCGCCAAAAGCGACAACACTGGAGATTTTAGTAAACCTTAGTTCCTCGGGAATTTCGTTGTGCAAAGCGGACTACAATTGATGACTTGACTTGCCTCAAGCCTGGCCACGGCTGCTCTTTAGCACTTTCTGCCGCATTAAGTAAAGTCTTATACAATCCCTGCTGTTACTAGCGCCGCCCACCTTGCAGGATCTCTGTAGGCAGCAACCATAGCACGGCACTGGCTCGAACGGCCCACGATGATACCAGTAAGTTTACTAAGTGCCGACCTTGCTCAGATCTGTGACTTTAACCTTAGTTGCTTGACTGCTCGGGCTTAGCACGTATGTTCCGTTGGGGAGTACGTGACCGTTGGAAACATGGAGAAGCAATACAGAGAGACTTGTTTTACTAACAACAAATACTCAAATTGTCCACAAGTTTAGTATAACTGTAGCCGTGCTTGCATGCATATTAGCAGCATGGCGTTTACTTATTATTCATTTATTTATTTAACAACAAGTCCAAATAATTTACTTAATAGCTGATGCAATGGCCAACTTTATTAGATGACATGGCAATTGTATCAAACTTGCATGTTCCGCATTTCTGCGAACCAGCAATACTTTTTGGAGAAATAAATGTATATGTACTTCGAACTGCCCTACCCCTACCCTGATTACAATCGTGCCTACTGAACATTGGATTAGATTAGATTAGATTAATTAGATAAATAAATGGGTAGGTTACTAAAAAGGTTACTAGAAAGATTACTACTAGAAAGATTACTACTAGAAAGATTACATGCCCGGGAGTGGGGAATTGATATCTAGTCTTTGTTGCTCCACAAAATCCTGTTTGCTTTATCTGCAATTCACATTAATATAGTCTACATACGTGCGAAGTTTTAACGACCTTTAAACAATATGACCTTTAAACAATATGACCTTTAAACAATATGACCTTTAAACAATATGCTCACTCAATATAAGTTAGAATATGATAGTAAAAACCAATGTCTTTAACACGGCTAACATCATTACCTCGTTGAAGACTTCAGTTCAAATTGAGAAAGTGAAAAAGGACTTGAGGAAAAAAATTCTCAAGCGCCTTAAAAAAGGAAATTCACTTAAAGAACAATAGTAGGCCCGTACAGCTCATTCCAACCACTGCAGCCAACACCTCTAATGCTCGCTCCCCCCACCCTTCAAAAAACAAGAACCAAAATGAGTTGACTCAAGTTACATGATTTCAAATTAGGCGACCAAGCAATCATATCTCATCAATCCTCGAGATCACGACTCATGTCACCTTAACCGTATTATCTTCAGCACGCGAAAAAACATAACTATTGCACATAATAGGTATCAGACCAATCACTAAATGGTGTTGCGACCGGTTCCGGTTCCGGATATACGTTCGTAAAGAGTCAAAACACTCTCGCGTACTATTAGCGGAAGCTCGCGTAATGCACCAGTGATCTCGGCTGAGAGAGGACCTAACGTACGATTTCGCGAGGTGAGAAACAATGCTGAACACACATATGCCAACAGTGAAGCGCCTAGGACCAAGACCACATACCAAATTAGCTTCCAAATTCTCACATCTCTTCCAGCAGGAGGCAATGGGGGCTCGAACCTGAAACCACACACTTGTGGTGTTGTTATGATCAACTCGGGGTACATCATTGGATCACTGATGCCAAAGTCTATACTTGTCATGTTACTGCATTCGAAGTAAAGCAGTTGTACAATCTCGAAATCTCCCCATTGGGATGGGGCCGAGAAGAGATATAAAGAATCATCGTCCTGCATTACTCGCTCTAGGGGAGATTCAGAAGGGCCAACAGGCCTAACAGCAATTGTTACCCACTCGCCATTGATCTCAGCTCTATCGATTTCGCAGAAGTGCTTGTCCTCACCACACTCAGGCAAACCTTGCAAAGGGGAGCATGGATTGAAATAGATCGTTCTGTTCGTGATCAGTGGGGGCGTCTCCGCAAGACGCGTGGCAATATTGACTTTGTCGAATGACTCAAGGCCATACTCAGAACAATTAAATGCACCTACAACTGCTGCAAACAATGATATTATTCGCATTGTTCGCAAATATGACTGAGTCTCCAGGCGAGCCCTGAGAATGTCTGTATCCGGGTATTCTATTTATTGTATTTACATATGGCTCACATAAGTCAGAAGGTCAGCAGATGCGATCTCAAGCTCCCAAGGTAAATTGAATTGACCCCAAGGTAAAAAGAAAAAAAGTGATCTCCAACGGCACTTCAAGCTTGTGAATAGAACATCAAAATGAAATGCTTAAACACAGGGTTTTAACAAGAAAGTGTGTTCGACTTTATAATATCTGTGTATACACGAACAAATTCACACAACGTAATATTAATCATAAGAGATGACGGCGCCACCTACTACCACCTAATTCTGTAATTCTATGGTAGTGTAATTCTGTAGTAGTGTAATTCTGTGATTCTGGAATTCTGTGACTATACAACCACATATACCTCATATGAGTCTTACCAATTTTTAGAAAACAATCATTACGCAGAATAGCTCAACCAAATTAATCGCAGTAAAGATATTACATGAACAAGACACTCATGCCATGTTAGTCTAACCGTGATATAAAGGTAACAAGGCATTCGCATTACACTGTGTCATATAACCGTACAAAAACTGCCACGCCCACAAAATGGTATGTATAACATATATGACATATATATCAAACTTAGCATAGACCATCATTCAATACAAAGATCTTTAATACTACGATGTCCCGACGACAGAGTAACACTTAGCCATGAATATCCTCACGTTATAAGCTACAAAAAGCATCAAGTCTGTGCGCGAAAGATTTTACACGGGCTAGTAATAAACACAGGGCTTTTTTATTTTATGAAATCAATACGCTTTAGTAACAAAGCTGCTGTCCGGATCGAATGATAAATTAATACATAGATAGTCTCAAGCGCTGCGGGAGTACTTACCCACAACAACACAGTGATCACGCTCGTAAGGCTCGAGGGTGAGCTGCTCAAGAGGCTTGATGCGCTCCTCACGCAGCTTTTGCACCTCACGAGCGAACACGGTCTCGGCGTCAACCGTCGAGTCAATGCAGTTAGCCTTTATACTAATAACAACACCGCCGTTCTCCTTCAAAAACATGTGCGCATTAAGAGCAATGATACGGGCCTGGTCGGGCTGGGCAACATCAGCAAACACACAGTCCACCATACCCACGAGCATACGGTACTTCTGGGGGTGACGCGCATCCTCAATAATAGGCACAACGTTAGGGCGCTTCTTGGCCATGGAAATCAGATCACGGCCAGGACGGTGGCTGAACTCAACCGCGTACACAACACCCTCGGGACCAACAATATCGGCAACGTGCGACACGGAGGTTCCGCTTGCAGCACCGAGATAGAGAACCTTCTTGCCAGGGCCCATGAAAATCTCATCCAGACCACCAAGAATACCAGCCGCCAGCTTCGAGCGGAATGGGTTCCATACACGGTATTCAGTCTTGTTGCCTTCCACCTCAGTGGAAACAAGCTTCTCTTTGTAAACATTCTCTCCAGGAGTCAGATTCTTTGTCAAAAGCATATCTTCTTTACCACGGCCGATGAAGACGCCTGCATGTCGATGAGGCTCAACAATGACCTGGGAGCCACCACGAGCTCCACCGCGGGCACCGCCACGGCCACCACGTGCAGCACCACGGCCGCCGCCACGGGGCGCACCACGGCCACCACGAGGAGCACCGCGGCCTCCACGCGGAGCACCACGGCCACCGCCGCGGCCACCACGCATACTAGAACCACCTCGGGCACCACCTCGAGAACCTCCTCTGCCACCTCTAGCAAACATTGACTTGGGTGTGAAGGAGTTTAACGATCACGTACTTGGAGATCGAGGATGGGATTTTTCGATGCTGCGAAAGTATTTGCTAATTTTTTTGAAAAATTATGAGCACACGTGACAACCGGCGGTGCAGAGTTCGGTCCCCCCCACCCGCTTCACGCCACACCACCAAGAGGTCTCAAGGATCAGGCATACCATAAATACAATTTGATTGTAAAACACAAGGAACTAGTTTAACATATGTAGCAATTGTGTTCAGCAGATTATTGTGTGTTGTTTCGTTTCACATTCCTATGATTTCTAGACAAAGAGCGTGAATGTGAACAAAAAAGTCCTTCTAAAACATAAATATTAAACTGTATTTTGGCCACGTTAGCACCCGAATGAATTGGAGGGGGTTCAAATATCCTATACATACTAGAATAAGGTATGTAACAGCCTTGAATGGGCATTCATTCACTAGCAGTGTCAAACCATCGGGCTTAGGGCCTGGAATTACTCAGCTGCATACATTGAAGCCGGATACGGACGTCCCGACGACATTAAAAAAATTCATTAGTTTGCACGTGATGGACCACTGGGCGACTCTGGCAGGCCGCTGGGACCCAGGAATACCTAGCGACTTTTGGCACCCCTTCGAGCAGATCCACCGGTTTCATAGGACATGACTCGTTACAGCAAGACCCCGGTTAACCCGGCTAAGACTGCGTCCTCGCGCGGCTCGTACCTCCGTGTGAGCTTCAAGAACACGCAGGCTACGGCCCAGGCCATCGCCGGCCTGCAGCTCGAGACGGCCATGAAGTACCTTTCTGCTGTCACCGAGAAGAAGCGTGCTGTGCCTTTCCGCAAGCACCACGGTGATGTCGGACGCACTGCGCAGGGCAAAGAGCACGGCACTACCCAGGCTCGCTGGCCTGTTAAGAGTGTTGAGTTCCTGACCGATCTGCTCGAGAACGCGCGGGCTAACGCCGACGCCAAGGGCCTCAACACCGAGGAGCTGGTTATTTCGCACATCCAGGTTAACCACGCACCCGCTAACCGCCGCCGCACTTACCGTGCATTCGGCCGCATCAACAAGTTCAACTCGCAGCCTTGCCACATTGAGATCCAGCTTAGTGAGAAGCCTGAGGAGATCGCCAAGGCCACGGATAAGCCTAAGTGGCTCTCGAGCCGCACCCGGGGGCGGATCCTGGCTGCTAAGCGTAGCTAGATATTGTTAACTTATAATAAGGCCAGCCTTGGTCGTACATATCATGTCCAGCACAAATGAGTGAGTGATTGAAACCAGCTAGATTGCGAGTGAAAAAGTAGAACAGGAGTCGAGAATATACTGCCGTATAATAATAATGGCATCATATTGGTACATAACTCGCAGAGGATGTTTCTCGTGAGCAGACTAAGACTTTATTTTATTTTATTTTATTCTATTCTATTCTATTTCGTTTTGTTTGCTTTTAATGTGTGGTTAAGAGGGCACGCCTTAACACTGCTTCTACTACTCAAGTTCTGTTTTTGCATCTACTGCTACTCTGTTGCAAATATGTTCAATAGCTTAAGCATCTACATAACTGCTTCCTGCTCTATACCCATGCTATGCTGTTTTAGTCTATTCAATTCGTTTATGTGAGAGATATTTGACCGACAACGACACACACTTTATTTAGCGCTGAACTATAATCCCGTTTCTCTGAATAACTCGTGGAGAAATAATAATTCGAATTAAACTTTGATTTCCTTGCCAAAAAAAAAAAAGGAATAATAATAATAATAAACTAAGAGCATAAATCTCGAAAATACGGCTAGCAAATAAATATCTATTGTGATCCAGTGGGGCTACCCGCAGGACCAACAACACGGTTGCTCGGCGCAGATCCCATTGAATGTCCTAGAGACCACAACAATATTACATGGATCAACGCTGCATATACACATATTCCTTGGCGGAACTTCTCATCCGCAACAGCCCGACCAAATACACGATATACAGCAGCATTGATGCGCGACATGCCTATAGCTGCGCGATCAATACCCAAATCCTTCATGTTCATTTCTGGTGTCGGCTCGTATAAGCGTTTCGGAAGCGGAGCAGTCGAGGGCGAGGCTGCTTGCATTTTTCGAACTCTTTCGTAGAGCGTTTGGTTGTCCTTGCGAATGGCCTCCAAGTCTCTTCGTGCTTGATTAAGCGCTGCTTCATTGCTATGCACTTTCTCCTCTAACTCAAGCATACGTGCCTTGTACCGGTCTCGCTGCTGTGTAATTATTGCTGAAACCGGCAGGTCACGCTGGCCTGTGCGTGGCACGGCAGTCCATCCACTAATAGTGGAAAAAGTATCAGACTGGTTTAGGGAGCTCAGATCTTCCTCAAGTTTCGACACTAACTGACGTGTTGACTCCAGATCAACAGAAAGCTGCTGGTTCTGAGTAGTCAATCGTTGGTTCGCAAGCTCAAGATTCTGGTTTGCGAGACGCAGATTGGCCGCTTCCGAACCACCAAGCCCAGACTCCGATGCAGATCCTGCATGTTGAGAATACTCTGGCTCCCCATCGAGCCTATCGCTCTCTGCTGCCTCTCTTAACTCTGTAACTTCGCGCTTTAAATCATCATAATCCTGCTTCACAGCCAACTCAGCAAGGTATTTACGCAGATCCTGCTGCTGTTGAACCGTCTGAGTCTGCAATTCATGCGCTTGAGCCTGAGATTTCGCAAGTTTCGATTCAGTTGCTGCTGCTTGAGTCTCAAGTTCGTCAATACGCGCTTCAAGTTGCTGCGTGGCTGGCTCCGATGGTGCTGCAGCTTGTCGCTTCAACTTCGATTCAAGCTGGGCCACACGCTGAGTCTGGCGTTCCAAATCCCGAGCAAGCCTCGACTCCTCAGGCCTGGACTCACCGGTCGCGCTATTCTTTAGCTTCTCAATTTCCTGTTGTTGTTGCTGCAACAGTGGGCTTGGATCCGGCACAAGCGCTAAAGTGCGGTAGACGTTCATGAAGCAAGACTCAGCAAATTGACAGCGTGTAGTTAACGCGTCAATTCCAGACTGGTACGCCTTGAGCAGCCCACGCATCTCCGTTAGTTTCTCAGCATCGCTGAGCTTGCGGAACGCTTTCGTTTTCGAGGACAGAACCTTGCGCGACGCACTGCCCTCTTCCTGGTACGCCGCAATCTTTGTTCCTTGCTCGTCAAGAACGCTTTGTAGATTTGCAAATCCAAGGTCTGTCCAACTATCCACCGTCGCCATTATAGGGGAATAACGATCGCTCGCGCTCTATGTTGTTAAAGTTAGGTTAGCGGGCCCGGGTCATGTTTATCAGGTTAAGGGTATGGGCGGTGGTGGCGGTGTGGAATTTTGTCGCTGGGGAGTGTGTTCTGGCGTCGGCTCATTGACTTAGCACATGAACGCGACATTAAACAATGAGAAGCTAAGCTTTAAGTCCCATGATCGTTAATCGTTAATCGTTAATCGTTAATCGTTCATTTTTCATTTTTCATTATTTAAATTCTAAACTCTAAATTCTAAATTCGATGTTCTATGTTCTATGTATATATATGGATACCTTAGTAGCTAGTAATAAAAAAAATACAAGATTCAACACATTCAATTTGACGTGATCTAAACGGATTAGCCAAATTGAGCAGACATCCGAGACACCAAATCAAACAGTGATTGGAACAATGTGAAGATTCACGTCTACAGCATCAGAACATGGCGGCGTCTCGTTATTGTTCACGTACACCAATACTGAATTCCATGAAGGACATATCACGCTACGTCCTTCATTCATTTGCAAAGACCATTGCTGTGATGAGAAAATTGGCGCGGGGTTATATAGGGAATCATTTACGAACAACACGTTTTTGTCGTTCAGCTTCACGGTTGCAAGTGGCTCAGGTACGATCAGAAGATCGTACTCCGGCATCAAAGTTGCCTCAAACAAGTACCCGGGGCTATTTGGCTCGTTCACACCAAGAGTGCCATCCTGATAGATTACCAGTGTTTCGCCGTTAATATCATGGTTCTCACTTAGGGTGATAAGGCCGAAGACGTCTCCAGGAATGAGACCATCGCTGTTGATCTGATGAGTGTTTTTGAGCGCTGGTGGCTCACGACTTGGGCGGAACTGCTGTGAGGGCGTTCCCTGAGGAAGAACGACCCCGGGCATCGGCAAAAACTGCCCTGCGTTGGTTCGAAGCCCTGCTGGCAATGGGTTCCCACGGTTCAAAGCACTACTGCCTTGACCAAGGTGAGGGGTGTAGGAATCTTGGTTGCTACTTTGACTGGTATGGTCGACATTTTGGCTGCTAATTTGGCCGGGATAAATGGCACCTTGAGGAAAGACTGCATTGCTCGAGCCGTCTTGCGTGCTGGCCATGTTATAAAATGGTGAGACCTCCGAGCCTTGGCTCGACTTGTCGTTGCTTGCTTGGATCGCATAGCTGAGGGATATCAAAGCTAAGACAATTGCTGGGTATTTCATGAAGTCTACTGCGCTTTTAATATAGAAATATAAAGCGATATATATGTCTGTCTGAACCATTGATATGTAAAACAGTACATTGCTTTGCATAGTTTCCTCAACAGGAGTGCTAGACAAAAAAAGCACCTCATTGGGGTACAAATCCCTAAAAACAATCTTACGCTCTAGGTAGTAATTATTGCCATATATGGAACTAATACTTCAAATAGACTAGTTACTGTGCACTTCCGGTCTGTTTTGCGGCCACAGCTTGAGGAGTTGCATAATCCTGCTTCGTCTCAGTGGCAGCAGCTGCAGCTTGGTTAGTATAGCCCGGCTGCTGCTGCTGCTGCTGCTGCTGCTGCGACGGCGGCGAAGGATAATAACCCTGTTGATAATAACCTTGCTGTTGTGCATTCTGAGGAACATTCTGAGGAGAATACTGCGGGGCATACTGCGGAGCGTATTGTGGAGGGTACTGAGGGGCATACTGCGGGGCGTACTGTGGGGCATTTTGAGGAGCATACTGAGGAGCATACTGGGGAGGATACTGGTAGCCCGGGGTCTGGTAGCCGAAGCCCTCAAACGGAAATAAAGGAACCGCCACAGCAGTTGAAAGGAAAGTAGCAATCGCAACAGAGGTAGACTTCATAATTAGTTCGCGAATAGAGATGTAGTTGTAATGAACATCTCATATTCGACAGCAGTCTTATATAGCTAAGGAAACTATCTAGGCAAACTATGATTGTCAAAAAACAACCACGGATAATATTGAGCTTATATTTGACTTTGGCTTTTGTCGGCAAACTCAATTATGTTATTACTATTACTATTACGATTGTTATTGCTATTGCTATTGTTGTTGTTGTTGTTGTTGCTGCTGCTGCTGCTGTTGCTGCTGCTGCTACTGCTACCGTTGTAGAGCAGTTCCAAAGAATAAACAGACAATCTGCGTAGATGAATTATCTTAAATCACTTATTACGTACTAAACGTTATACTATTTTTGACTGGATTTAATATTTTGTCGCAACATCTACTTTAAGCACGAGATAGACACCATCAAGGTCCAAGCTTCACGGATTTGACCAATGAAACGAGAATCCCACATCTTACGCTCACTTAGACCACTCATGAATGACAACATGCATACGTGCTAATTCTTTATACTTTTATAAGCTTATTGCCAGGAAAGGGAAGTCGAGGATAACCAACCTAGTATTCTCCGAGCTCAGGCGTGTGCTGCCTTACTCAAACTGCTTTAGCGTATCATGACCAGCCTTAGTGTACAGCCACTCGTTATATGACACGCCCCAGTTCCAGATGTACAGATAAGTGCCGATGGGCACAGCCAAGTATAGAAACTGACCCTTTACGCGGCGGAACGTGTTAAACACAGCATTATAAGCGGCTCCCTTGAACGGGTTCTGCGCATTAGGAGCGAGTCCATAGCGCACAACATACTTCTGCTTGGGGGACACCCACCAGCCACCGTGACCCATCTTTGGCAGTTGCTTTGTGGTTTTTTTAGTTTTGGTGTGGGAGAAATCAGACTAGTCAGGATAAAGCCGTGGGTGTGATTGGGGAGTGATCACCTGTTACCTAATAGATTACCCAATCACGCATTGAACAAGTTTATATTACTATTTCGGAGAGCCACGCCTATACGTATCGTGTTTCCTGGATAGCGTGAAGGGTAATTTCATATTATTATTTCATATTACTATTTCATATTACTATTTCATATTATTATTATTATTATTGTTATTCTTGTGGTGGTCGTAGCTAGGTCTAGAAAAGCAATGATTATAATAATGCTATGCGGAATATAGATATTAAAAGTCCCGCGTTGCTTAGATCGAATACATAGACCGAAGCTGCTGCTTGAACTCCAAAGGAAGACTCTCAATGACGTCCTGGAAGTTTGGCAGATAATTTTTATAGCCCTCAAGTACTTTATTCACAAGCTCTTTAAGAGGAGGCGTAGCCGTGAAGTGGGCAGCTAGAACCTTGAGGAATTGCTGCAGATCAGCAATCTCGAGCGCCGATGGGTTTGCAGCTATAACTAGACAGATCCCTTGCAACGCAGTGTCCTTCTCAAGAGTGGAGTCAACATCCATAATCACCTCCAGCCATTTGCTAATAAATATCCGCAGATGCGGTGCCACTAGCTGGCTGAGCCCAAGGCCGAGCCGCCCAATTGCCGTGGCCGCATTCGAGAGTAACGTATGGCTGATGACAGCAGGCGAGCACAGCACAGTACCAAGGCGTTGGAACAGATCGTTAAACCAAGGTTCCAGAGAAAACTTGTCGTGCTGCATGGCAATTTCCGCCAAGGCCCACATCGCGTTATCACCCACAGGCTCGTACATAACGTTATCTTCGATTTCACGCACATCGATTTGCTCGCTGAGTTCAGGAACAAGAGACGGCAGTTGTGGCAAGAGCTGTGACTCAAAGCAATAGATGGCAAGATCACCGATCAATGCCAAGGCACTCTGACGAATCTCCAAGTCACCAGTAGCGATACCGGAACGCACTAAATCCAGAATCGTAGTTTGCGTACTTTGTTCCTGCGCAGCAAACAGAGGAGCCATGCCCTCATTGTGGAGCGCTTGAACAAGTCCGTCGATCATATCCAATGCACAAACAACAACAACTGGTTCTGGAGCATCGACGCTGAGGGGGTCGAGTTTTGCTCGCTCAAGTAGCACCAGGCTCTCTCGGGCCAACAAAATACTCCGCTCGAAAATAGGAGGCGCGTGCTCTGCGAAAGCTGGGCCTGTGGCCATAGCCAAGAAGCTGAGGCATTCTAGCATAGCAAGAAGTTCCCGGTCTTCGTCACCAACAAGAGTCCAGCGATGAAGCATGGGTTCCATAAGAACTTTGACCAGCTCGGGCTGCTGCTGTACAGCCCCTTCAACAGCCGTGGCCACGCTCTGTACACATTCGTACAGCGACAGCATGTTATTTGCCTGATATTTAGCAAAACATCCTCTGAGGTGATTGAACAACTCACCAGCAAACGGTTCAAGCGATGTACTAGCTGCTTCAGCCAGCGTTGACAGGGCTGCACAGGCAGCACTCTGAACCCGCTTATTGACATCGAGCATACACTTGAGTACACCCTCGAGAACCTGGCCATCTAGATTCTCTTGAGCGACGTAGCGGCTCAAAGTCCAGCACGAGATCTCGCGGATAGAGGCGTGCTCGTTCTGCAACAAGTCTATAAGAAACGGCACCAATTCGGGCACGAACGAGACCTCATTCACAGCTACACAGCCTTGGGCAATCGCACCAAAGGCAAGAACAGCACTCTCCCGCACGGGCCATGATTGCTGTGGAGCTATGCGCTGGAGCAGATGCGGAAGCACAATGTTCAGCGTCTGTGTCGGCTCTTTCTGGGCGAACTGGTCAAGCGTTGCCGCTGAGCACTTGCGTAGGTTCCAGTTCTCGAGCGATGACTCGAAATCGTCTTCCTCGTCGTCACTGTCATCATCTCGCTGGCCATGCCCACGCCGCGACTTGGGCAGGGTTGGCCGAATGTCCTCGTCGCGGTCAGCCTGAGCACTGTCATCTTCAGCCAAGCTTTCCAAAACAAACACGTCCTCGTCCGAGAATACCATTGTTTCAAGGATTGCGGGCAAAATTGTAGACAAATAAGGCGCCAACGTTTCAGCATCCGCATCCGACTCAGCTAATGCCAGCAAGAACTCTGCCGCTTCCAGAGCCACAAACTGTTCCTGAGAACGAAGACAATGTAGACTGAATTGAACCACTCCGCTCAGGTGCGGAGCAATTTTGTCTGGTCGCGCCAACAATAACATGCTGAACGCAGCACAGATATTCGACATTGTATCAGCATTTGTATCACCCTGAGCAAGAGCAAAGCAGGCGTGCATAAACTCGTCTATATGGACTAAAAACGCCTGAGAGCCTAACGGCACGAACTGCGTAAGACAAAAGACTGCCTGCGAACGAACCTTAGGGCTTGGTGACTCACAGAACGCAATGAGTTTTGGCACCAGTTGAGAAACTAGAGCCTCGTCCTGAGTGACCTGTCCCGCACTGTCCTCACAGACCTTCGCCAACGCACTAATTGCACCCTCCTGTACAGGGTCACCTAGACTACTCGCATCAATGGCCTGCACAAGCTCAGGAAGCAGCTGTGGCCAACCCTGCAAGCCAAGCTTTGAAATTAGCGTTGTAACAACAATGGAGCTGGCGTTGCGCACAAGCTGATGGGGATCTGCTAGTCCCTTAGTGACCATTTGCTGGACATACGCTATAGCAGGCCCTGGGAGTCGCTGCCAGTCAAATATAAGAATGTTCTTAAGCCACAAACCGGCAGTGGCCCGCACCGCTTCGGTTGCTACCGGCGGCAGCTGGGGAGGATGCTCGACCAGTAAAAACACTAAGTACTGGGCCAAATCCGGCTGCTGGCGCGCAGCCTCAACCTGTCTGCGAGCATCAATACGCTGCTGGCGATGGTCCCGAGAACCGTTATTGGACTGCTGGAAAAGCACGGCTAGCGTGCTCAGTGTCTCACTCGCCGGCGTCCACATAACTAGGATGAAGATTCCACTCTATGTCACGTGTATTATAAATAAAGTCAAAAAGCGCTGGTTGATGATGGTGCATGCGTGGTGGTAAAAAAAAAAATATTAAGCTGAAGGTGACAAACACACACTGCTGGCCTAAATTGCAAAGAGTAAATAAAAAGACTGGCTCTTGGCAACAAATCGTTGTTAGCTGGTTATACACGAAACATTAAGAGACATTTATAAGTGAGCATTATGGTTTTTGCAGGCTCATATATATTCACAATTACTAGACATACATGTATGTTATTTTTTTATTTATTTATTTTAAAAAAAAGAAAGACTCAGGATTTGAAAGTATCGTGATATATTTGACAATTTTTGGCAATTTGGCAGAGCCTATAACAACGTCTTATAAAATATATTATAGTTTAGAACATTATTGCATTAAGAACAATATTGCATCGAAAACAATACGAGCCCGACGACACACATACCGTTTTAGTAAGAATTCCAGCAGTCATATAGGCAGTAGTAGTAACAATGCGACTGCTTGTTCCAATTGCTTCTACAAACGCTATGTCATTGGAATATAGAACATTGGAATATAGAGTAAACAGGCCAGTATCCGCGGAAGAGCATAATAATTTCTGGACCTCAATTCTCAACGTATGTCCGTAAACACGTAGTATCAAATGATTGGGGCGCCCTGCCCAAAATTGCACGACAAAGTCACACCTTCTTAGGGTTATCCTTAATATGGCAGGCGTAGTGGGTACCGAGGGGACATAAAATTTGTTTAAGGCTAAACGCAAATGTAGTTTTAAACTTTAGATTAAACGAAATATGTTCCAAATGGCTTGAACGTACCATCCTCGGTACCGCCATTAGTACTTCCTGAAACGTCTGAGCAATGGCAGTGAATGATGATGGTCTTGTTACTAGCAAAGTACCCTCGCCCGCAGGTGCTTTAATAATGAGTTTCGTTACGCCCGTTAGTCGCCGCCCGTTAGTCGCCCATCAGTCGCCCGTCAGTCGCCCGGACCGCATTTGTCGTTTTCTGACTAGGGTGGGTGCTACATATGTACATATGTGCGTCTTACGCAGATCATTGGAATAGCTGCAGGAATGAAAAAGGTTTATGGGTATAATGTTCGAGAATAATGGCGTGAAGTTAAGTTTAAGTTTAAGTTTAAGTTTAAGTTTCAGTTTAAGTTTCAGTTTCAGTTTCAGTTTCAGTTTCAGTTTCAGTTTCAGTTTCAATTCCAGTTCAACTTTAAGCTTAAGCTTAAGCTTAAGATTATGTATTGAGTATGTAGAACCTCACTTTCGACTAAGGTCATATGACGTTTCTATGGAGTTTCTACCTGACCATCGAGCGCCCTCACGGCTCGCTAATGCCACGTCGAACACGCGAGACATCCACGGGTTCATGGCAATTAAACGTCCCCATGCTCAAAACGTACTAAATCAGGAATGCTGCACCATGTTGTTACACAAGTTATATATGCCTTTAATACTAAAATATAATGCATCCGTAATAAGTTCACTCTTTAAAACACTTATTAGATGGGTTCATCTTTAGCACTCTAATTATGTCTCTTCACGTACGCATTTGTCCGAGTTAGAACCTGATGGATTAGCTTCCGGCGCTTCCAGCACTTCCGGCTACTTAATCAACTTATGCTGAACCATTCCTTTTATACCTCCTCTCTGGCCATGCAATTCGTCCAATTGAAGGAAAGTGAGTAGTAGTAGTATAAGAATACGAGACAAAATTGATAAGGAACGGTAATTAATTGATTAGCAAAAAAGGAAGGTTAAATATAAATAAATAAAGAAACATTAAATTGCTGCATAGAATGATATCGTTGACATTAAAGGCATACAAGCCATTATTATAGTCGGCCCACGATTTAGCGCCAGCGCTGTCCGGGCTTATTCCATGATGTGAATGATTAGGCTCGGATCCCTTGAGATACACTTGTATATCCGTCGATTCCATCGATATTATCGTCTGCAGCTCGAATAAGCAAGGGATGCTCGGCAACGGCATTCTTGGTTTTGCTAACATCATCGATTTGCAGATGAGAAAGGCTTTGCTCTGAGTCGAGCGAAGAGACCAGAGACTCCTCTGAGTCGCTTGATTCAACAGGCGAGCTGTCATCATAATCCAAAGACTCGAAAGAGTCGCACGAGATGGGGGGCTCATCAAAGTCGACAAAGTGTACGCTCTTTTGTCGCTTGTGCCGTGAGCATGGTAGGGGCTCCAGAGGAGAGCTCGGGAGATGAATGTTCATTTGTCGGTTGAGGCGGGCTAACCGCTCGTTGGGAAGCTCAAGGATTTCTGCTGGAACAAAGCCTTCGCAGCCGGTCTTGCCATCGCGGACAAACCACCAATACCAGTGGGTGTCGCTGAGAAGTACGACTTCTTTGTCAATGCCTACTGATACTTGACCTCTTTCGGTGCCGATAAAGGGACGAAGGGCATGTAAAATCATAGTGTTGTGCATTTGAAGTGAAATGTGAATCAAATCCAGATAGAGGCTGCTGAGCGGCCGAGTGTTACCGTGGATAAGACGTCAGAGTGTTGTGATGCGACCACAGTAGTTTGAAAGAGACAGCCAACAACAGCTTGTCTCAGGTGTTTGTGTGTGTGGGGGAGGCCTGTGTATGTGTGCGTGTGTTCTGAAGTAGGAATCTGGCTGAATATAAGTAATGCCTTTCTCAGGCGTAGATTCTGCATGCTGCAGTATATGTTGCTGCTTCATGTATGCGTTATGTAAGGTCTGCGGCTTTGCCCAGCGAAGGCTAGAACCCTCTCAAGTTTAGTGGGCATGATGTGGCTCCCTATGCATTATTCTTTGCGTAACCCTGACCCGCATACTCCTTGTGTGGGCAACCTACTTATTTGTTTGAAGAGTGGACGCAGTTCTTGCTTTTTGAGGTCCGATCACGCACCAATGTGTCTCACAATGTGTGCACATCATAATTGTTGACAATTGAAACATGAAATACTTAAATGGGATTGTTCAAGGCTGGAATCTGTAGTTCGTTTTAGATCTTGACGTTTGGTTAAGATTTAGTCTCGTAGCTGCGGATAAGGCAATGGCTTAGCTTCCAATCCGACCCCACACCACACACCGGTTATGGATAGCGAATCGAAGATTTTTCCATGACCATGCATGAGTTGCGGCTACAAGGGTTGGGTGCGTGTGGTGCATGTGGCTTCGGCTTTTCCCAGACTTACGTGACATCATTGCCTCGTACAGCAAGATTCACCCAACTATGCAGAGATGATACAAGCTATGCTTCCGGATCCCGAGTGAGAGGTAAGGGTTGATATGCGTGTACATAATAGCAATATTAGGTTAAGTGAGCCTGTTTGGTGGGTTAGTATCGGGACCAAATAAGCCATCTAGAAGCACGCCGCACAAGGCGCCGCCGCATGGGGCAAAACCTGGGGCAAAACCGTTAAAGAAAGGACTCATCACCATACGAGACCACGTTCATCAAATGGGCCTTTCAGCATGGATCCAAAACCTGATCACAAACCTCTGTAGTTGTTCGCTACAAGGTCGCAGCGGCACGTAGTGCACTTGCGCACGAACGCAGCAGGAGCTTTTTGCTCCGGTAAAAACAGTGAAGATCCAGAACGCCCATATCACGGTGCACATTATCAATATTCGAAGAAAGATACTGGCTTGCATAATAGAGCTGCTGATCCGGCTGCTGATCCGGCTGCTGATCTCGTAGCTGCTGATCTCGCGGCTGCTGATCTCGCGGCTAATCTTTCTACTAAAATCTACCTGCTATCCTAAGATGACAGCTACACTAGTAATCTAGTCCTTCTTCGCGGCCTTTTTCTGCTGCTCGCGCCGGCGAACAAGTGTGTTGTGGTAAATACTGAGCAAGAATGCGAAAAACGAAAACACCGGCGTCCATGCCAGCTTGGGAATGTACTTCTGCGCGAACGCAATTAGCAATGGCGAAGAAATCCATTGAGAGCGAAGCACAGGCCACAAACTTGCCCGCACACGCACGTACACTTCCTTGAAGGACTTAGCTCCCGCAAGAACTGACATCCACGCAATAAAGGTCGTCGCCAGCACTGGGTTCACTAGAAGGTTAAGTGCCACTATCTGAGCCACATTCGTAGCCCACCCGCGCTTGGACTTCCGGAACGCACGTTGTACGAGATCGACGAGATAATGCGACAACGGACCAGACACAAGAAAGCCATAAAGGGCCATTTTAGGTACCCGCGGCGATAGGTACCCAAACTTAGGGTCGCGGTCTCCAGCCAAAACAGCAGCAAGAAACTCAGATAACCCATTAAATGTGCCCGAAGTAAGAGCCTTCGTGCGGACGGGATTCAGAACTAATGCTTGGAGATACGCTGTGGCAAGGCTGCTCATACTTAGTAGTGGCTGCTGATCTAGTTAATGGAGGGGTCAGGTTCGTAGCCAATTGTTATCGGGGAGGTGGACTGATCTCTCCCGGGCCGAGATACTTTTGATCCTACTGCTTAAAGGCTGGATCAAAGTGGGGGGAACAGATAAGCGTTCGATTATTATATGACTCAGATATAAGTTAATGTGTCCTGCTGAGAGATGCATACCCATAACTCCTTCCTTAGCACCATATCTTATGTGATGCATAACCCTATAACCGACTCCATCGCCAGAATTCCGCTTACAGCGAAACTGCAGCTCATATCGATGATGATGCAAGGAAACCATATCCGAGCGAATAACGTACCCTATTGGAGAGATTGGGGCAGAGATATACCGCCCAGTTGCCCAGCAGTTTAGGCCGGTATAAAGACGGGTCGCCCAATAGATTAATTACCCATTATTCGCTCTTGGCTGATCTGCATACTCATGAGCCATGCAATTTGGGTTCTTGCTCGCCACACCAACGTCGCCCATCGATCGATATATTACTTAATTTTTTTTTTGTCTTACTACCAAAGTCTATAAGTTAAATGCTCGTGATGGCAAGCTACAATGCAGTGTGCATTGAATATGGAACGAAGCGGTCTCCTCAAATCGGTTCTTTTGCTTCTTCTTTCTCTACTTCGTACCTTACCTTCCTCTTGTACCACACACATACTATTACGATACATGGTAGTTATCCTCAAACAACGACAGCTACTGTCAAAGAAAAACTTAGCCCAGGGCATCTAAGGCTAAAACATTAAAACATTAAGATCACTGCCATACCCTTCCCAACCTCCCCCCCACATCATTTCTAAGATCGCACCTCGATGGCAAACGCCTGATCTACAAGAAAGATTACCAAGATTACCAGGCGGCTTCTAAATCTTCATCTACATGCATTTTTTTTCAAAATGTTTTTCAAATTTTTTTTTTTCGTATCAATTGACAATATGAACCGCAGTTTCATGGATAATAAACCCACATTCGGCTTCCCGGGCAGCATTGGGTACCGGGAAAATAGTTACGCTCACCTGATGCTGACTAACAGATGAGTTGCCATCAGCCGCTTTCAAGTGGTCTTCTAAAACGCGACAGGCACACGAGACGCGGCCATGGATCTGGACGGGGCGTACGATTTCGACGACATATCCAATGTCGCCGACAATAACAGTGCCAGTGCAATGTTTTCAGGCATGTTTGGTGATTCCCCCGGCGACTCAGGGGTTCCAAACGATGACCAAGGTAGGGTGCCATCGAACGAACCCATAGATCCTGAGTCTGGCTCGGGCACGTTGCCCAGTCGAGATGCGTCAGTTTTAAATGACTCTGCAAATCCGCGCGCGGGCCTTGAGCCTAATGCGCAGAGAGGCATTCATCAAGATCATGATTTCACTGCGGGCGGCCATGAGCGCTTTGATCCAGACTTTTATGCCCATTCAGACCACAATTCTGACGCTTATATGAAGCATGATGAATTTGAGAATGACCACCGAAATTCCCAGCATATGATTCCCGTGTTGAACGACTCCGCAGAGCCGCATAGAGAGAACAGTGCTGGGGGCCACCCTCAAGGCACTACTGGCGAAGTAAACCGGAATAGCATTGAGTCTGATGACCGCATGGATCATGAAGATGCTCAGCTCGATGATATACTGCCAAATGCTTCGCCTTTGACTCGCCCCAACGCACCGTCGGAAAGACCCACGCCTTCATCAGATGGTAACCTTGGAAGTCAACATTCTATTAATGGAACTAACTCAACAGGCGAAGACTTCCTCGCTTATAGGTCTATGAGCAGAAACGCGTCTCATTCACCTCAGGCAAAGTCGCCATTGAAATCGCCTGAGCGGGGTGAACCAAAGCAGACCCCTTCGCAAGAACAGCAGCAGCAGCAGCAGCAACAACAACAACAACAACAACAACACCCACAGCAGCAAAGAGAGCGTGAACAAGAACCAGAACCAGAACAAGACCAAAAGCAAGACCAAAAACACGAGTATGAGCCTGAAGATCACGCACGTCACCAACAACACTCGGAATCTGAGTCCAGGGGTCCTACAAAAGGTGAACCGTTGCATGAAAAAGATGCTATTCAACAGCGCCATACTGTGGTAATCCCAAGTTATTCGTCGTGGTTTTCGATGACACGGATTTCTGACGTGGAGCGAGAGTCTCTCCCGGAGTTTTTCACTAACCGAAACCGATCGAAGACACCTCAGGTTTACGTGAAGTACCGCAACTTCATGGTCAATGCTTACCGTCTTAATCCGGTCGAGTACTTAACTGTGACCGCTTGTCGCCGGAATCTCGTTGGTGACGCTGCTACAATCATGCGTGTACACCATTTTTTGGACGAATGGGGTCTTATTAACTACCAAGTTGATGCAGAAGCCCGCCCAGCTAGTGTGGCCCCTCCTTTCACCGGTCACTGGCAGGTTAAGTACGATACACCAAGAGGCATGTTCCCGTTCCAAATATATGAGGGCATGAAGGACCCGGCTCTACAGCCCATTCCTGCTCAAAATGGTAGTAGATTATCTGAAACGAGGCCTGGTGGCGCACCGGGGTCTCAAGCTGGCTCGGCCTTTGGTCCTGTTAATCCCGGCCCACCTTATGCAGGGTCTAGGACTCCCAATGTCGGTGCTCAGTCTGGTGGTGGTCAAAGGCCATCAGAACCCACTGAACCCAACAAGACCGCTCATCATTCTTCTGTTTCCCCCAGCTCTAGAGCTGGAGCTAGTGCCTTTGCTGCAAAGTCCTTTGCAAATACAGGTTCTAACACCAATAAGAATGCACCTGCGGACGCGTCAACTACTGCGGCAAAGGATGCACCTACTGAGAACATGCCGCAAGATGCTTCGTCTTCGGAAAGTCATGGCCCATCAGAATCTAATACCTGGACCAAAGAACAGGAAAGGTCGATGCTTGAGGCCATTGAGCGTTATCCCCATGATTGGGACGCGGTGGCAGCGATTGTTGGCAGAGACAAGTCTGAGGTTATTCTCAAGTTTCTACAGCAAACTGTGGAGGATAAAGCAAGCTCCGAAAACTTGGGTCCACTCAAATATAATACAAACCATATTCCATTCTCAAGGGAAGAAAACCCTGTACTGAGTGTGCTGGTGTTTCTGTCGTGCCTTGCTGATCCGCAGACCGTAGCAGCAGCTGTAGGCCGCACGGCTCGCTCTACACGCAACGCAGAAGCGTTGAAAAGAGAAGCCCTCCAAAGGGAAGCAGAGGAGGGATCCAAGAAACGAGAGAGTACTGGTGATGAAACCAAACGGGAGCGCTCTGTATCCGTTGACAATTCTAGCTCACGACACAGTACAGAAGCCGCGTTTGAAATGGACTCTGAAGCTAAGCAAGCTAAACCTGATACTAGATCCAGACAACAAGCCCCGGAGTCGCAGTCTGCAGATGCAGAAAACGTTAATAACAGTGATGGCGCCAATCTTGGTGATGCTGCGTCGGCAAGTTTGGCTCTGGCCGCAGCACGTTCACAAGTTTTCAGTTCATATACAGAAAAGTATATGTACGAGCGCTATTTGAGGCTTCTAGAGCTCGAGATGAGTTCGATTAAGCTACGGCTGGCCAAATTCTGCATGATGGAAAAGGCACTGGATACAGAGCGGCGTGAAATGGACAAGGAGCGTGAACTGCTTTTCTTGGATCGCATGCATTATCGCCAGAATATTGATGAGGTTGCCGGCGTTGTTCAAGAAGCTGCTGATGCGGCTGCACAAGGTGACGCCGCTAATTTAGCTCGGCTGGCCGAGGTTCTCCGCACTAGAGCTCAACCAGAGTCGCCCCGTAGACCAGTTTTTGTACCGGCCAGTAACAATGTGCGTGAAGGCAGTGCAAATAATGATGCTGCAGCCGATGAATCTATGGCTAACACTTCTGAAAACTTGTTACCACGATCCTTACAAACAGGACAACCACATCGTATGTGGACACTCAAGCCAAGGAATAGCGCACCTTCTTCGTGATGCACTTAAAGAAGAAAAAAAAAAGATCCTCATATATGTCTTAATATTTGTAACATAGCAAAGCAGTCAAGGCGTTTTGGCTAGCTTAATATGCACTGCTTTGAATTGTCTTATGATTTGAGCTGATCCATGGCTAACATGCATATCCGACTCGCAAAAAAAAAAGGAATATATACAGCCATGGCCTCAGTGTCGCGTTTATTTGCCGCATGCTACGTCTCATGGTGCAAATACGAGGGCATGTATCTTACAAGCATTAAGTGGTCGCTTTTTCTACCAACAAAGTATGGATCAACTACCATATTCTTGGCCGGTTTAACTGGAATCACTATGCATGTTTATCTTCTTTTGTTTAATGCAAACAAGTTTAATTTGAAACTTATCTTTTCACTCCTCATACGGTATAAGCGGCGGTAACCGGGAAATTACCCTAACCGTACTCCTCATGGAGAACCCTGCATCAGCCCTGACACGTCGTAACACGGCAATTTTTCCCCGCTTGTAGTTACAGGCTAAATATACATTTAACAGTCAAAATAAAAGGCCAAACGGCATTGATAGTCACATATATAGCGGCTTGTTAATTCAATATATTTTTCCATGTCCGATCTAGTATTATCCGTTCGGCCCAGGTCTCAGTACGCAGACGATCCACGTTTAAAAAAGGAAACTGACCCCCTGGCAATCACTATAACAGACATTTTTTTTAAAAACATAAAAAAGCGTTAAAAAACCCGGACGCCCAAATAGCTGACTTGCTTGACAAGAAGCAGGAAAATCCCTAAGCGCTTATCAGTATATCTCCGAGTTTTCCACGGTCCACCACCCCGGTGTGTAACCGCCCCGGGGTGGGCTAAGACTCCTTTGCGGCGGTTTTGTGCTTATCGCCACATGCGTATTAGTAAGATACCGACCGTGCCATAAGTAAATTCGGATAAAGGCGCGCATGGGTGGAAAATATTTGACACCGGGAATTACTGCTCTTTGAGGTCTGTGTTTCTCTTTTGTCTTATCCCCGGGCCAAGCGGCTATTTTATAAGTCTTCGGGGCATCAGTGCTTTTAATGGGTAATCCTTGAGGTGAAGTTTATTGTCAACCACCCGGAAAAATTCAAAAGCTACAAAAAAGAAGCCTTCGTTCATTGTGCCATATCGAGGAGAAATAACACATGAGTGTTTCATATTGTATAAAAGCTATACTGCGAGACAGTACTTTCGGCCAGACGGTATATCATGTATCTGGCCGTCGGCTATTCAAACCGGAATTTGAACAGGACTCATATACGATTCCAAAAAAGTATCTTATTGCACCATCAGATTCTCAACGAGACCTTAGTGATGAAACAAGAGGTAGTTCAGTGACATCTGAAGATAAAGAACCACATGTAGTGTCTGAGACGCAAGATGCTCCCATTATTGTCGATTGGGACGGCCCGGATGATCCTGCTTGCCCATATAATTGGCCATTTTTAATGAAGTTTATCACTGGTTTGGTCATGGCAGTTGCAACGGCTTCGCTATATATGGGCTCTGCGATATTCACCCCTGCAGAACCCAAAATCCAGGACGATTTTGAAGCTCCACGCGTGCGAATCATGCTTGGATTATCATTGTTCGTGTGGGGGTATGGTATTGCATCATTATGGTTTAGTCCCATGTCCGAGAATCCATTATTTGGTGGACGGCTATATATATTTATGATCAATCAGGTATTGTTCGCTGTTTTACAGATTCCCACAGCCCTGGCAAAACATGTTGCGCCGTTTGTTGTGCTGCGGTTGTTGGCAGGGTGTACAGCGTCTCCACCACTTAGTACTGGAGCGGCTGTCTACGGCGATATCTTCCGGTTTCCCCAAGTATCATACGCTTTGGTGACATGGAGTCTCGGGTGTATTATGGGGCCGTATGTGGGTCCTCTAATTGGGGCTGCACTTTCGCAGCATAATTCCTGGCGATGGGTATTTTGGTATTTGCTCATTCAGGCAGGTGGAGTTCTAGTTCTCATGGTATTTTTCTTTCCGGAGACATCTTCTCAGGCGATTCTTATGCGTAAGGCACGCAGCCTACGTCGGCGTACGGGAAACAAACGAATACTGGCGCCGGGTGACATTGAGAAGCTAACGCAGAAACCCAAAGAACTTCTGAAATATATATTCTGGAACCCTGTCAAGCTCATCATGAGAGAGCCAGCGCTTTTGCTCATGAACTTGCACCTTGGTCTCATGTATGGTGTTATGTACCTCTATTTTGAGGCGGTTCCTATTACATATGGTGAGGTTTACGGATTCAATTCAGTGCAACAGGGTCTTGCATACTTGGCAGTATTAGCAGGGTGCTGCATAATATTCTGCTTGTATATCGCATACCTACGGCACACGCTCCTGTTGCCAACTGTGAGGCAAGAGAATCCTAATCCATTCAAAGTGTTCGGAAATGTAGCCATTGTGGCGGCATTTATGGCGCCCACAGCAATGTTTATTTTTGGATGGTGCTCACACCGCCGCATTCACTGGATAGTCTCCATGGTAGGCAACGGGTTGTTTGGAGGCGCTTTGTCGCTCATGTTTCAGTCATATTTGTCTCTAATAGCGAACCTGAACCCATCAACGCAGGTTGCGTCGGCGTTTGCAAGTAACAATTTATCCCGCTCGCTTTTGGCTGGTGCTTTCCCGCTTTTCGGAAGAACCATGTATGACAATCTGGCTATTGATGGCTATCCTGTGGCTTGGGGATGCTCTCTCTTAGCATTTATCGGAATGATACTTATTCCTCTGCCGATATATTTACGCCTACGTGGCGAGCAGCTACATAACAAGGCTGTAGCTCGCTATGCTACGAAGTAATGGGGGGTTTTTTTTTTACCTGTTACTAAAATTTGTACATGTATGTAATTTTGATAGTGTGAAACTTATCTCGAATTTCTTCCCTACTTGTACAGGCTAGTTAGAGCCCGTAGCAACGGCGGATCGCGTCCAGTTAAGTAATATGATCATGAAATAAAAAACATTGGTGACTTGCAATGTTGGACTATTATTTTATCCATCATGCGTGCATTCTAGATTCATTTCAAGAGCAATTTCTATATTTAACAACGTAAGATACTAACCTGTATAACACCGGCGTTAAATAAAATTCATGAAAAATAGGTTACACTACAACTCATGGATGTATATTAAGGCCGGGGCATGGCCTGCATTAAGCCCATATGCGCGATATGCACATGTGATCTAAAATAATAGAGAATGAGAACCAATGATCCGTACAAACGTGTTTTAAGACTTCGAGAAGACCTTTTTTTTTTCTTTTTAATTATTATTCTCCAGGTAAAGTACTAAAAAAAACACTTATATTGAAAGATGCACTAATAGATCGGTTAAACAATGTTCTTGCGCGAGCCCTTAAAGAACAGCTGCACAATGGTAACGTTCAACACCGCCATTCCAACAATAGCCAGAAGCTCGATCACACTAAACCACCAGACACGCGATGTTGTGGACTCCACAGTCGACTGATTGCGCGAATTGCGCATCTTAAGATAGTAGATCCGACGAGAGATGCTAGACGCTAGTCGGTCGATCTCTGACACATAACGCTCCATTTCATACGTTGCATCATCTCCAGCTGCCTTAGGCGCCTGTGCCGTTACAGCGTTCGTGTCAATATCAAACTCAAACTGCACCTTCTTATCGGCGAATGTTGACATTTCGTTCGAGAAGCACAGCTCAAACTCACCTGTCTGCTGTGCGGTCAGCAACCACTCATCACCCCCTGATCGCGATACACGCTGTACAACTGTATTATCTGGCCGCGTTAGCGTCGCATCGATATCAAACTGACCACCAGACATGACGGTAAACGAAGCATGGATTTTCGCGTCATCGCGATGCGCACGCACATAGTAACACGAGCGGTCATGCGCAGGAATGTTGACCGTCAGAGGAACTGATGCCAGCACTGCTGATATGGCTGCTAGAAGCACGCACACGGCACTGAGAACGGACCGCATTCAGACTACTTTTGGTACGTGTCGCGTGGAGAAGTGTCAACTCTCATAAAAGGACGCGCAGGCACGTGATCCACAGAGCTGCATCTCGGGATACGCTTTGGCCATCATATTAGATTAACAACGAGCCTTAATTAATTAAGCCTTAGCTCATAGGCGTGTCTCTAATAGCCCCGTTAGCCGTTGTCGTTATTATTGGCGTATCTTCGACTAAGTGTCAGAAGTAAACCAGAGAATAAGGAACAAGTGTGGCACAAAAGATTGACGTTTTTCTTTTCTTCTTTCTGTTCTTTTTCGTTTACATCAACCTAAACAAGCTCAATTCTGGTCTCCATAATTATCCTAACAAACTTAGATGTTACGAGTAACTATTAACACAATTAATTGACTGATATAGTTCACCAAATACTAGCACTTCACTTATACAAATGTACGTGATCAGCACACTTTTCTCCTCGGGATCACCCTTCTAAGAAGGGCCCACAATACTGCTAAGAACCTGAGCTGAACCATTCATTCGATCCGGCTCTATGGATATACAAGGGAAGCTAAGTTCGTTCGATGCGGATATCCGCTACATGGGCTTGAGTGACATGCAGAAGGCAATAGCCATTCGCAGAGTCGATCCAGGATGGCCCTCAGCCGTGGTGGCATTGTTGGCAGATACGTCGTTAGAAGTACAGAACCTAGCCATCCGTGTGGTTGGAGAGCTGGCGGCACTAGAGGCTGCTGAAATCGTGAATCTCATATTAGCTTCCACAGCACCGCCCGCTGTCCGGGCTATGGCACTCAAGACTACCATTCAGAATTCTCGAGTAATTCCGCGCGACACTGTGCAATCAATGCTCTCGTTACTGCGCAGAGATCCAATATTCGATGCTGTCGAAGGCGCCGAGGCAGTCATTGAACTATTGAACCATTCAACCAGCTGTGCATCATTCAGCGGTCGTAGGATTGATATTTACGAATATGCTGTACAATTGACTTCTCATCCGGGATTACTGCGTATGCGCGGCTTTGATATTCTTGCATTGGTCTTGCCATTACTATCAAATGACGATTGGGACTCCTTTGCGCAACACTTTGTTAGAAATTCCGTCACCGCCATGCGCGATCCTGCTGCCATAACTCTTCTCGGCAAGTTAGCCGGGAAAGTACCCTCAAATTGGCTGATTCCTGAGCTTGAAGATGTTCTTTACATTTTTGCTAATGCTCCATCCGATGTAGAAGTATGTGAAGCAGCCCTTGAGGCGCTTGCATCTCTCTATTGTGTAAATGGATTCAACAAACCACGAGCCAATGCGCTAGCACAGCAGCACCTAAATTACAGTGAATATGGAGCTTTAGAAGGAGCCGAAAATGATGACAGTGATGATGGCATGCAATGGGATGGTGCTTCAGATGACTCGGAGTGGTTTGACGAGTCGAGTCGCATACTGCCATTTCAATACTGCCATTTCCGAAACAGATGAAAGCGCGCGGTCGACTATTTACACAGTCTTGGGCCTCATGCCTATATCACACCAAAAGCTAGATCTTCCCTTCGATGCGCTTACGCAACGGGCTCTGAAGGACGTGGCACAGAACAATTGGACAGCAGTCAATGCATCCATCAAGCTATTTGCTTCATGGAACCTTCAGCCGCTTGTGGCTCGCATTGTACATGAAGCCGTCATGAAGCGACCTGCGCTGCTCCACCAATACATAACTGAGATCAAAGGCCCATGTAATAATGACGTTTGCTGGATTTTGAAGCGTGCGTTTGATCCTGTTGTTGCGGCTGTACCTGAGACTGCTATTTATGCTGTAGGCCTGGCTACAGAACTAGGCCTTTCTCAGTTTGCTCTGGACGCAGCACGGCTGACGAAGTCGACAAGCTATGCCGAGCCGTTGAGAATAGCTGCTTTACATGCCACTGGTAAACTCTGCACTTCAAATGACTGGCCGGAGGCCATTCCAATCGTTCTGCACAGCCTACGTGCTGAGCCTGCGTTACGGCCAGCGGCGCTTGACGCCCTAGAAAGAGCGGCAATCACAAATGTACCCACTGAGTTGGCGCGGGACATTGTTTATACTATTAGTGAGATTCTCAACGTCGTATCAAGTCCGAACATTGCTCACAAGTGCTGTGCGGTGCTGGCACGCCTTCCAGACTCAGTGGCTCCTGAGATTGTGCGCACAGTCTTGGGTCTGAAAGACGAAGAATTCAAAACCGAAAAGGAAACCGTACTAATGACCAAAGAGCGGCCGCTACAACCAGGGGTTTTGGATTGGGCGTTATCTAGCAAGGCACTGGATTTGTTATGGTTTCTAGCTATAGAAGGAGATGGGAGTGTGACTGAAGAGGCACTGTCTCGGTCAGATGTGCCCGAGGTTCATGCGGCAGCGACAGGTGCTAAGTGGCCGGTTCTCAACCAACGTTATCAGTTCTCAACGACAAATTTCTCGGACTTAAACTCTGAACAACTGCGGGTGTTGCTGGCACTGGCCGAAAAGGGCATTAATTGGGATTGGTATTCGGTCGAAACTATGCTAGAGTCTAGTTTTGAAGAGCATGCTGCGTTAAAGGGTTCAATTGTGGGCCTGATGGCTGTCAATTCCCAAGCTGATAATGAATACATTCCAAAGATACCGGCTTTAGCTGAAGAAGCACTAAAGCCCTCACTGACAGCGTATGCATCACGGACTCATAATAAGCAAGCAGTATTTGTTGCTGCGCAAACACACAAGCGACTACGAATTCCTTCTGCGTTGGCAGCGGCGATTACATGCCATGACGACTTGTCAGCGTTTTTGAATAGCTTCCAACATGAGACAGCAGATATCATAATCGCTACTATCAAATTGCTCCAAGGAGTCGTACTCGTTGGCGCGTTACCAACATTAATCAATTACACGCGGAATACAAATGTGGACTCAGCTACTCGTGCTGAGGCAGCTATGACTCTAGCCTGGATTATTCAAACAGTGGAAGAGGCGCGGACTACAGAAAAATTGACAGAAGTGCTGAATGCCTTTGCCTTAGCCCTGGAGCCTTTAAGCGGAGACGTCCAGACGGTGAACATTGGTCCTTTCAAGCACCGTGTGGATAAAAACCTGCCTCTACGCCAAGCAGCCATAGATGGCATATATACGTGTGCGGCATTAACTCGACTCGCAAGTTACCAAAACATTGTAGACGCAGTTGTTGACCATGGGTTGCGAGACGAGTTCGAGGTTAAGGTTGTGGCCTACCGAGTCATAGCAGTACTAGCAGACCTAGACAATGTGGCTGTTCGTGCGCAAAGGAACACAATCGAAAGTTTGTGTGATGCGGAACTATCTAAAAAGCTGAAGGAGAACGCAGTGAAGGACGATGTTGAGAAGCATTCAACTTTGGTGACAACTATTAACAAGACGCGCGACCATCTTGCTTCCTCTGCATAGACGATCTCTAAATCTGCACTATTTAGCCGTCCTAGTTACCTGTTATATTTACCTGTTATAACTTAGCCGTACTACATAACAGTGCTACATAGCAGTGCTATGTAGGCGAAAGTATAAACAAGCGAATGAAAGCGACAGAGGAAGCGTGGGTGTAAATTTAAGCCACGTTAAGTGACATTGTCAATGAACGCACTCCCTTAATTACATGAGGCAGTGGCTACCAATATACGGGTGCGTTTCTGACTATGTAGAGTGATGCGGGGTCCTAGCTCCACAGAGACTCGAGTGAAACCAGCCCTAGTTAATAAGTTCTCTAAACCCTGTTGTGTGAAGCCGTTGATAGTATCATCGGCCTGGTTCTGTTTTAGCACATCAACAAGAACAAACCGTCCACCGGGTCGCATTCTCTGCCGAAGTGTAGCAGCCGTATCTTCACGATCTATCTCATCTATGTGGTGAAAAACAAGACTTGCTACTACGATGTCAAAATAATTTCGGAACCGCGACATAGCCAAGAATTCGTCAATGGCCAAAACAGATATTTCATCCGAGTCGAGACCTTGCATATTGCACCAGCTGTTAAAAGCGGTTACGGCCTCTATATTTGCGTCCACTGCTACAGTGTGGCTTGTATGTTGACACAGTGCCGTTGCGATCCTTCCAAGACGGCCACATCCGAAGTCAAGTAGTTTAGTGTCTTCATTCCATTTGCAGCGTTCATAGACTAAGTCTGCAAGCATGAACAATAGTATTATGCGGGTCAAGGATTAAGCAGGCCAATGTGAATCCAGTAGTTAAGCCCAGCAGTTAAACCGAATAGTCCAACCTAGTAGTCCAACCCAGTAGTTAAACCGAATAGTTAAACCCAGTGGTTAAACCAAGCAGTTAAACCAAGTAATTAAACCAAGCAGTTAAACCAAGCAGTTAAACCAAGCAGTTAAACCAAGCAGTTAAACCAAGCAGTTAAACCAAGCAGTTAAACCAAGCAGTTAAACCAAGCAGTTAAACCAAGCAGTTAAACCAAGCAGCTACACCAAGCAGTTAAACCAAGCAGTTAAACCAAGCAGTTAAACCAAGCAGTTACACCAAGCAGTTACACCAAGCAGTTACACCAAGCAGCTACACCAAGCAGTTAGATCCAGCAATGCAATTCAACAGCTAAATCCAGCAGCTAAAATATACCATTGCACGCACGTATAGCCACGCAGTTGTTTTATACAGGACGTCGAAACGCGCTGATGGTATTTCAGGGCATGCACGTGACGCATTTCAGCTGTGGGGGCTGTTTGTGGTTTTGTGATGTGATGGCCGAGCAGAGAGCGGTTAGGGCAAGAGCGATTGCAAAACAAAAAAACGCGCGACATCCGCTCATTAACGCGTTTCCACCGAGATGTCCGTTGCCCTGGAGCGTGCAACCGACGCGGACATGGGCCCCGAACTAGCAGAATTTGTTCATAGCTTTGAGGGTCTGGCCGAGCAATTTGAACTGCTCGAGAAGGTTGGCGAGGGCACTTTCAGCGTCGTTTATAAGGCGTTAGACCACGCAGTAAAGCCGCCACAGGTTGTGGCCATTAAGCGCATCCATGCCACCTCTTCACCAACCCGTATTGCCAATGAGCTTGATATACTTTGGGCGCTGCGCAATTCAGACCGAATTGGTGCTGCTACGGACGCGCTACGGTACCAAGACCAAGTGTTAGTGGTGATGCCATTCATTGAGTTCTCAGATTTCCGCATAATGTACGCAGCAGGAGACCTTGTAGAAATGCAATATTATATGCGAGAATTGCTCGAGGCTCTAAAATACACCGCCGAGCAAAACGTTATCCACCGTGATGTGAAGCCGACCAATTTCCTGTATAACTGTGAAACCAAGCGCGGCGTACTTGTAGACTTCGGGCTTGCAGAATGGATGCCCAATTTCGATGCCCAGGGCACCGAATGCATGTGCTTGTGCCGCATTGGCGAGTCTGGGTCATCGGCGCCACTGCCTGTACAAGGCGGGTATTTGAAGCAGGATACGCGGTCAGCCCGACGAGCCAATCGGGCAGGCACGCGTGGCTTCCGGGCGCCAGAGGTGCTATTCAAATGCGACAATCAAAGCGACAAAATCGATGTATGGGCGGCTGGTATAGTGATGCTCATGATGCTAGCTAAGCGGTTTCCGTTCTTTAATTCGCTTGACGATTGTGATGCGCTTGTAGAAATGGCCTCGGTATTTGGCAAGGCAGAAATGCGTGCAGTCGCCAGTATTCACGGAGCTGCCTTTGAGACAAATATCCCGACGATTGGCGAAAGCCGACACCCATGGCATCAAATTATCGACTGGAGCCGTGATCGGCACGAAAGGTCTCTAGCAGAGCGAGACCATCTCGAAAAGCTGGCAATTGATCTTCTCGATCGTATGACTGAGCTCGATGCACGGCGACGAATCAGTGCTGCACAAGCATTGGAACACCCGTTTCTGCAGGTCTCGACCACACCCACGAGTGAGCCCTTTGACACCTTAAAGGAGACAGCGCCGGGAACCCACGGAGCCAGTAAACATGCTAGAACACGCTCACTTGCAGATTTAACCACCCATAGTGGGAACACCATGAAAAGCCTTGCCTCGAACTAGCCCATCACTAGCTCGTGCACCTATTTTATTGCATAATACCGCCCAAACTATTTATTAACATGGCCTAAGGTCGTACAAAATTAAAATAAAGCTGAAAGCATCACCTATTGAATAATATAGACACAGAACTTGCCAGCGCAACACCAACATAACGTAACGTACATTGCCGGAGTTCAAACTTAAGACTGGGTTGCTATCAAAGTAACAAAAAGTGGCTGAACTGCATCATAAAAGCTCCCAAACAAGAACCAAAGACTAGCATTAACACCTAGCCAGAATATTATCAGACAAAAATAGGCAAACTAAGACAGTGTATTGTGAACCGGGAAGCGTAAGCAAAAGCCACGAAGCTTTTCCAAACATTGCTCTCTATAACTAACAGACGAAGCTAAAGAGATGAAAAACAACAAAAACAACAACAACAATAAGAGCTGCTCGGCTTGTTCTGACAAGTAAGGGCCGCTAATAATTAAAACAGGTTGATTCAGATACAGTATGCAGTGCGGAACTCAAGTGAACTCAAGTGAACTCAAGTGTTGCTAGAGTCAAATTTATTAAATATAACAAGAACCACAGAAGAAACGCGATCCTATTTTCTATATACAAATTTCACAGCTGGACTTGCTCGGAGGGCTCGATACTTTTCGCACCAGTTGCATCAATGAGGCCTTGCAGAATCTCTGCTTGCTGCCTGTTGTCTACAGGGACGGACTTTGATGAGCCATCCATAAACTCCACAATTAGCTCGGACTTGCGCTCTGTTGGCGGCTCGAATCGTTTCACAGAAATGGGGAGATTTGGGTTGTAGAATTGGATCGGCGGCAGCTCGGCGCGCCAGAACCGTTTCGCACCAACATTCTGCTCGCCTACAAAGCGGTTGAAGCGTAGTTCAAGCCGCGACACACTATTTGGAAGCCTGATGGCTCCTGGACCGATTGTAAGCGCGTTCAGCCGCGAAATTTGCCGCTGCACGCCGCGGGGAAGCGTCATGGAATGCTACGCCTTTGACAAATTTTTGAGCGTTGGATAAAGATTAATGAGATCCAGGGTACGGGTCGGGCACGGACCGGGCAAGGGCGTACAGCTTGAGCTTGAGGCAGGCAGGCAGGCAGGCCGGGAGGCCCACGGCTGTGTCTAAGTTATTTGGTCTGCTCCAGCTTAATTTGCTTAATCCAAGTCGAAATAGATAAAATTATTAGATACAATGTGGATCATCGCGACATGGCCTGAACTGCGGTATGCACGGCAGCCTTAACTATAGAGCAATACTTATTATTCCAATTGCAGCAATGGCACAATTTCGCGGTTAGGCACGCAGACAGTTGCTAAAGAAAAATGAATTCGAGGTTTGCTATGTACATTTAATCCATTGTGATCTTACCGCCAATACTCTCAATAGTGGCCTTAATCTTTTCTGCGTCCTCCTTGGGCACATTCTCTTTAAGCATCTTGGGCGCACCCTCGACCAGCTTCTTTGAGTCCACAAGCGACAGACCCAGCAGTGTCTTGACCTCCTTGATGATCTTGGGTTTGGACTTGGGATCGAAACTCTCGAGCTTCAGGTTGAAGATCATCTTTTCCTCCACCGGGGCAGCCTCTTCCTCGGCAACTGGAGCCGCGGGCGCGGCGGGAGCAGCACCACCAACAGGCATGGCGATATCGGGGATATTGAGCCTAGTCTTCAGCTCCGAGACAAGAGCACTTGTTTCGAGAATGGTGAGCTGGGAAATCTGGTCTACGATGGCTGAGATCTTCGGATCAACAGGAGCAGAAGCCGATGCCGCCGAAGCATCCTGGCTCTGGAACCGGACGCCACGGAACATACCAACTCTCAGGTGCGCACGCAGCGGAGCAGACAGGGGCGTGCAACGGCGAATCATGGCAGAATCTATGATGGATATCACCTTTAAGAGTGGAAATTTCAGGTGTCCTTTTGCTGAAAAATCACCGAGCTGACCACACATGGACGTATGTAGTAGCACGGACTCTTCTACTAAGAGCCACATATCGTGAAGTATTACCTTTTCGACCAGTGCAGTAAGTCGCCGCCGCCGCTCCCTCGCCTTCCTGACTGGATCGACACAATGGCCGCCAGTTTCCGGTTCTGCCTCAACTGCAACAACATGCTGTATCCACGGGAAGACCGTGTGAACCAGCAGCTGCTCTATACATGCCGTAACTGCATGTACACGGAGAAGGCCAGCAATCCGCTTATCTATAAAAACCAGTTGATCTCAGAGGTGTCTGAAACTGCCGGCGTAACGCATGATCTTTCCCAAGATCCTACGCTGCCCCGCTCGAATGATGCCTGTCCGAAATGTCATGAGCACGAGTGTGTGTTTTTCCAGAGCCAGGAACGTCGGGCCGAGACGACAATGATTCTATTTTATGTGTGTGTACATTGTGGGCATATGTTCCGCAAGATATGAATTTGAACTAGGAAAAGGAAAAGGAAAAAAAAAGAACAAAAAAGAAAAAATAACAAACAAACAAACAAACAAACCAAATGTTCCTGTATTAGAAGACTAGCAACCGCCAAAAAATAGCTGCGACGCAGCTCACTTTGTATATTTAATCAGTTAATGAGACAGTTACGGTATACTTGAGATGATTTGCCTTGAATATATGTACATATTATTGAAATTAGAACGTAGTGATATTACGCTGGTGCCTCCAGCTGCCTTGTAGCTACTACAAAAAAGATAATGTTGCGTACATCATGTTGTTGCACACATGCTGCTGTCAATGCACAATTGGCGTATTCTAGTGTATGTTGATATATTGCACTTCCGTATTAATTTCTCTTAACATTCTGTCGTCCTATTATGATGCCTTTGCATATAGAACATTAGCGATTAAAAAGTATGTACTAGTAACTACTACTTGTGAGTGGTATAAAAGTGCCAGTTTAGAACCGTGTAGCATGTCAAACTTTGATACTAACTTTTTTCTACTACGGGAGGGGTTGGAAGTTCAAGTCCAATGATGCCAATTTACAGGCTCATGCTAGCACATGGCTTTGTAGAGAGCACTACCGGTTTGTAGCTGTTGTGTTGTGTGCTAAAACACAAATGATAAATATATACAGGTAACACCTATTCAAACCGCACGCGGTGCCAGCGTGATGAGCTTACTGAAGCCCTTGTCCTTAAGCTCTTTGGCCACGACCCCAGTCACACGGCTACCAATGACTTCACCGGTTTTCTGGATCAGAACGCACGCATTGTCATCAAACCGTACAATCGAACCATCGGGCCGCTGCGTGGGCTGCTTAGTTCGCACAACAACTGCGTGCCGAATATCTCCCTTGCGAAGCTTCTGAGCAGCTGCTGCAGTGCCAACAAGGTTTGTTGGAACGGGCTTCGCCTTCTTCACGACAACCACCATGCGGTCACCTATTCTGGCACAGTTCTTCGGCGACTTCCGCAGCACCTTGATGCACTCAACAACTTGGGCGCCACTGTTGTCCAGAACTTTTGCCAGTGACTTCAGATACAGCATTCTTGGCAGCCAACGTGTCTCGATATAATGCAGTGCGATGGACAATGGTTTTTCAGACCCACTGGACGTATCGCGGAGCATACATCTCTCCAGGGTCAGGGTCGAGCCTTAACACCTCCATATATTCTGGCGGAGAGTCAGGCAGGCCATATCATGGAGAAATAAGCGAGACAACCCAGATTCGCAAAAGAACCGATCTGGTTCTCCTCAGGAACGGGAATGAAGACCCTCCTCCTGGGATTTTACAATATTGGCAAGATATAAATATGAGTTCTAGGAAGCTATATTACTCCATAAAAAAAAAATTAAATTTAATTTTTTTTTTTTTTTTTTTTTTTTTTTTTTTTAATATTTTCGTTTGTCTGTAAGACACAACTCTCTAGTCAATGTCCCCTACCTTCATCGATCCTTTCGAGCCGATTTAGATTTACATGATCACTGTAGTAACCCCAAATATCCTGCTCCGCATTCAGCTGCATTCAGCTGCATTCAGCTCTGCTAAACGCCTCGACTGACTCCATTTTGCGTGACGCGTGTTCTATTTTTACCCACGCGTCCACCCTTCCATAGTGACTAAGCAAAATACCATTTAGCAAAGCCACGCTCATCTCATCTAATACATTTCGATTCCAGACTGTCCGTCTTTTGAAAGCTCCGCAGCTCTTTGACTTCAGACACTCTGGTCGACCATAATGTTTGCTGTGTTAGTTGCCCTTGCAGTGCTGTTCCAGGCAGTATCTGCGCAGTTCCATCTCAGTTTAGACAAGAACAGTTATGGTGGGGGTGATAGCGTGAAGGTTTCGTGGACTACTACGGGAAGCGTACTCAAATTAGGTGATCTCAAGAAGGGAACGCTTGATATTTGTACATGTAACGCGAGCAATACGTTTACGTGCTCTGACGTCAAGGATAATATTGATCTCACTACAGACAGCGTTGAAGTCCCTGTTTCCTCGTTTAGCGACATAGGTCCTTCCGGAATGTACATGTTCCAGCTCACAGCCATTAATCCGGACAGGGCATCTGAGTATGCAATATCTTACAGTGGCAATTTCGTTTCAATTAGCGGAATGACCGGGGATGGCAAGGCAGGCTCCACATGCAACGTCCCTTCAGACACTGACAATAACGTTCCTGGTACAGGCACAGCATCTTCCTCTACTATATCTTGGACCTCATACAGTCTTCCGAAGTCGTTGCAAACAATCAGCTCGTATTTGATTCCGTATACATGGCAGAAAGGCCCCACACGAGTAGCGCCCTTTCAGCTGACTCCAGGGACAAAAGTTACCGAGAAAACAACGCCAACGCGACGATTCCCGACCTCTTCATATTCTCCCTTCTCCACATATGTCTTCAACAAGTTCATGCCTCTAACCACCCTGACTCCGTCGCCCCAGTCACCTGCCGTGCAAGAAAAGAATTACGCGAGTACCATTGCCACAACACCTAGTGGATACCAGCCAACCCGCGTTCTACCTAGCTTGGGTGTTACTTCTCTTAGCAGCAGCAGCAGCGGTCGTGCTCGAAAGAGATGGGTAGACTAGACCAACTCGAGTTGTCCAAGTAATATCAGTAGACCGAAGTTAGTAACGTCATTAGGCGAACAACTTTCCTGGCTGTTAGGAGTAGTATTTATAGTATATAACGATTCAAAAGCATATCATTTCATTCTGATTTTTCGTTTTTCGTGTTTCGTTTTTCGTTTTTCGCTTCTCGTTTTTCGCTTTTGGTTCTTAAACTTACTGGTCTTAAACTTGTTAATCAGTTAGTTCAAAGTGTAGATTGTTTGTTTGCGAGTCATTCTTAGAGGCAAAAAGTATATATATATATATATATATATATATATTTAAATCTATTCAAACTCTCCTTCGTCTTCTTCTACTTCTTGCTCGTCTTCATCCTCCTCATCTTCAAGCTCCTCTTCGGCTTCTTCCTCGTCCTCGCGCTCGAGTTCGTTCAGTGCATCGTTGACATCCTCGGCGTTTTCTCCGTCTTCATCACTGCTACCAGCAAACTGGTCAAGCTCTTGGTTTGTGGTGTCCTCTTGTCTCGTCTTTGCAACCAGCTTCTGCCGTTCTTCACGTACCTTACGACGCGCGACAGCCTCTTTGCCGAGCGGCGTCGACTCCCAAGCAACATCAGCCAAGAAATTTTCAACTGCAGCTTTGTCGCGAGGTCCAAAAGTCACGTCTGCACGTTGGTTCGAAATATACTCTGCGTTGGTCTCAAGCCGATCACTTAGGGTCCGTAATGATCGACTCACCTTTGCATTACCGCTCGTCTGGTGCTTCGCAAACCGACGTAAGGACACAAGCACGGGCGCTACAAGCTCAGGGAACGCAATGGATTTTGTATAGAGCACCATGGCCTCTACAAATACATCCACAAACTCTTCAAGAACACTATTCTGATAAACCACTGTACCCACATAACCTTGAGGAACGTGTAATATAGCGTCAAAGTCAGGCTGTTGCAGCGATGACGGCTTACCCTTACGAGAAAATAATGAGCTATTGATAACAACCTCGAGTAGCGGAGGCGCCAACGGAATGTATACACCAGTGTGCCGGCCAAGCCGTACAAGACTGCGTACAAGGTAGAAGCGCAGGGGCAAAAATTGCGGGGACGGAACAAGGCTGATCACTCGCAATGTGACCTGCACTAGCGGGTGAATTAAGGAGTGCAATCCCTGACTTAGCGATACGGCGCGCGACCAGAAGTCCAACGACTGCACAAACTGCCAGGTGTAAATCACTTTGAGGTCGTAATCTGGATTCTTAGTCTTATCAAGCGCTGTCTTTAAATGAACTGCCAATTGACGAATCTGCTGGAACGCGAGCTGGTACAGCTGCGGGAATTGTGTGGAGCGATCAAACAAAGTCGCAAACAGATTCTTGGCCAGATTGAGCGACTCAATGGTGTAGCTATTAGTGTGGGCGGCAGCTTTGACCATAGCTCCGTAGCACTGCTTGGCAGCTAACTCGGCTACCTCCCCAGACTGCTGAAGCCCACGAAGAACATCAAAAGCAGCAATCTTAGTGCTGTCACTGTGATCAGATCGACATACCATACTGGCAAGGCCCTTTACAAATGCCTTCAGATCACGATCAAGCTCTGCAAACTGAGGAATCAACCGCTTCGATGCTTCAATAACTCCAATAAGCTGCTGCACATCACCGCTACCGGATTCAACCAAAAGCTGTGTATAAACACGCAACAGTTCGCGGAAAATCATTTTGTTTCCGACCAGTGACTGACTATCTGAATAAAAGCGCTCGGCAGCAGCCGGGACAGCCTTCAACAGTAATACCCACAGCTTATCCTGGACTGCAGAATCGGTGATTTTCGACGCAGACTCGGCCGCGGCAGCACGAACAATAAGTCTCAATGGTTTGGGGCTTTTGGCCAATTCTTGCTCCCACTTATTTAGCTTTTTAACCGTGAGCGGACCGGACTCCAGCGGCTCAGGTTCCTCATTCAAATAAGCCTGTTCTTCTGCCTCGTAGTCGGACTGGTCCGAGTCATGAGCAGCATCAGACTCGTTGTCGTCGTCTGATCCCGACAAATATTTGGCAAACCCGGGCTCCTGGTGCTCATCAAATAGCTCGACTTCCTCCTTCGGGACGTCGAATTTGGGCCCAGAAGGTTTAGCAGGTTGGCCTGCCTGCTGCTGCTTCTTGGTCTTATTCGGATTGTGTTTGCCTACAATCTTAGCATGCTGCTTTTCTTTCTTTTTTTGATCGATTTTATGGCTCAAGTGCTTCTGGCTAAACTTCTTAGCCTTCTTTACTTTACCCATTGTAACCGTCGATAATTCACTAGCCAAGACCCAAAGGTGACTTTTTTTTTTATTATGAAATTGCAAAGCACAGACACAAGCACAACCCTAACCCACAAGCGCATCACCTCACGTTGTAAAGGACGGGAGACGTATAGGAAAGGTCTACCCGGTGATAACGCGTCGAATATCATCGCTTCTAATTTGCCGATTGAACAGGTCTCTCGATTAACACTGTACCAATGGATACTGGCACTTCTGGTAGCATCACACCACTGAAGACGCGGCAAAATCAAAGGCGAATCTCCTCGGAGGGGCATACGCACTCTCAAAGGCGCACTCCATCACTTCAAGATAAGCCCATTCCGGATCTGACTCCGCCGCCACAGCGCTCGCCTGTGGATGGAATTGCTCCTATAAAGCCTCGACAGGATAGTTTTGGATCTCCGCTCGCGCCACGGTTTAAAGATGAGTCCTCAGAAGCTGAGTTTCTAGAAGCTAAGGACTCGGATCGATCACAGAATCAGGAGCTGCAACCGCCGCCTTCGCCGCACAAGTAGCCATTTCATTTTTAGAACCTTGCACTGTACAGCAACATTATTTATTCCCTGCATTAAGGCACACTGTGGTTTGCGTAGGTTTGAGATCCAGATGGAAGTATTAATTTCCAAACAAAGTTGATTGATTTGCACAATGACTGATCTGAATTTGAATAAATTGGAATCATGTCGCATCTTCGTATACAAGAACAAGCAACATCAGTGAAAGTACTACCTAAACTCCAGAAGGCGTATGACAGGCTTTGAATTTAAGCTTTGAATCTTATAATGCACCGATAAGTATCCACTAGAGCAACTAGAGCACCCATATAATTATCTTATTGGGTCATAGATATTAGCGAGTTGTAATTAATCAAATCTCGTAGTCCGCTTTTACAGTTATCCACTCGTGCATTTGGCACTATTGCTGCCCTGGTATTGGTCTCGGATTTTGCCGGCCTATTTACCGGTTAAAGTCGTTATTGATTAATTTCATGTATCGTGTGTTTATACATCTGGCTGATTGACAACAACAATAACAGTTTAAGTTCATCGTAAAGAAATCTCAAAAACCAAACCAAACCAAACCAAACCAAACGAAACCAAACGAAAACAAAAAACAAAAAACAACTCAGATTCTTCTATATACACTACTACCATATATCTAGGCATTAATTGAGGCATCAACAATGCTCTCTACCGAAAAAGGATCCGAGCCATTGCTGTTGGACTCGTTATGTACTTCCATGACACTGATGCGAGCTTCACCAGTCTTTGAGCCACCAATTGACGAAACTACGTAGTCACGCGGCACTTGGGATGGCGTTGCTGCAGATCCACTTGATGCGTACATTCCAGAGTGAACACGGTGTGCATCCTCGGTCAGGAAGCCACCAAATGCAACACGATTACCGCGGCCAGGCGTTATACGGCCCTTAGCAACCTTGTGCTCGACGATACCTTGCGGCGTGTTGTGGAATACACCCGGAGACGCGTAGGTCAAGCCAATCGTACTACGCAGTCGAGACGGGGCCGCCGAGACTTCGGAAAGTGCATTTTCTGCTCCGCTAGTCAGTCCGGGCTGACCCAAACTAGACACGGCCTCACCTACGCCGGCCTTGGGTCCAAGCTTCGGGGCTGAGCGCGCCTTATACAGAAGTCTTTGGAACTGTTTCTCTGAAAGCTGATCTAACGAGCGGCGCACTGGTGCCTTCGGTGCGTCCCACAACGAACGTAGACGGCTATGCTGAGAAAGTGTAAGGGGCTCGCTCAAACTTTCGATCTTCTGAATCTTGCGAGTAAATCGCGGGTTATAGTCGACTCCGTTGGTTGCCAAGTGGTCATCAAATGACTGAAACTCTATGGTATTTGTACGCGCACTATTCGGAACGGGGTGCTTCAGACCCCAATTTCGACGATAGACAGATGCTGCCGGAGACGCTAACGCTTGGTATCGCGGCACATCCTTTGAGGTGATTTTCCGTGATACAGAGCTTGGAGGTAGCGAGAACAGCTTCGAGTCACGAAGAAGGTCGCGAAACATCGCCTCAATGCTGCTACGGGCTCACAATTTAGAATGGATGGTGGTTTTTCAGGACTCAGCATCCTGCTGACAAAGACACGTGTTACGGCCATGGATCTTCGTCAAACCTGAATATAGACAGAAATCGCTTAACTGCTGAACCCGCACACATTGCAGACAAAGTTCCATAATTTAGTTTAATTTGGTTTCAAGTCAACAACATAACTATTCATTGGCTTTGCCGCACATTATTGTTTTCAATGGATGGCTATTATACAATTTGTAGTTTTTGTAAGTTTTTATTTATTTCTATTTTAGCTTAACTGGAGTCGCGGCGCTATGTTCATAGCCATAAGCTCCTGGAATAGTAGCTTGGCAGCATAAGGCAACTTCATGTCTTCCAAGTGCTCGCCTGTACCACATACCGTGCACCAGTGCTCACAACCAGCAAGCAGACCGCACTGGCGGCAGATCTCAACGTCGAAGACATCACTCGAAAGCATGAGTCGCTCCAGCAGTAGCTGGGACGCACCGTACGCCACAACACAGTCGCGTTCCATTTCACCCAATCGCAAACCACCATCACGGCTGCGACCCTCGGTAGGCTGCCGCGTCAAAACAGCTCGCGGTCCACGCGGCCGCGCATGCATCTTATCCATAACCATGTGCTTCAGTTTCTGGTAGTAAATAGGACCAAAGAAAATATATGCTTCTAATGCCTCACCGGTGATGCCCGAGTATAGCATATCCTTTCCAGAATAGTTGAAGCCATGCTGCACCAGAATATCACTCATATCAGCTAGTTTCGACCCTCCGAAGCAAGTACCGTATTGCAGCGACCCATCCATAACACCAGCTTTACCGCTAACAAGCTCAATCATTTTACCAACAGTCATTCGCGAAGGGAATCCATGCGGGTTCATGATAATGTCAGGACACACACCATCATCGTTAAACGGAAGATCCTCCTGATTCACAATAATTCCGCAAACACCCTTTTGACCGTGTCGTGAGCTGAATTTATCCCCAAGTTCCGGGCGTCGCGTCTGGCGAAGCAAAACCTTTATCAACGGCAAGTCCTTTTCGTTCGTGGTCATAACAACGTTATCAATGTAGCTCGGTTCTGGCCCCTTGTATGTCATAGGCGTTTCGCGGTACTCTCGCTCCGCAGGCTCAGCACCTTCAGACGTTGGAACCGTACTCTCACCGCCTACAGGCACTGCCTTGTTGATATAGACCTGCCCGTTTTCAACCCGGGCACCTACCTCAGCCAGACCATCCGTTCCAACGGCGGCATGGGTCGGAATCGGATTCCCGTTCCCATCGTGTCGGAAGCTCTCAACACGATCAGTAACAGTGCTCGTGTATCGCTTCAAGGTAGTCGTAGCCTTGCGCAGTACTTGACAGCGACCAAACCCACGATCAATAGACGACTTGTTGAGCACAAGTGCATCTTCAATATCATAACCAGAATAACTCATTACGGCCACTACGGCATTCTGACCAGCTGGAAGCTTGTCGTAGTCAATGAGCTCAATCGTCTTAGTTTTCACCATTGGCTGCTGCGGATAAACCAGTAAGTATAACAATGTGTCAATGCGGGTAAACTGATTATACGCAATAGCACCAATTGCCTGCTTACCCATAGCACATTGATACGTATTACGCGGAGATTGATTGTGATGTGGATAAGGAATAAGGCCAGCAACGGCACCCAGGATTGTGAAAGGCTCGATTTCGAGATGCGTGTGGCTCGGGGTCAGTTGTTTTTCATAAAGACAGATCAAACTATCATTTTCTTCATTGCAGTCAAGATACTCTACAACTCCAAGATGTAGCAAATCATCGAAGCCTAGCTCGTCGTTTTGCAATTTATCGAGATGTTCACGAGTGAGACGAGGCCGTCCATTGTCAACAATAATCAGCGGACGACAAACACGACCACCGTCAGTTGCAATTTGAATTGCGTGCTGATGCTCATTGCCCCACACAGAAACAAATTCAGAGATACGATTTGCTCGCCGCAAGCGTCGGAACCGTTCTAAAAATTTGACCGGGAACCGCGTAATTCCCAGCGGCGTACCGTTGAGATAAATCCCCATGACCGAGGGATCATTGAATGTTTGGGCATCGACAAGACAAATGGGCTCCATACCGAGTACCTCGCATGCTCGCTCCACCGGCGTGGCGTCAACATCAGTTGTGATATGGGTCATCAGTGCCAAATTCTTAACGAGACCACAGGCCTCACCCTCGGGGGTATCGGACAAGCAGAGCATACCAAACTGCGAAGGCTGTAAAGCACGCGGCCCACTAACCTTGCGGGACTTCTCAAATTGTGAAGAAATTCGCGTCATCATGCCCAAGGCACTAATATAAGACAAGCGGGATAAAAGATGCGTTACACCAGCTCGATCCATCCTGAAACGCTTGAGTGACCAGTTACCCGTGGAAATGGCTCTGTTTAGGCCCGTGGTAATATGTCCACCTCCGAAGTTCATGCTGAATAGAGCGTCGAAAGCCTGGACTCGGTTCGGCTTCTTCAGGCTCTTGTCAATTGCTTGCCTGAACTGGGAATTGAACGTTTTAAACAAGTCCTCAAACAGTAACGACATGAGCTGACCGGCAAGCTCGAGTCGCTTGTTACCTACGTAGTCACGATCGTCAACCTGCTGAGGATCTGCCAAAGCTTGCACTACACGGCGGGCCATGATACTTAGATATAGCGCCTTTTGTCGGAAATCAGCATGTTCTCGATCCACAGGAATATGTGCAACTATAGTTTGCGCCAAAGCCTCCAGACCTTCTTCAACCACAGTAAGCTTAGTAGTGCCAAAGGAGTATCGACCGCCACGGACACGCTGACCCAGGTATTCAAGTGCATCATGCTGTGTACGAACCCCTAGCTTAGCAGCCTCTTCTAAGTTTACTGCGAAAAGATCTTGATATCGTTGGTTATGACCGCAAACAAGTTCCATAACCTCGAAATCGGTGGCCAACCCAGCCGCCTTGAGTACAATGGCAATAGGAATGTCTTCAGAGAGTGAGTTGTGTTTAAGGAAGCAACGGCCGTCAAAAGTACGGGCAACAACATAGGTCTTCGACTTCCGTTCGTGGGTAGAAGACGTGACACTGGCCTGCACAACATCGCGCTCGGCTTCGACAAGAATACGGTTTTTCGAGAGCTGCTCTTGCACAAGAATGACCTTCTCGGTTCCATTGACAATGAAGTAGCCGCCGGGATCGAGCGGACACTCATTCATACTGGCCATTTTGCGGAGGTTTTTCTCGTTACCAGTCAAAACACAACGTGAGGATCGAAGCATGATGGGCATCCGACCAATTACGATGTCGCGCCTCACAACAATCTCATTGCCCTTCGTGTATTCTACGTCCACATATATGGGCGCGGCATAGGTAAGATCGCGGATGCGGCACTCGTGAGGAGTGATGCTTGTGTCAAAGGCGTTCACGTCCTGGCGGGTTGGCGAACCAATACGAATATCAAGATATTTAAAATAGAACTCAGGGTCTACATCGGACAGAATGACCTGATTTGCAGCCACAATTTGCCTAATTTCAGTCTCCACGAAGTAATTGAACGAGTCCAGGTGCTGTTTGACAAGACCTTTTACACGCAAGAAAGCCGGCAACAGATTCCATTTATCGTCCAGCGAGTCAACAGGGTCTGTCAACGACTTTCCTTTGTAGTCCGCCTGCAGAAGGTGCTCCATGACCCACGCTACACACAGATAACACCGCCTCTGACAGTAAACAGTGGATATCCTCAGCGATTTGCCAGGGCGAAGCGATTAATTTTTTCTAGGGTACGGGTAGGGGTTAGTAGTTTTCCACTCTGGTAGCACACACACACAGACCACACACAGACACACACAGACACACATAGGTGGTGGTAGTGGTGGTTCGGTATAACCGTATGGAGTAGCGGCGGGTACATATCGGCGTGTGACCGAGCTGCTGCTGCACCAAACAAACACAATCATTGCCATTGTCGCCGCAACCGAGTTCTGCAGGGCGAGATTTGCTGGGTTTATAGGGCATCACGTTTGAAATAGATTGGAACCATTACAGTAGTTATGAACAGTGTAATTGTAGAGAAATCATTGTAGAATTAATATAATAGCGACTTAAATGTGTCACCATGTGTGTTAATTGCTTATGGGCAGGTCAAAGCGAGAGAGATCACAATTACCTAACGGTCATCAACGCCATAATCAACCGTGTTAAAAAAAGGCCCGTCAAAGCGTACTCTTTACAGTCGATGATGACATATAAACGGTCTGCGAATAGCTTGAACGTGACTGAGGATAGCCCGCCCTTGTTCGCCAGTTGATCTAAAGGTTAGGGGTGCTACCGGCCGAGCACCACTAGAAAGATTCTCCGACTGAACGCTGACGTGATTGCGCAGGAAAGAACAACCCTGGTTTATAGCGTTCTGGGTATCATTGAGGCGAGAGATAATGACTCAATCAGCCATTATTATCAGTAGGTCCTGTATGTATAGCAGACAAACTTTGCTCATGCATTAAACACTCTCTTACAGCATTGTTCCCCATCCAGGTTTGCGGGGATCGGGAAACATGTGATCGGTCGGACCCATGCACCTGATACTAATCTATATACGCATTAAGACTTGTGGTGGTGAACGGCGTTGTCGGTGTAAGCATTATTGTCGACCAAAACTTAGGGTTGTTGTTTATATATCGACCGAGAGAGGAAAAACAAAGGCGACCTGATAAATTGAAGCTTGAATATTGCTTATAGACCTTTTTGTAGACCCAGCAACATAGCTACGAGTAGAAGGGACAAAAAGGTCGACATTTTTTATCAATGTCTGTAGTTGATAATGCTTCACAGCTCGGGGAGCGTGAAGAAGAGCCTATTCAGAAGTTTTTTGATAATGAAGAAACCCCATCATCGGAGTCCATAGGCGATCCTAATCATCAACGATCAAATGAGACGTCTGAACAAAGGAATCTGAACGAGTACGGCCTACCAATGACGGACGCCGAGAAGGAAGCCTACGCAGCGGAGTTCCCGGAACCATACTTTCGTTACGTTGCGCCTGGGAAGCCGCACCCGCCGACTCCGGGTGATGAACGAGACTATCTAATTACATGGATAGGTCAGGATGATCCTGATAATCCTCAAAATTGGCGGATGCTAACCAAGGCGTTAATTCTCGCCGATTGTGCACTTGTTGCTCTGTCGACAGTATTCGGCTCCGCCGTCATTGGTCCCGGTATAGAACAAATTATGGCAAGATTTCACGTCGGGCTCCCCGTGGCCACGCTGAATATCTCTCTCTATGTTTTGGGATTTGCTGTTGGCCCCATGATCTGGGGCCCGATGAGCGAAATGATGGGGCGTAAGCCCCCTATTTTTCTGGGAATGTTCGGTCTTACAGTATTCGCATTTGCATGCGCCACTGCAGAAAACTTCCAAACACTTGTTTTAAGCAGATTTTTCGGAGGCGCCTTGGGGTCGTCGACTATTAGTGTCACGCCCGCTGTTATGTCGGACATGTTCCCCACGAAACAAAGAGGCACAGCTATCACGATTGTTTGTCTCATGATTTTCGCGGGTCCCATGATTGCCCCTGTAGTGGGTGGATACATTGCGGCTAGCTTTTTAGGCTGGCGCTGGACTCAATATATCTGGGGTATTCTCGCTGCATTTGCTCTCGTTATGTGCTTGCCATTGAAGGAGACGTACGGACCAAAGGTGCTGGCGTACCGTGCTGGCGAGATTCGTCGCAAAACTGGTAACTGGGCCATTGCCGCCCCACTTGAGAAGAGTGAACTTGATACCACCGAGCTGATAAAGCGTACAGTTTTGAAACCTATCCGCATGTTAATGATCGAACCAATTCTATTATTGATCTCAATTTACCACGGCTTCATCTATGGTATTCTATACCTGTGCTTGGAGGCCGTGCCCATCGTTTTTGGAAATTATGGCTGGAAAGGCGGTAATGTCTATCTGCCTTACTTAGGTATGTTTGTCGGTGCTATGGCCTGCTGTGCGGCCAGTGTGTTCTTTTTTGAGCCCACATTTTTAAAGAAGCTGGAAAAGAGTCCGTACCCGTCTATTCCGGAAGAGCGCCTACTTATGATGATGGTCTCTGGCGTTTCATTTGCGATAGGAATTTTCCTATTGTGCTGGGCCGGTGCATACTTCGTGTTCTGGTTTGTTCCTACACTTGGTACGTTCTTCATTGGCTTCGGTCTTGTTGGAATCTTCCTGGCTGCATTCAATTACATCATTGATACTTACTTGATTCTGGCAGCTTCAGCGCTGTCAGCTAATACATTTTTGCGTTCGGCCTTTGGTTGTGCGTTCCCATTGTTTGTGCATCCTATGTTCAAGAACTTGGGCACACAATGGGCTGGTACGTTGCTAGGTTGCCTTGCATCGGTTCTTGCCCCGGTGCCATTTGTGTTCTACTTCTTTGGTGGCAAGATTCGTGCCAAGTCGAAGTACGCGGCTAACTTTGACGATCTTGAAGTTGAGCTGTCGCGCCATTCGACGCACCCATCAGCAACGCACCAGTAGGAGTAGTAGTAGCATCATCAATAACAACAATTACAACCACAACACCAACACCAACACCAATACCAACAACAACAACAACAACAACAACAACAACAACAACAGGTTGCCGAGTTGCGGAACATTCTACATTCCGTCGGAAATGACTTTGCTAAGTATAGATAATTTAAGTAGAGAGAGCACTGGGCATTCATTCATACCTTTCCCCACACAGGCAGCCTAAATATTTTTTTTCTTCTGAATCAATGTAGCTTGTTAATTACATGCGACTGGTATTATCTTTTGCCATAAGCTACTATCCTGTCTCGTTTATTTCTTCCCAATGACTCCTATTTATGTTTCAAACGTAATTATTATGACAATAATAGCCACCGCCACCAGCACCACCATTACACCTAGCATGATGCACCTTATAAGGAAGGGCCTTGCGGCAGTATACCTGGGCTAGGGTCCACGAGCATAAGAAGAAGATGAGGGAGGAGGAGAAGAAGAAGAACAGTCACACACCCACCACACACAAACACCGACATTTACACCCTCTTCCGAACTAGGTGCAAAGCACGTGCTCTAGCTCAGCACCAGGACCGTCGGTGCCAGCAACGTACCTACTCAATTGACCTCACCTCTGCCATCTGCTGTAGTGACAAGGGAGACATCCACAGGACCAGGAGACCAATCATATTCCTTGAGTCTGTGGTTTGTGCCTACAGAGGCCCCTAACTGGCCGCAGCGAACTGCGAAAATCGCGTGTGTTCTGCCTAGAGAGCTAGATATTAACTTCAAGCTGTAATGGGAGAGTTAAAAGTGCATCCTATGTCCCATCTTGGCTTCCACCGCGGTGCCCAAAAAGATAAAGATAAAGAGCGTGGCCCGCCTGTTTCGACAGCTGGTCAAAACGACCGGCACGAGACCAACAAACGTGAAAAACTGCAGAAGGAGTTCCGCACCATGATTCCTGGAACACCTGCGTCATCAAGAGCGCCCTCAGCGGCGCCGTCCCACCCTGCGTCTCAAGTAGTATCGGCCGCCCCCTCGCAACCGGGCTCGCGCCAACCATCGCCAACTACTTCTCCTTCAGGCTCACATGCAGGATCTCCAGCACTCTCGCGTACCACTTCTTTCAATAGTGCTGTGTATACTCCGTCGCTTCCAAAGGGTGAGTCTGATAGGCCTGTCCAAGTATCCACGAAAGGCTCTCTTTCTAACGACCCCTTAAACGTCGTTGTGCCGTACCATGGTGACCACCGGCCCTCCGGTACCCTACTATATACAGCTGGTACGGGTAAGCCGCCGCGATTGGAAGTCTACGATATTGGAAATGAGAAGCGTCAACACTGGCATCATCTACGGCCAGCGAGACGTCAGGAGAAGCTATCGCGCATGCTAAAGGATCTTTTTAAGCGCGAGCCCCATCATGATGCTGATGGGAATGTCCGAGAGTCTTCGCCAGTTAGTTCGCGTGCTGGCTCTCCTGGTCCTTCTCCAGCTCAAGTGACTGATTCATTGGAGCGAGATCGTGATGCCGCCGAGGCAGTGGCTGTAGCCTCCCGTGGAGACCAACCGCCTACCCTATTGGCTGGTATTGAAGCACAACTACAAAATTCAGGTCGTGATCCTGCAGAAGTGCTCAATCAACTCCTCAGTCAAAGAAAAGTAACTGACCCCACGCTTGTGCAACGTTACGGACAGTTAAGCTCTGTTGTCGGCAAGGGCAGCTTTGGCGTGGTGCGATTGGCTCAGAAGGCTGACCCTTCAAACAAAAACCGGAAGCTAGTCTATGCTGTAAAAGAGTTTCATCCTAACACGGGCGAGTCTGAATCAAAATATCTTAAACGCTTGGCATCAGAGTTCTGCCTGGCAAGCTCTTTGCACAATGTGAACATTATTCACACGCTGGACCTTCTTCGCGATGGCAAGTCCAAGTTCTGTGGCGTAATGGAGTATTGTGCAGGAGGAGATCTTTATTCGCTCATCGTTGTGGCTGGAAAACTTGAGCCACTCGAGGCAGACTGCTTTTTTAAACAGATCATCCGCGGTGTTTCGTACATGCACGAGATGGGAGTAGCTCACCGAGATTTGAAACCGGAAAACATCCTTCTCACATCCCGCGGCTGTTGTAAGCTTACCGATTTTGGAAATGCTGAATGTTTTCGAATGGCATGGGAAAGAAATGTTCACTTATCAACAAACATTGCTGGTTCCGGCCCTTATATTGCTCCCGAAGAGTACAAGAAATCGGAGTTTGATCCTCGGGCTGTTGATGTCTGGGCTGCCGGTGTTATCTATATGGCTATGTCGACTGGACGGCATCTTTGGCGCGAAGCTAAGTCTTCCGACGAGTTCTACGGTAAATATCTCGAGGGCCGAAAAGGAGAGAGTGGATATGAACCTATTGAACGACTTAAGATGGCCAAGCGGCGTAATGTTATCTACTCTGTGCTAGATCCCGTAGCTAGTCGTCGTCTCACGGCCCGGCAAGTGCTTAACTCCGAGTGGGGTCGTGAGATTTGCGTTTGTGAGGCAGGTGAAGGTGACATTGTCTAGTCCTCGCCGAAATATACAAATGAAAAGACGACAATGCTACTACCCGAAGGAGTTGCTCGAATATGAAGCTAGCTTACTGTGAAATGTCTCAGGTATGCTCTTTTAAGCTCTGGATGATACTTTGGGTGCGTCACATCTGGCCATTTACTTTGGCTAATGGTATTATTGATGCTGTTACTGGTATGGTTCTGACGATGACTCCTATTCCTGAACTCTAATAAGCTTTAAATATAGTGCCTTGAATGAGAAGTTCACGTTGAGGCTGCTTCTAACTTTGACTTTGACTTTGACTTCGGACCTTGACCTTGACCTTGACTTTTTGATGTCTCTGGTCTTAGACGCGCTTGAAAATGACGCTAAGGATTGGATTTTGAAGTATGACATTATTCCCAACGATAAATGTAATTTATATTTGAACTTTCGTAACTGTACCTGTGGTATAAATTGCTATAAGAAGCCGTCGCGCTGGTTTATGTTACTGCTTCATTGCCGCGTGATACCGCTTGTTTCCACGCACGCTCTCACAATGGAAACGGCCAGCGCAGCCAGAATCTCGGAGATTCTCGGGGTTGTATACACAGACGCATCTCTGAAACATGCGTTAAATGTACTGGATGAACGTACTGGTACTTCAGAGCGTCCAAACGAGCGTAATGTACGTTCCCAGGCAGAAAAGGACTATCTTGACCAAACAGCACTAATCCTGTCCCAAATGCAACCACTAAGTTCGAGCTTAGAGCGTATTGGTAGGCAGATCCGTAAGGTTAGTAGTGTGAATCAGCAAATTAAAGATCTGCTGGCACATCTACGCGGGGAATCCGCAACCTTTGCTCAAGAAGCTCGGTTTCTATTTAAAGAGAAAGAGGCATTGCAAACTAAGCTCACGACTGCAGATGCGTACATTGATGCATTTCATATAAGTGATCATGAGCGGCGAATCCTTGAGGATCCTGCTGTCCCCTTGAATGATGAGTTTTTGGCGGTGCTTGACCGCATTAAGACTATCCAGTCTCAATGCGCGGTTCTTCTATTGGCCGAGGCGCCTGCTGCTGGTGAATTTTTGATGCTCGAAACTACGAAACTATTGGATAATGCCTATGCGAAGATCCGCACTGCAATTGAAGCACAGCTTCGGCAGGACTCCCCTATGAACCTGCGTAAATATATGGCGCTACTCACTGAGCGGCCGCTCCTGTTCAAGTCAGTATTGCTTGGCCAAGCCGGCGTGCGGCGACAACAGCTGAGCCGTGATTTTACAAAGTTTATTTCTAGAGAACAAGCAAATGCAAGCATCATGCCAATGCGATACTTGGGTAGCGTTTTGGCTTGGGTGCATGCCGCTATTGTTAACGAGTATGAGAACATCAGCCTGCTCTTAGACCCTGGAGAGGAGACAATTGTTGGTGACACTTCGACGCAGAAGACCTTGGAGCAGCTACTTAGTACGACAGATACGCGCGTCATTGTGACCGAGCTAGTAGACTCTGTCATTGCCAGTGTCGAGTCTTCGCTGCGCCAGAAAATCAACGCCGTGGTGGTTGCTCAAACAAACCCAGTCATAGTCAATGAACTCCAAAGTGTACTTGTGTTTTACAGAGATATGCTGGCCAAATATGATCAGCCAACACTTACAGCACTTTTGGAACAACTTGACCAGTCACTCGATCGGCAGTTTGATCATTGCTTGAAACTAAGTGGCGATGAGTGGGAAACAGCGGTCGATACAGCTCGGTCTATTCTCAACACTTATGATCAGGGTGTACTACGTGAAGATGCGAAGACGCTTGCGCGTCTCGATATAGTGCTTAATGGCCCGCTCAACAAGGCAATGGAGACAAACAGAGACAATAACATCCAGCAGCTTAATATTCTAGACCTTGCCGTCTTGCGCTTGGCTGGCTTCATAGTTGCTCAGCCAAAACTCGAGGACTTCCGTCGATTAGAGGCCGAGTGCGAGGCGAGACAAGCAACCGAAGAAGTTCAGTTCATGAAACGTGAATCGCATCTCGATGAGCTTATCGTCGGTGCAATTCAACCCAGTGCGTTTTTCGAACAGTTCGATGCCTTCTTATCAGTTGCAAATACGGATCTGCAACAGCATCTTGAGCTGTTGAACTCACCATCCATGGCGCACCGTATATCCACCACTGCCATTAGGAGATTCATAGATGAGTACGAGTTTGCCGTAAAGGACCTTGACACACCACGTTCAACAGAAGAGATTCGTACTCTTTTGTTGTAATAAACCCCTGAAGTCATTCCATTAGAAATTGTGCCCGAGTCCGTTGACAAGCCATCTAAAATATCATTGCTGACAATATTATACTGATATCTCTATAGCCTCAATTCTAAACGGTTGTATTATTTACGACTCTTTTTACTTCTTTTTAGAGTTTTCAACATTGAACTACGTGTTGTTTCTTTGCCATATATATTTATATTTATTTTATATTTATATGCGTACATATACATACGTACATATATATAGTAAGCATGTGATCCGTATTTTTTTATATTAAAGGTGGGTCAGGAACCTCGACGTCAATAAACGGTATGCGGAGCTCTAGAGACCGTGCACGCCGCGACTACGCACCAGCAACACAACCCAATCGCGCAGATAATCGTCTAGAGACCCGTAATGACAGTCGGATGGGTAGCCGTGCCGACAATCGTTCAGAGAAGCGTCCTGAGAACCGCTCTGACGGACGGCAGGCATTCAAGCGGAGCCATTTCACACCATACTCGCCACAGTCAGAGCACAATCATAAACGAATTCGACCTAGTGCACCATATCATGGCTCACAAACAGTTGCATGGAGTCCTCCAGCGGGAAGCATCGGGGTTAAATCGAATTCCATATCCTCAGGCATACTAGTATCTACGCCGAAGCTTTCTGAGTTACGTACGTCACGCCGATCAGATCCAAATTGGCCCTGGGATAGGCACGCAAAGGGATACGAAAATGTGAGTGCGCAGGCTTTGAAGCTGCTGGGATATGCGACCCCAGAGAGCACTTATATTGATGCTGCCGTGCCTGACGAGATCATGAAAATAAGAAATACAAAGCCGCTCACGGCCCAGATGTCATGGATTGTATGCCAAGTAGGATCTAAGGTATACGAATCAGCCCGTGAAGCTGCAATTGCCTTTGCCAAAGGAGCTGGGAGCCGTCCTGTTGGTGTTAGGCAGGTTTTAGAACACGATGGAGAAAGTCCTAACTATGGCATTCAAAGCGATTCTAAATCTGGTGAAAACCGCCCAGAAAATCAAAAAAATAATGTTTTCACTGATATACACGCAGTAATTGTGCGCGATTGCAACTCGCCAGAAGCTGTTGAAAAACAGTATGGAATGCGGACAGTGTGCATTGAGCGTATTGACACCTCAGAGTTCGTTGCGAAGTTCGAAACAGTACCTACAACACTTCATGGCAATGACTCATGGCTCTTCCCCGAAGAATCATCTGGAGTACCAGTCATTGAAGTGTTAAATGCCTATTCTTTAGCAAAACCAGAAGCCGCTGACGTTCTGCAAGCGATAATGGAAATGTGTTCAAACATTGGCTACGAAACAATTAGCATTTGGCGCTCTGAAGACCAGCTTCCTTACAAAGTGCCGCGTATTTATATAGTGCTTCGGGAGACAGACAAGGCTCGCGAGGCCGCTGCAGCGCTCGGGGAAATGAAGCTCCAGGGCCGGCCACTAATCACAACGTTGAATTACAGCGTAAAAACTAAATAAATAAAGGAGAAAATGCCAATTTTTTTGCCCATCTAAGGACGGTTAAGTGCTGTCCATTCTGCCAGCAGCTGCGGGACACTAGGATCAAATGAATGACGTCGAATAAAGTCCCACAATGCTGGTGGAATATGTTTCAGAATGGCAAGCATACGCTCTTTGATTCCACCAAAATTGAGGGGCGGCAGCTTGCGTAACAGGGCTGCTGGCTGGTCGCTGGCAAGAAGTTGATTTCGCATATCAACAACTTGAGCTACAACAGCTATAATGTTAAGACTGCATCCATAAGCGAAATAGAGGTCCCAGAGTTGCAACAGCTCACTAAGTGGCGGAGTACATGCACTCAAAGTCATTACAGAGGCGAGAGCATATATTTCAGCAGTCAACAACTTCTGGCGTAATCGCCGATAAAGCTTTGGGTCTGTAATTTCAAGCACAATATTGACAAGCTTCACACCTGTATGTACACCAACGAGATCAGGAGTTACATACAGAGGGCAGCGGGTCGAAATGAGAGCGGAAAACATAGCGAATGCCTGTGATTCAGACCTGGCAACGTATAAAAATGGCGCGCACAACACATTCATTCCTTGAACATAGCTCATTGGTGGCTCGGCAAGCCAAGCATACGCATTGAGTACCCGTAATAAACTATCTTCTCGAACTCTTTCTTGGAATGCCTTGTCAGTTGCCATTGTACGGAAACTGTCGCTCCTGATTTTCGCATCTGCCGAGCTTGGGCCTCGCGCAACTAATGCTAAGTATTCATCGGCCACAGACGTGAGATCTAATTGAAGTAAAATGGTCCAAACATAATTTCGGTAACGGCATTCACCTGAGCTTGGATCGTTGCTGAGACCCGCGGTCAGAACATCGTAGCGTAACTGCCGAAGACTTTTTAGCAAAATACTTGGCGGTTTGTGTATGGAAGAGTCAACAATGTCCCGCTGCTGGGACTTAGCTTGCTTAAATCCGCCCATGCGGCTTTCGCGTATACGCAATCTATTCATCACTGATTAAAGCCGGAAATCTACTTTGTTTACAAGTAAAGATGCCTCACCGCTGGATACTAGATGTTGTTGATTCAGCGTGGCTGGGTACGGGTGTCCGGGTAAGGAACCTTGATGATCCAACGGTGCGATCGTAAATGAATTTATCCTTGTTTAAGGCAAAGTTAAGTTGTATAAATCCATGTTGTGTTGTTGTTGATTTTTTATGAATGTATAATAAAGCTAAGTACAATAATAACAGTATATCTAGCAGGCCAATATCTTGAATTTTGGGGCTTTTCTCCACGATTAAGTGGCTATTCACTCGCATGCACTCGCTCACTATAATACAAATTGAGGGAACTCTTTCATTCACTGCATATTGCTCAATTCTTAACATTAATTGTTCTGTCACTATATTTTCTTTTTTTTTTGTTTTTATGCCAAGACTGTAAAAATTCCTCTCAAAATTTGGTTACGAGGCTTTCATCTTCGAAGAAACCTCCAGCAAAACTCAAGCAAATTGAAAGAACGCTAATGAACCTTCTAGACTCTCTTTTAAGCTAATTTATCATTCTTTCATATATATACATACATATATATATATATATATATATATATCGCGGAAGTTGTATTAAAGCTCTAAAAAACCCAATCTCAGATCCTAAAGTATTCTTCAATCTAGCTATCCGCGAGTTTTTTATAACTGAATGGTTGGAATGGATGGCCTTCACCCTGGAAATGCTTTGACATGGCCTCCACCCAATGCAAACGCAGCGCATGTAACATTGCCGACGTTCCTTCCATACAGACTAGCACAAGCACAGTAATCACAAACCACATTGCAAATAGCATGAACACCATTATGATACCCTTGGCACCAGTTGGCCCGAAGGCGTTGCGTAATGTCATATTCCATAGAACCTGGCTTAGCTGGTTATGTGCCAAAGACAGCGCCCATAGACGAAGATACGATGCCGTGTGTGAAATGCAATTCAAACAGAACTCAATTGTATGAATTACCTGATGAATCATAATATCACCAAATGATTCTACGTGGTGGGCCTCTGCAGCATCATGAATCTCAAGCTCACCACCCTCGTCCTCATCAAGGGCAAAGGTGTGCTCGTTGAGTTCCATGGGTACATACGCCGCAGTGTGCTTGTTGCGTCGCAGATAGAGAGGCTTGAAAAGCAACAACCAAGGGACGCACAAGAGTGCCAAAATCAACAGAATAATTTGTATGGCCGCCTGGCCTCTATAAAGAGGTGGATCTACACTTCCAGGGCTCAAAAACATCTTGATAAGCATATCCAGCAAACTAGGCGGCTCACTACCTGAAGCAATCCAGTTCACACACCACTTGTATACTATGGTGAGAGCCAAATATCCGAAGATGGATTGCATAAAGACCATTCCAGGTACAAAGTTTCCCCAGATGTCGACCCAGGAGTCAAAAAAGCGGGCATTGACTAGCTGGAATACGAGAGAGTATGTCATATGAGCAAGTCCAAGCAGCACACTAAGCTTCATTTTATAACTGTTTGTGAATCTCAAATTGTTTTCGGCACCGTGCCACGCCCAGTCGATGCCCACAGGATATGTGCGCGTGCCCACGCGTGTCGCGGGGTTACCATTACCACCATCAAAAGAGAAAGCTGAAGAGAATAGGGTCATTCCTTTTGAAAACAGGTCATTGTATATTATGCCTGTGTACATAGAGAACAGCCCCATTAGAAGCAACACGTATCGGCCAGCGTACGCCATATCGAAAAGCTCATCACGGTCCCGCATGCGAGCAATCCGCGCCTCATTCCAAACCAAGATGAATGCGCCTAAAAATAGAATGAAGCCATGACCTAGGTCGCCAAACATCACGGCAAACATAAAAGGGAACGTGACAACAGTTGGTAGACCCGGATTCACTTCGCCGTAGCGGGCAATGCCATAGACATTGACCATTGCCTGGAAGCCTTCTGTGACCTTGTTCGTCGTGTGGTGCGTTGGTGGTGTACGGGTGGTTTGGATCGTATGCACAACAAGTAACTCACCATTTTCATTGCTTATACGCGCAAACGTCTGTTGCACGTCAGATAACGCATCCGTGGGAACCCAGGCCTCAGCAATAAGTCCGCGGCGGCCTTGGTCGCTACTGAATAGATTTAGAATTTCGAAAATGGCTCGCTCCTTGACAATAACAGCCTTCAACGATGACAGACGCTCGGCCACGACTTCTCGCTCGACAGAAAGCGATTCGTTAGTGCTATCCAATACTTGGAAGAGCTCAGAAAGCTGATCGTTCAATTGCAAGAGTCGCTCAGATCGATGGTTCGTATCAATGTTAATGATTCTTGCATCCATACTCTCAGCAAGTCGTCTGATGCGATCGGCCGAATTTTGACCATGGGTGTAGACCAAAAATACGTCTTTCTCAGCTCTAGCATCATGTTCAATGCTGTATCTTGCAAAGTACAAATTTCCACGAGTCAATCGCCAACATAGGCGCTCAAAAGACAACGATGTTGTTGCATTTATGGTTCCCGCTAAAATAGTGGCTGAACTGAAAGGATCCATTATCTGAGGCTGAGCTGTGAGCGGATCCTCATCCTCAACGTCGAATTCAGTGTCTTCTTCAGGCCCTTCTACATCGTCATCATATTGTTGTAACAGTGGGATCTCGTCGCGTTCCGTGGTTGCCTTTGCACGAGTACCACGTTTGCCAAAAAATGTATCACAGGCTCGCAGCACTTGTCTCTCCTCGAGCAATTCGTCCCGTTTAGCAGCTAGCTTCGTGTGCGCAGACACAAGAGCGCTGAGCTTGCGAGCATCCTCTTGAACGGCTTGGCATACCTCACTCACTTCGGCCTGGCTCATTAATGGTTCAGCTAGGCCCTCGTCGAGTAACAGAGCTGGCTTATGAGTATAGTTCTCGATTTCCCTGATGTGCCGAAGCGCATCGTCAAAGCGTCTAATTTCCGCGACAAATTGACGATTGAAGGTAGACATGGACTCGTTTAGGTCACGGAATTGCACGACAGCAAGACGGCCCAGAGCATCTACTACGTCGCGCGCGACGTCGGCTGCAACATACATCTGCACAAGGGTCATGGGCGCAGCCCGAAAGACGTGTTCTTCCGCATATAAGGCAGGACGTGAATGGCTTTCCTCCCTACCTAATTCTAACTGCTCCATGGCCTCCTCACCATCCATTATGCGGACACTTGAATCGACAGCTCGCGGTGGAGGTTGAGATGAGGTCAGTGCGTACACCCTAACCACCATATTGTGTAAACCTCAGCGGGTAAGCCATGACCGAACAGATCAACCAAGTACACACACACACTCACTCACTCACTATTTGGTAAAGCCTCAAACTAATCAATAATAAGTTGTGTTTAGACTAGCTTGAGAATAAACAGACGAGAAGTTCGGATCCAAAAGTCTTAATTGTGGTAAGTCATCTTAAATAGACTGTTGGCGTAAACTGTAAACAGTACTTGATATGGCACTTAAGCGCTTGATTATATATTTGAATTCGCTATTTGGCCATTGGCCATTGGCCATAATTCACTTGTATTGTTTTTCTTTTCTGAATTCGACGGGTACAGGGAATTTACATGCAGTAATTTAATTGAACAATTAAATGTTTTATTTTATCGACCCTAGCTTTGTCTGTCCATCACCGAGATCTGGCCACCCCGACCATGGCAAGTGGTGCAGGACCCTTACCCTCTCCCCATCTCTGAAACATAGCTAAGCGTCCCTAACTCTAAAGGGATAACATTGGTTTGCAAATGTCTGAGGCGTCAGGCGGACGAGCAACCAATGTTAGCTCGCAACCATTAAGTCTAGATAGTGGCTATGGTGACGGAATGCCTGAGGGAATGAGCGCGTACTTGTTTGTAGATACGTTTGCTGTTGAGAAACTAAGCGCCGAGCCAGAGTGTCGTGTTGGCCGGCGCAACGCCACAATCCACGGCTACGAAACGTATGTTATTGAACAATGGGCCTGTGAAAGACAGGTCAATACGGTCGTAGCCTCATACACAGGAAATAGCCAGCATGTTGTTGAAGTGCAAGTACTTTACGTGCCAGCTAATCTGGAGAAATGGTCACAATCCACGTTTGCCCACTTCGAGGAGCTTGTTCGAATGCATATTTTGCCCAAGCAAACGCCCTTGGGGAATATGCTAGTCACCTCGCTGTCCAGTTTGCCTTCAAATCTCTCGCTGGTTCCGATGCCCCCAAGATTTGCCGAGGGCCGTTTATGGTTTATTGTTAACAAGAACCTGAGGCGGCTAAATGTAGTGGGCCGAGTTGCCACGACGGCTGATGTGCCGAGTGACTCGGTCATGGCGAACTTTAGACGAGCATATAACACGGCGTCAGTGGTTTCTCCAGGGTATGCTGTTAAGGAGCTAGTTACTCTTATGCAAATCTCGCTTGTATATTTCGGACTCTTGAACCCGGAATATGTAGATGGGTTTTTGTGTGATTTCACCCTCAAAGCTTTAGGTTCCTGGTGGAGCTCTTTTGGCAAGCAGCGTTACCGTGTCACGCCGCCACGGCCTACTGACAAGTTGTATATGCGCACGACATGTGCAGCACTAGTTGGCGCTGTAACTGGATCTCGGCAGCGGCTGAGTGCTCTCGGCCTGAAGCCTCCTAAAGACCCATTTGATGCTGAGAACTTTGTAGAATGCATTAAGCGTTTCCAGAAACTTGAGAAGCTCACACGTACAAAACGTCTGGACGACAAAACATACTTCAAACTTGTTCATGAGACGACAAAAATTAGCTCGTTGGGTGGCACAAAGGTTCTCACTGTCATGAAATCAACAATGAAGGAAGGTTTCTCGGGAAAGGCCACTGGCGGTGTTGATGATTGGGAGACTCTAGATCTTGATATCCTTACTGCTAACTGCCGTGGCAATCGTGCACAGTATCTCTGGCAGGGAAAGGGGTCACCGTGCGTACCACACTTGATTCCACAATTCCCTATTGAAAAAGTCGGGCCCAGCACTGGGATCCCGCATTTCTCTTTAACACAGGAAGGTCTGGACGAAAGTAGTCACCGTGGCCTTGGAGGTCACCATCACCACCACTATCATCATCACTATATTCATGGACCTCGCCGACAGCATCACAGTCAGACGGATATTGAGAATCCCTCAGAGGACAAATTGGTTGACATTCAAGAAGAACACAAGGGCTCTGAAGACTCTACTGGCTCCCTTCAGTCTTCCGCGTTGCGCGAGAAAAACTCGAGGCTGTCGGATGAAGCTCCTCTAGGAACACTAGATGCTTCGGGAAATGAGCCACGTTCTTCGCTTGTCAACCAGTTTATAAAAAAACAGCAACAAAAGCAACCACAACACGGATCCCAACAAGGGTCCCAAGCACAATCAACTCAATCACAACAGCACCAAAATCTACACCAGCACCAACGACAAGCAGAAGCTCTAGGTGAGCCGTTCGACGACACAAGAACCCACCATCGTGATTTTTCCACGTCTTCAGAACACTGGTTTGCTACGCGAAGTCCTCCTAAGCAAACTAATGCTCCCGGATCGTTACAGAGCCCTACCGTAAATGATGATCCGAGACCTCAGGATTCATCATCCCCTTCGAAGAAAAGCCGCTCGCATGAAAATAATGCATTCAGCAGATTAGAATCTCCAGCCATACTGCTCACCAAAGACGACTATTACGTTTATGATCAACAACCAGTTACTCCAGTGTTGCGCCGCACTGCAAGCTTAGGTGAAATTGAAAACATTGTGTTCCCTTGGGATTCCCTATGTGCTTTGCCAAAGATTGTGATGCTCTATCATGAAGTCCGTGATCTTAAACAGCAGCTCATTATGCGCATGACTGAAGAGCGACAAGTCGATGCCGTTCTAAGCAAGGATATTATCGAGAATGATCGGTTGTTAAGCATTGCACAACGCAACAACGTGCTTATCAAGTACCAAGTGAATGCCAGCTCGAAAAAAGAAGATGCCGTGAGACGTCGTGTGCGTGAACTTGAGGCTTTCATGGCTCGGCTTGACTATGAACTGGGGACTCTTAAGATGAAGCTCAAAGATGTGGAACAGAGTGTCATGATCTTCTCGGCTAGAGTGGATACTATGGAAACAAAGTGGTCTCAGAGTAAAGAAGTACGAGAAAAGCCGTGGTACACAAGATGGCTCTGGTTCACTTAAACATACCCAGCAGCTTGAAAGAATGTGAGAGCAGACGTTCACTTATTTCACTTATTTCACTTATTTATAAATTACGTTAATATTGGTACAAAGTAGCATTCAACCAAAGAGATATACTGCATTTTTATTTCGTTTTTTTCTCTCTCTCCTCTTCGTCACCTTGTTGCTTTTTTTTCCACCTGTTCTGATGCTGCTAGTAATGTTAGAGGTAAAGCAATTTAGTCGACTTCACCAAGCAAACGGTCAACCTGGTCCATGATCCCAGGATTCAGCACTCCGGCTTCCACAATGGAACTAATGAGCGGCTTCAACAAATCTTTTCCGCCTTGCAGTTTCGCTAGATTTTGAAGTATAATGGCGGCTGTATGGGCATAAACTGGGGCTAGACGACGCGACCTATCAGCTTCATCTTGAGGCTGTTGTGGTTGTTGGTTCATAAGCAATACTGATGGCGGTACAGCCTTCTCACGCGGTACAAGACCCTTGATAATGAATTTTTTCGAATCGTCTGGCGTGGTAACGACCTTGGCCTGGGCCCCGCGAACATTAGTAGTGCAGGTTCTAATGAAATCAATAGCTTTAAGCAGCTTCTTTCCAGTACCATCCCTCTCGTGCTGCTCAAAAAGTCGTTGGTAAGATGACCAGAGAGATACTTGCAAAACCTCACCTTCGGGGTCGGTGTCGTATGAGGAGCGAATCCACATAGTTGCTCTTTCTGGTTCACTCAAAGTAAGCAATTCAGATAGAATATATTGTGGGATTTCTGGAGGTACCACTGGTGCTGGGCGGCGCGTGCGTCGAGGCAATCGCAGATAGTCAATGGGCTCATGATCCATTCGGAAACTCAACAATCGAATCAGATGTTGGGACAACCAGCTCGGGTTTGTGATAACATTAATTTGGTCTACACGTTGTAAACGCGCAATGTATTGGCACAACAAATCTAGGACAGCTGCGATAAGGTCCGTGTCATCAATCAGTAGATACCGCACAAGTTTTTGCATGGTCGCCGCAGTAATAGGCAACACACCTGCATCTTTAGAGTCGAATACACTGAGTCGCGCAAAGCTGCGGCATGCACTTACTACTACGGACTTGTCGGGGCTGTTCAATTGAGCTGCGAGAGCTCTAGACAACGAGGAATCGGAGGAGGCATTGGGATAATGAAAGCATACATGCTCGCATATTTCGAGACACAGAAGCCGCAACTCTGTGTAAATACTAGCTTGAGGAAGGGCTATGCCAGACTCTACGAACTGGACTGTTTGTGGAGCAAGTGATTCGGCAATACCTGGGTCGACACATAAGTTTCGTACAATCAAGACTGCCTCGAGCACTTTCTGGCGGAGCCATAGGACATCATATGAATCGTCTTCTTCTGTTTGTGAGCTAGTAATCTCTGACCACTTCAAATGGATGAAGCCAATTAAAAGAAAAACTGCAGGGCTATCCCGGAACATATCAAGAGACGGACCTGTTGTGAAGTTCAACATTGTGGCTATGCTCCAGTCAACCTCGTCTTGTACACCACTGCGAAGTGCCATTTCAACGCGCTGGAGTAGGTACGAGCCCTTAACACCCGAGCCCAGCATGGAATTTGGCTGTCGTGGAGGTAGCTGCTGGGGCGCATAAGCCTGCGGTACAGTTGCTGGTGTAGTCACTGACATTCCCATGGGTGGTTGCATGTTATACACAGGAGGCGGAGGCATCTGCGGTTGTGGCGGTTGTGGTTCGTCGAAGTTAGCCTGGTTTAAAGGAAACTCCCCGAAGTCATTCATGTCCGGACCGTTGAGCTGGGCCATATCGTCAAGTTGATCCATACTGCCGAGGCCTCCGATCCCTCTTAGCTGGTCAAACTGGGGATCATTCATGTGCGTTTTGGATCGCGTAGTCAAAATTCCACGACGGATTTCAAGTCCAGGTTCGTGAGAGGATGTGGTCAGCAGTTGGTCATGCATGCATGTGATTTAGATGGCCATCATCAGTCTCCGAAATGCTGCTGCTAATAATGGTCAAATATTTGACAATACCGGACTTCGAAACGGCAAGATATGCTAAACAAATCAGGAACAATGCTGTTTTTATAGTTGAATTGTTAGTATAGAAAATAGTCAGTCTTAGACTTAATCTTATACATAACTATAGGGCTTGGATATACCGGTGTTATGTGTGTGTATTAAATAAATAGTACACACGTGTGTGCCCACTGGCAGGGTAGTAGCCGAGACAAAGTCCATTTCGTTGCACAGCGGAAGGTCAGTGGTGCTTATAATACATGCAAATTAAACCTCTCTATTTATGGAACTTTCAAAATAAACAAGAGATAATTGGGTTGATAGCATATCCATATCTATTGGATATCCATACCTATTGGATATCCATACCTATTGGATATCCATACCTATTGGATCATGTCTTTACTTTGGCAGCCTCTTCTGCAAAGAACTTCAGGAGTTCAGATCCTTGACTCTTCTTGAAATGGCGCCGATTGATGATATGCGCATGCGACCAATGCTGGTCGAGATATACAACGTACTTTTCCCAGCCCAGAGAGTTTAGATTGTTCATGCGGCGCATCATTGTTTTACTGAATGGCAGCTCTTCAGTAGCACGGTCCACAAACGGGGCCTCGTTATTCAAAGCAGGTTTTGGATAAGAGGTTTCAGCACTGCTATCAGTGACTGATGCGTCGTCATCATCACCCTCATAGTCTTTAGGTGGCAATGTATCTAGAGCCATTTGGGCGTGTGACTCCATGTCTTGGAACTCACCATGTTGGCCATCGACACTAGAACAAGCAGACACATCTGAAAATGCTTGGTGCTGAGACGGATCAGCCAGCTGTGATATCGATGCTGTGGCTCTCAAACGACGATACTTCCAGCGCCACTTCATTAGTAGAAAGGGATAGCAAATGAACGACCGCATTGATACAAAGAAGAGAATAAAGATCATAATTGGAGCTCCGAATTTAATAAAAGTCGGAGTTCCCGAAGCCTTGGCCTTATTTTCTTCAAGCGGCGGCGTATCGATATGGCGCGACCGTGCTAGATCGAGAATGAAATGGCCCTGAGGATCACCATTATAGCTGTAGAAAGAAAGCTCGGTTCTTTGGCCATGGTCTTTCACAAAGGGGACTTTGTTAGTGATAAAGGCGGTCCAGAAATGCACGCTGCGATCGTTAACTGCGTTGGCAAATAGAAAGCGGCGCTTGAATCGTTTTAAGCCCTGGTAATACTTGGAGCCAGGATCACTGAGTGCTTGCAGAAGTCCCCAATTGTATCTGCACAAAAGTTCAGATCCAGAAACACCCAGGAGTACGCTACCCATTCCGTTTAATAACCAGCTGCAGTACTTAGGATTCCACTGTATAGAGCCTAGGTGTGGAGTAGCAAAAGTAGCATATATGATGGGCTGTATGTATTCAAAAAAGCCGCTCTCTTCTAGTAGACCAATAAGGAAACGCGTATATAGGCCACCAAGCGAGTAACCAACAATGGATATATGAGTGACAGGAGACGACATTTTGGCTATGACATGCATGAGTTCGTCATATAGCCGAAGGGCACCGACCTCAATCCCATCAAACGTATAAAACCGTTGATTGGAGCTTGCAATGTGCACATGGTCGGACTTTGAAATAGTAAGGGCAAGTGCCTCTTGCAAGGTCTGTAAATTTCCCACATCGCCATACAGACCATGCACCAAAAACCAGAGATGCATTTTTACAATGATAAGCAACCTCTGAAACAACTCCTTCGCACGGTGGCGCTACTATTCGAGGTTTAAGGCTGGCGAGTATTAATGAATCGAAATCTCCATGATCGACGTAGGGCACGGGTAGGGCAGAAACTATTAGCGATATCCATATATAGATAATAACCATAATTATTTTTCTCCACAGTGTGTGTGAAATTTCCGTCAAAGTGAAGGCTAGCTTTTTTTAACGAGTAGCCTTCAAAAAATTGACGCGTCTAGGGATGGTGTTGCAACTAATAAATATTTAAATATTCATCGAACAGACTCCAAAAAAATTCTTGTTAGTTGCACAGATAGGTAGCACAGATTGTAGAAGTGGGACGATATAAATCAACGTAGTATAGTTTTTTTTTTTGAGCCATATTTTAGGCTAACTTTGATATTGCGTTTGTTGGATTGCATTGTTGAGCATCCTAAAAACTCACACATACGAGCTATCGTATTAGCCTCTCTCCCTTGCAACATAGATTTCGGCCTCCTACTACTACTAACACATCATACTTTCGTAAAGTAACAAACAAACATTATGTACACCAATTAGCCACTACTGCGTGCAACTTGTTTAAAAATTTCGTCATATTTTAGACTATCTTTTGATCCTCTTTCGATCCGGACCCTCGTCCTCCTTTTGGGCATAATACTGCTTCAGGCGCTTTTGTATTGCCTTAATCTCATCACGCGAAGCTGTGAGTTGTGATCCGAGACGCAGTTGCGCTCTACATTGCTCTACAATCATCAGAAGCCGATCCAGTGATGTATTAGGGCCATCCATGGTCTGCGCCATGTACTGCGTCACAACAAACTCGTTGGCCTCCATGAGCGCCGCCAGAGCAATATGTGAAGGCGTATATAAAAAGACAACATCGTTGCCAAATGCCTCGACTATTAAGTATTTGGCCGTGTCATGCATTTGCCCCAACTGGCCCACATCAAAGTCGCCTGACGACTGCATGTCTAGGAAAAAGCCGTGTAATGGATGCAGCGCGTTGTGCACAGTGAGCGTAAAGCCAAGGCTTCTGAAGAGCACGAACTCCAAATCAAGAATTTGCTGCGGATCTACACGGCTCAAAGCTTCGACAAAGTCTTGGATGGGGATAAAGAAGTTCTCTGACTTGGCAGCTAGAAATACACACGTTGGAAGAATGAGTCTTGGATCGTACTCCATGACCGAATGCATAAGATAGAATCGTCGGAAATACATGATGCTTGTTGCGCGCACTTGGGAGCTGAGTCTGAACGTATCGCAAAAGCTTTTTATCAGCTCTGCAGAAAAATAGAATATAAGCTGCTGTTCTTCCTGTTCATTGAGCTTCAAGTCATTGGGAGGAATCTGACGGTTTGGCCGTGTCGTTGTTGTCATGAGCTGGTCTCGCGTGAAAGACCATTGCCGGTACTGCGAGCTGCGCCGGTACAAATCGGCCATATAGAACGTAAACAGCTTTAAGATGGCTAATTGTAAATAGATGACGGTGTGACTTTTGGTGTTTATATATTCTAGCCGCCTTGGGGAAATCAGTTGGCGTCAACCTAGCTAAAGAAGAGCTCTATTTTTCACCTCTCTTGAATGATTCTCACGACACAAACTTCCGTGTCTCTTAATACCATGCTATAATTGAACTTCATTGAGCTCGTAACAGCTTGTAACACTCAAGCTTGGCCCGTTTGCTAATTTTATACATTCACGAAACATATGATTCTCCGTTCAACTGGATTTCATCTGCTATCTCTCTGCTCACTAAATAAAGAGTCATCAAACCCGGTGTTCTATTTGCTTTCTACCTGTGTTTCTATTCTCCACGTTCATACCAATACCCTGGGATGTTGAGCGACTTGCTTGCGTGCGTCCACCCATCACCCTATCTATCCCTAACCCCTAGCCATCCCGAGCCAGCCCAGCCAGATCCGCAGGCGTACAGCCCCAGCCCTGCAGCGTAACACGTCCAAACATTACCAGATCAGCACATCTATGGGCTTTGTTGGCGTGTATCGGGCCGTATACGCCTACAGTGCGGCCGGTGAGAGCGAGCTTGACCTAGCCGAAGGGGATCTGCTATATCTGCTTGAGAAAGCCGACGACGGCTGGTGGACGGTGAAGAAGCGGGTCCCCGGCGCCGCTAGTGAGGAGCCTCAGGGGATTGTCCCACATAATTATGTAGAGCCAGCGCCGGCAACTGGCAATGTTGTCGCACTGTACTCGTATGACCGCCAGACAGACGAGGAGATCAGTTTCTCCGAGGGAACAGTGTTTGACGTATATGCCACGGACGGTGACTGGATTCTTGTTGGTTCTAAAAGCACCCAAGAGTTTGGGTTCATCCCAAGTAATTACGTAGAAGCCCGATCTGATGCCGGTGCTTCCGTTGCGGCCGTAGCCCCTGCTGCTCCTGCAGCAGCGGCCGCACCTTCTGCGCCGGTGGTTTCGCAGCAAATGGCTGAGGCATATCCTGCGACCCCCACGGTTGATGATGATGTTCCGCCGCCAAAGCCGCAGCGCCCTCAGCGTACTGGTGAGCCCTTAGATGATACTGAAGACGGTCCTCCGCGGCCTTCGCGACCCTCGAGGCGCCCAACAATAGAACAGCAGAACCGTGACCTTCCTGCCGAGCCCACACCTTCTCAAGATGCAAAATGGCCTGTGGTAGATATCAATGGTCGTCGCAAGATGCCAAAAACTCTTGTCGTTGCTCCTCAGCATGTAACGTTGATCAATGATGATGGTGGAGGGCACACGCAAAAATGGGAGGTTCAAAACATTCTTAGCTACAGCAGTGAGAAAAAGCATGTGTTTCTCGAGTTCCATCACCCCAGAGCTAGTCTGGATCTGAAAGTTGCATCGCAGCAACAGGCAGATGAGATTGTCGCTGCTCTTGGTCAGATTGTTGGCGCAGGACGTGGGGGCGGCTTACAGGAGGTTCTAGCTGCTGCGCAAAGCGCTGGCCATAAAAGTGGCACAATTTTGCTCGACTTTAAGGCTGCTAACAGCAAAGAGTTGACCGTAAGTGAGGATGATGCTGTATTTGTTGTGGACGATACTGACAAGGACTGGTGGCTCGTGCGTGCTGTAAATGGCAAAGAGGGACTTGTTCCTCGTAAATTTGTCCAGGTCGAGGACGACTCGGGCAAATTTGCAGCCCTCTTTAAAGGCAGGCCGAACCGTGGTAAAGCTAAGGAGGCCGCTCGTGAGAAGGGCCGAAGCCTCGACCGTCAAGAGAGCCGTCGTGTTGATGTAGAGAAGAGGGAAAGGTCCGAGATTCGTCGTGAACGATCTAAGCGAAGCGACCCTTCAAGGCATCAGCCAGACTCACGCAAACTGCGAACTTGGGTCGACCGTTCCGGTTCTTTCCGAGTTGATGCAGCATTGCTTGGCTGCTCAGACGGTAAGATCCATATGCATAAGGCAAACGGTGTCAAGATTGCTGTGCCTGTATCCAAGCTGAGTCTTGAAGACATTGAGTATGTAGAGGGAGTCACTGGAGTAAACTTGAACGACGACAAACCTCTCTCTGAGCGGCGCTCCAAACCGAAGGATGCCCCAAAAATCAGCAATAGTAACAATAACCAGGAAACACTCATTGAGCGCGACGACAAATGGTTGTCTTTCTTTTTAGACTGTGGTATTGAACCTCAAAATGCTAACCGATATGCGCGCAACTTTACCAGAGATAACATGGACGATACGGTTCTTTCTGAAATCACGGCGGCTAATCTGCGAACTCTTGGTCTTAGAGAGGGTGATATTCTTCGTGTCACACGAAAGTTGAATGAGAAGTTTGGTCGCAACCAGCCAGTGCCCGAGGGTGGCCTTTATTCTGATGGTGGTGTGCTACGGAACAACACTAGCAAAACACCTGCTGGTGTTGAAGAACAGGCATGGAATGAACAGGGAGCTGGCTCAGCGACCACACCTTCCGCGTTGCCGGCTCAGCCTACGCCGCCTACGCAGCCTGCGCGGCCTGCGCAACAACCTATACAACCCCAGCCTACACAGCCTATTCAACCACAATTGACGCAACAGCCAACTCAGCAGCCTCAACCTACAGGTGCACTTGCCGATCTGCTAGGAGTTTCATCCCAGCCGAATCAGCAGGCACTTCAATCTTTGCAAGCTCAACAAACAGCACAACAAAATGTACAGCTGCAGGCACTCCAAGCTCAGAAAACTGCTGCGCTGCAGGCTCAGAAGACGGCGGAGGATAAGCTATCAGCACAACAGCGAGCTACACAGCAACAAATTCTTCGGCAACAAGCCGAACTTCAGCAGGAGCAGATTCGTCTCTTGAAACAGCAGCAAGAACAACTACGAAATCAGCAGGAAGAGCTTCTTACGATTCAAAAGACTGGCTCCCAGCTGCAGGCGTTGGGTCCGTTTGCTACGGGTGTTGCCCAGCCTTCGGCGTTTGCTCCTTCTGCGGCCTCAGTCCTGAGTGCAGCGCCACCACCCCCGCAACCCCGCGGTTTTCAGCAATTCCAACCGACGTTACAAACAACTGGATTCCAGTCAACTGGGGGCATTCAACAGCAGCCTAACACTCCGTTTGGAAGCCAGGCTACTGGGGGATTCCAGCCACAGGCCACCGGTCCATTTGGTAACCAGGCTACTGGGGGATTCCAGCCACAGGCCACCGGTCCATTTGGAAACCAGGCTACAGGTGGATTCCAGTCACAAGCCACAGGTCCATTTGGAAATCAGGCTACCGGGGGATTCCAGTCACAGGCCACAGGTCCGTTTGGAAGCCAGATTACAGGTGGTGGTGGTCTAGGAGGTCAGCGAACGGGTCCTTTTGGCGTCCAAACTACGACGCCACTGCAACAATCGCAGCCCACTGGACCGTTTGCTCAGCCTTTGCAACAGCAGTCACAACCAACAGGGCCGTTTGCTCAGCCTATGCAACAATCGCAACCAACAGGGCCGTTTGCTCAGCCTATGCAGCCATCACAGCCAACAGGACCGTTTGCTCAGCAACCCGTTCAACAGTCACAGCCAACAGGGCCATTTGCTCAGCCTATGCAGCAATCGCAACCAACTGGGCCTTTTGCCCAATCCATTCAGCAATCACAGCCAACTGGACCATTTGCTCAGATTCAGCAGTCTCAACCCACCGGGCCGTTTGCAAACAATGCAACAGGTTTCTCTCAACAACGTACTGGTGGAGCATTCGCGTCGCAACCCACTGGTCCATTTGCGTCGCAACCTTCTGGGCCATTTGCTTCGCAGCCAACTGGTCCGTTTGCGTCGGTGCAGCCATCACTGCAAACTCAGCAGCCATTTGGTGCTGGTAGCTTTCAGACAGGCGGAATGTCAGCTAACTTGCTTGGTAACACAAGCCACCAACCAAGCCCGTTCCAGTCACAAGCTAATGGCGTTTTTCAAGGTGGAGGCCAACAAGCAACACAGCCTACTGGTCCTTTCCAGTCGATGCCGTCTACGTTCCAAACTGGACAACCTTCAGGACCATTTAGCCAGTTACAGCTACCGCAGCAGCAACAGCAGCAACAGCAGCAGCCATTTGGCCAGCAACAGCCATTTGGCCCGCAACAGCAGTCTTATGGTGCGCAGCAGCAACTGTTTGGTAGCCAGCCCACGGGCCCATTTCAACAGTCACAACCAACATTTGGCTCGCAACCTCCACCTACTAATTTTGGTGGTCAATCCATGTATGGCGCGCAACAGACTCAACCGCAGTCTCAGCCGTTTGGAGCGCAGCCGCTGCAAAACCAGGCTACGGGCTTTGGGTTTGGCAACCAGCCTCAGCAGCAGCAGCAACAACAACAACAACAACCACAAAGTCAAGCGAATTTTGCAATGGCTACAGCAAGAAACCCATTCGGGCTATAAAGCTAAAATAACTTGTAGAACTAATGCGTCATCCATCCACTTCATCTTTATACTATAAAAAAAGGCTTGCACTGAGTACATCAACAAGTGACTTAGGAAGCACAAAAAACAAAATAATAATAATAAAGCAACAAAATAAATACTTAAATAGAGATCTCATCTTCGACCGCAGGACCTGATGCTTGTGCTTCTTCAGCCTGTCGATCTGGGGTGTCCATAACATTATCCTCAGCATCCATTGTACCACTAGCTGTCTTCTGTTTCCTGTGTGCTACACCCTTAACAGTTTCCAGTTCATCTCTTGTCCCATCTTGTGTCTGTAAATTATTCTGCCTTTGCTGAGTTGCTAAGAATTTGGCCACATCGCGGCCAGCACCAGCAGCCGCTTCTTCCGGAGTGTAAGGCCCAAACTTTATAGCCTTGAGTTGCTTTTTGTGAGGTTTGGATTTAATGTGAGTTTTTAGCGCCGTATCAGACTCAAAATACTTCGCACAAGGCACGCAATAGTGCTTGCCCAGTCCCGGAAGATACTCATCAAACTTCTGATTCTTTAGTGACTGGATGCTTGCCTTTGACGCAAGGTCATCATTCAGAATTTGGTCGATGTTGCGCGTGAACCGCTTTGTCTTGTACCGCTTGCTTGCCTGTTGTCTACCCATTGTAGATCGTGTCTATACAAAAAGACTGCCGACAATGCAACAACGGTTACCTAATTTTTTTCCAGGAGCTGCCCATGAGGGTAAGGTTATATATACGACCCTAACATCGAGACCACATGGACGAAGCTTCATAGAATCTAATGCCGTAAAGAAAGGGAAATAAACAAAGAAAATGCAAGTACGAGAAGTATGGTGAGTATGAACCAGTTTATGAACCAGTTTAGTCACTAGCATCAAGGTCCTCGTCCTGATTCTCAAGCAGACGCGGGTCGGTGCGGGGTACAACCTTCGCCTTCACTAACAAGTTATCTATATCGTTCAGGTTTGTCGAATTGCCACCAATCAAGGCCAGCGTTACAAGCTGATATACGACCTCTTTATTGTGGTAAATAAGCACGGTGGGGCACTGACTGTCGGGGAACTTTTCACTGATCTGGTTACTTTGGATCTCGACAAACTTCACATCTCTGAACCTTGGAGCAACCCGCAAGAGTAATCCATGTAACAATCGGCTTTGTGTAGATTGTGAGGATGCGATATGTACTACGACGAAGTGTGAAGTGCTGGACTCTGTAATTTCTGCAGTGTATTCGGACTTGTTCACGTAAATGATGTCGCCAAAGCGTTCGCGCGACGCCTGCTCGCGGATCTCCGCCATACGTTTCTCACGATAGAACTGCAGAAAGTCCTCGTCCTCCAGCCCGTCCTCGTCCAGCTCGTCTAGCTCCTCCAGGGAGCGACCTTCAAGGCGGTTTGCGTGAGCCTTTTCCACAGCTTCTTCCATGGCCTGCTCGATCTCAGCTGTAGGCGACGGAGGCCTTTGAGGAAGCACACCCTGCTGGCGCAAAATATCGTTCCATTCCGTGTCCTCGTTGGGGTCTTGCATGGCCACTAAATGTCGTTGCCGTGTTCGAGCGGTTTCTAAATAGATTTCATAGGGTTAGGCATCGTCGCCAGCCCACGCATACGCATACGCGGCGGACTCTTCTGAGAATCATAACCGTTGCTACAAAACAGCACTAAGACAGACATTGTCTATGCTCACGCCAATTCATTGACTTGGATGAGTGATCTTCAAAACACAGGCTTGCCTGCGCGGGGTGTGGCCGCAGTACCAGCGGATGTGAAAGTTCAAGTTGTAGACATTCTGCCTGTTGGGGGTTCGAGGCAATCGCAGTTGGAGACCGCACAGCGACAGCTCGCAGAGCAGAAACGGACAATACCGATAATACAGTTAGAAAATAACGACGAGGAAGTCCGGTTCTCGAAATCGGCCGATCTGTCACGATATACTGTGCGCGATTCACAAGGTACAATGCGCTATCTGATATTCCACGATACACAACCTGTCATTCATCTTGGTGCGAACCTAATAATCCGGCAGGGCTGTGAAATCCACCGAGATGTGCTTGTACCCAAATCTACAGATGTCAATGTGATATTCGGAGGAACGGAATTGACACTTGAGCAACGGATTTGGCGACTTGAAAAGATATAGTTTCAATATATGGTATTGTCATGTTACGTATTGTGGAGAAATATATATATTTCTCTACGATATGGCATATTATACCTAGAGACTTAGTGCTTCACATTGTTGCTTGACAAGCTGCAACTCGAGGCGAGCAAATACCCCGATGTACATAGCCAACATGTTTGATAGTTGACTTCTAACAAGAGCAAAGGACTCATTGCGATAATCCTTTGTTAGTTAAGTTAGTTGTTAGTTAAGTATACCAGTTCAGTATCCCTAAAAACAAGCATACGCTAAAAAAGGCCTCGGGTCTTTATCAGGGCCATGGCCCAGTCATCCGTGAGTGTGTAATTTGGCTTCAGGAAGTAATACTACCAGATTGTAGAAAGAGTTTAGTGGTTTGTATCGTTTCGACTCGTTAATTCTGATGTATAGACGGATATGGTGCGTAAAGCCATACTGCAAGACGTCTGTATCCCACGTAAATGCCATTTTATTTTATTTTTTTCTTTTTTGAGCAAGAACTACTTAGAAAACATGCAGCAGTGGATAAATTAGGAAGTCAAACGGAATACTTTTTCTTAGATTACTTTTGATTCTAGATATAAGGAGTCTCGTCTACCAACGGCGTTCAACCCCGAGCCCCTTATAGCTGCTGGCTGGGCTGCCGTGACATATTCAGTGTGTTGCGGCGGCTCAGGGAAATCTGTTGAGCCATCTCTGCAAGGTTCACGGCCGATGCATGGCGACTGCCCTCAACGCTACGACTTGGAGCAGGTCCGCTCTCAGAGAGGGCGCGTGCTACATTGGTACTGCACTCAAGAGCACGACCCACAGCACCACGTACAGCCGCATCCTCTAGGACTGCTAGACCGTTAATGGTAGTGCCAGCAGGTGTGCTTACAGCATTGCGCAGAGCGGCAGGGTGGCCGCCGTCCAGGACCATCTGGGCACTGCCCAAAAGCACCTGTGCAGCACATTGACGAGCCGTATCATAAGGAAGACCCATTTTGATGGCACCATCAATGAGTGCTTCAGTGAACAGGTACGAAAACGCTGGGCCCGAGCCACACAAAGCAACACAAACATCTTGTTTACTCTCCTCGACAATGATAAATCTGCCAGTCTGAGTAAATAGCCATTCGACAGCCAGCGTGATGGGCGAGTCTGGGTTGTACTCGCCTTGGAAACTAAGCGCCGTCATACCTTGGCCAATGCGTGCGGCAGTGTTCGTCGTCGCGCGCACAATAAACGCATTCACGGAAGTGTACTGGCGAATTGTGTCAATAGTCGTGCCAGCCAGCAAACTTACAAGAACAGTGAAATGCGGGTAATGCAGGCGGCCAAGCACCTCCTTGACCATGGTGGGCTTAATGGCAAGAACTACCACGTGCGACTCATCAATGACAGTCTGATTATCTTCAACAATCAATACCTTCGAACTCTCGTCTCCAAACTGCGCCCGCAGCCGCTCCCGGCTTTTTTCGCTCTTCACGCTCACAATGTATCGTTTCGGAACACCCTGGAAGTCGGCCGCCTCTGCGCCGCGAATGGCCGCCGACAGCACGGCAGTGCCCATATTACCGCACCCAATGAACCCGAGCGTATATCCAGTTTCAAGTACCATGCCCGTGTCTTCAAATACGCAACAGTTAAGTGTGGTGAATTAACCCGGGGTTGTGCTGCTGCTCCGCTTTTACCTGTTTGCTTAGCACATCATTCACGCACAGCCTAGTCCACTTGGTCAAATTGCCTTTTGCGGCTAGGGGACTTTGATGACGTCACAAGGACGTCCCACTCAGGCATTTGGCGACGACAACCCCACAATTAGCTGATAGCGTTTGTTTCATGTGGTTATGTTAATGAATCTTGAGTCGCAAGGGTGGGCGATATGCAATGCAGGGTATCTGCTTCCGTACCAGAATATTTTGACAACTAGCACAGCGTTACAGAGAACGTTGAGTGAGGAGATAGATTGCTAGCTGCTGCTCAATAGCTTAGCTTGAGATAATAAGTCATTCTATGTAGCTACTAAAAACAAGTCACTATGGTGGCATATGTGGGCATTTAGAGCGAAAATAAAACACAAACATTTAATACCTGTCAATTGTGACTCGAGTAATAATGCCTTCTTCGTTTGTTTAGATTAGATCAAGTGGCCCAGGGCGAATAAACAATCAAGCGATGAGTCACTCAAGGCGTGGAAACCGTAATGCTCTTACTGTGAGAAAGAGAAACGGTCAGCAACTTTCTGCTGATGCGATATTATACCTTACAGTCATACTTAATATTATCAAAACTCACATGCTACTCACATGCGACTCGCCATCTAATGGATTATATAGATAACTACTCATTTATCCGAAAGGTTGTATCAATTGAGGTCTAGGGTCAGACCAGCCGTCATCTGACAGAAACCGTTGGTCATCATCATCTGCTCCAAAGTCTACCGGCTATTATTATTGCCTCAGTGGCTACGCAATAATATTTCTTCATGTAGCTTGACTTCGCTAGGGTTGCTAGTATTACTAATAATTACAAGAGTCAACAGTCAAGAGTTTGTGGCAAATTCGCAAAAATGTAAACGGGATTTTATAAACGTAAAGTTCTAAAACCGAGCTCAATTAAAGTAGTCGGAAATAACACCTTCAACAAGTTTATTTCGATGCTGTGTAGGTCTTCAGCAAAATATTTCGCCTCATTTGTGATATCGTATTTACTAAGTAACAGATGAAATACGATATTAACTGATAAGAAAATAGAACATACAAGCGACAACTAAACGATGATCAAACGATGACCAAACGATGATCAAACGATAACCAACCGATAATCAAATGATAAACAAATGATAACCAAACGACAAACAAGCGTCTCTTCCCAAATGTGGCGCTACGTGTTCGTATTACGCGCCATGCTGGTGGACGCTTACTACGCAATAAAAAACAATGAATTCACAGGCGTGAACTAGAGTTTGTGGGACCTGCATTCTAACCCCCGAAATTGTATTATGCATGTCTCTTGTTACCTATGCAGATATGTGGTCGCTACGGGCGGCACGGCAGAAATGGTACGTGTGCTGGCAAAGTTACCAGTGGCATAGCTATATTCAGTGTAGACTTTAATCGGAATCTTTATGGCTTAAGCACGAATAGCCGCATAGAACTTGGTGCCGTAGATAGCATCGGCAAGATGCGTTTGCGATACGTAAAGGAATATAATATTTGCTGCACCTAGAATTGAGCGGCCGCGAAACCTAAGACTAGAGTCGCCACCAGCTTTGTAAAATATGTATTATATTGATTTTCCAACTTAAATGTAAAATTATAGTGGAGAATCCTTTTGAGACATCGGTAGCAAACGCCCGAACCCTATAAACCCTAGAGCCCAGCCAAGAGGGCTTGCACCCCAAGGTTGCATGCATGACTTTTTTTTTCATTGTTTTTTGTTCCGCTAATTCACTCACGTTGTTGAGTATGCTACGCCCGCTATACTAAACACTTTTGCTCCACTGAAAGTCAAACACAGACCACTAGAATGCATTGCATAAAATTTTTTAAATTAATGGAGTATCCTGGTACGTTTTTGCTCTCAAATTTTGTATTTCGCTTCTCTGGTTCCTTAATCTTTATTAGCCTCCGCATCGTAACATTTTTTTTTTGAAGCCCTAGTCCGTGGCCCCTACCCAGCACACTTGCAATGCTCAGAACATGGAATCTTTTACCTATGGGTCCCAAAGGTCAATGTTCACTACAAATTAAACCGCTTTGTACAAATACACTAAATGGTGGAGGTTATTTGAGTCCCAGAGCCTTCAAGAAGAATACCGGAGACTTATCTTTGTGATGCAGACACTCAGTGTGCTGCATATGTAAACAGGCTCCTGCATACGCAAGGGTTCGCTCACTTTTTTAGCCTGGCCGAACATCACACATATATATATAGTCCTGGCAAAAAGTCTATGAGAGACGAAAGCAGGAAAGCAGGTGCTAATGAATAATTCACCCAAAACAGCAGAGCTGTCCTCTAACTTTGAAAGCAGCAGCCGGGACGATGAAGCTGTCCCGCTGTCGAAGTACGAGGTTGTGCCAGGCAAACCTTTTCCAAAGACCCCAGGAGACCAGACCGATTACATCGTCACATTTGCTGAAGATGATCCGCAAAGACCGATCAACTGGCCCATGTGGCGTCGCGTAGTGGCCAAAGGACTTGCTTCAGTGTGCATCACATTTGTGTCTTGGGGATCATCCGTAATTGGTCCAGGCATTCCTTCCATTTCAGAGAAGTTCCATGTTGGTCCAACCGTGGCCATTCTGAATATTACTGTTTACGTCTGTGGATTTGCAACCGGCCCCGTTATCTGGGGCCCAAGTTCCGAGTTGTATGGACGAAAGCTGCCATTAGTTATCGGTATGGCTGGATTCACAATGTTTGCCTTCGCTTCAGCTACAGCTAAGGACTTCCAAACACTGGTAATCACCCGATTCTTCACAGGATGTTTTGGTTGCACAACGCTGGTGGTTGGTCCTGCGATTTCCGCAGATTGTTTTACCCTAACTCAGCGAGGCAAAGCTGTCTCAGCAGTAATTTTGTGTTTGGTTGCTGGACCAATGCTTGCTCCGGTGGTGGGTGCTTTTATCACTCACTCATACTTGGGCTGGCGATGGACTTTATATATCACTGGTATTATGGGTTCGTTGGGAATTTGTCTGATGGTATTCTTCTTTGAAGAGACCTATCCCCAAATTGTGTTGCGGCAACGTGCCCAAACGATCCGTAAAGAAACAGGCAATTGGGCGGTATCAGCACCAATTGAGAGCATGGAGCTTGACACACGTGAAATCTTGCATCGCACTGTTTTCAAACCGTTCAGAATGCTCATGGTCGAACCAGTGCTGTTGCTCCTCAGCATTTATCAGGGATTTGTATACGGTATTCTATACCTTTGCTTGGAGGCTCTTCCATACATTTTCGAGTCTGAATACCATTACAAGCCTACAATTGCTTACTTGCCGTACTTGGGTATGCTTAGCGGTTCTATCATTGTGATTACAGTGAACGTCATCTTTTTCGAACCATTGACCGTATATCTGATGAAAAAGCGCAATTCGAACTTTTATCCCGAAGCGCGCCTTCCTCTTATGATGATGTGCGGTATTGTATTCCCCATAGGCATTTTCTTGATGTGCTGGACAGGCGCTTATCATGTCCACTGGATGGCCCCAACTGTTGGTGCGGCACTCGTAGGTTTTGGACTGATTGGTATTTTCTTAGCTGTCCTTGTTTACATCATTGACACATATTTGCCTGTCGCTGCCTCAGGAATCGCAGCAAATACGTTTGTGCGTTCCTCTATGGCGGGTGCATTCCCTCTATTTGCTTTGCAAATGTTCCGTAACCTTGGAATACAATGGGCCGGTACTCTGTTAGGCTGTTTGGCAGCACTGCTAGCACCTTGCCCATTCTTATTTTTCTTCTACGGTCCTTGGATTCGTTCCAAGAGTAGTTACGCGAAGGGTGATGACGACGAAATCGAAGACAAGATAGATAGGGAGGATATTTCGATACAGCACCAGGCCGATCCTGGCTCCCGGTCATTGAATGAGTCCGTCAATCTTTCGCGAAGTGCAACTCGTAGATCAACAGCTACAGCCACTGCTTAGAAGAAAATATTTGTTTTTATTTTTATTTCCAGCTTGGACGCGATAATAAAATTAATGAGAAACACAGGCATTGATACTAAATATATTAATCTAGATGATTTACACACACTAAAATTAAAACTAATTGGAACATAATAACAAATTATTCGTGGCATAAACAATAATGCTAACAACCAATTCTTGGCAGATGTTCATAAAAATGGCGTCGTCATCACCCTTATAAATTTTAAGGTTCTATGCTAATAGTAATATAGTGAAATGCGATTTAGGAAAATTATTAAACTAGTCAGACTCATCCTGTACTTCCTCAAGCACTACTTCGTGCTTCGGACTAGTCTCAGCATTACTATACTCAGCAGCAGCGGCAGCAGAAGCAGAAGCAGAAGCAGCAGAAGCAGAAGCATCATTCTTGGGCGTCTCTCTGGGTGAATTGTTTGCAGAGATTTCTTTCTTCTCAGCATATACTTGGTTGAGAAGCTCCTCGTACTTATCAGCAAGAGCAACAGAATCAGTAGTGATTTCATGCTTCAGCTTACGCTCATCCTTGCCAGCGCGAACCTCATCTAACTTGTTGTAGATCTCTTCGCTTCGGCCATACCCAATTTTCACTGCCTCAAGACGAGAAATGATTTCATGCAAGTCGTTAGTAGGCTTGGCAGAAGAAAGACGAGCATATGCATCCTTAAGTCGTTTCAGTTCATCAGATAATGCGTTTAACAGACCGCTAATCTCAGCACTCGTGGCTTGCTTAGTTGCAGTTGCAGGCGCCTTGGGCTCCTTACTAGAATTAGCCTTACTGCGGTCCTTGCGGTCCTTGCGGTCCTTCTTAGCCTCCCGTTTAGCTCCCTTTTTGGCCTCCTTGTAAGAACCCTTTGTCTTCGCCTTTTTGAGATGGTCCACAGGAGCGCTAGTTTGGCGCTCCTTCCGACGATCCTTTAAGCTAGATCCATCTTCGGCTGAATCGTAGTCTACAGGAATGGGTGGAGTGGCAGAACGAACGTGAAATTCTGGCTCTTCGATATAAATCGGCTCTGAATCTTCACTCGCGGTTTCACAAGTCGGTCCCCCGAATGCAGAATCAGGCTCTAGTACAAACTCAACCGACCTTGGATCCTCGACAGCAGAATCATTATCGCTCACCTCAGACTGGTTATCACCTGTCTGTTGGGGCTCTTCCTCGTCACTAGATTCAGTGGCTACAATGAATGGATAGGGCGCCAGTGCTTCGATAAGGCTACGAATCGGATCATGGGAGTTGCGTTGAGCTTTAGTCTCATTTTCTTCGGCATGAGATTCATCTTGTTTTTGTTTTTCTGTGGGTTGCTGGACCTCCTCTTGAGTTTGTGACGGAACAGGCGCTGCAGATCCGTCCTCCTCATCATCACCAGCTTGTTTGGCACCCTGGAAGGAAGCAGGCGTTGGTACAGCAAAAAGACCAAACTGTTGTCTTAGCTGTTCCATAACATACTGCTGTCGGCGCTGTCGTTCTTCTTGTTGAGCCTCCAGCAGGGCTTGCTGGCGCGCCTGCTGGCGTCGGAGATATTCGCGTGCAGCAGCTCGTGCATTGGCCTCAATCTGGGCCTGCATACGAGCTTCGGCTTCACGGCGTGCAATTTCACGAGCTTTACGCTCAGATTCAGCCTTCCGTCGAGCCAGCTGCGCCCGCTCATACTGCTCGCGTTCTGATGTCCGACGCTTCGCCTCACGGAACGATCGGAGTGCATTCAATTCATCCTCGTCAAGAACTATATATTCTTCGGGGATCTGATGCCGTTGTGGCCGAGCCGCATGCACTGGCCATTGATATTGATTGAACCAACTGGGATCCTCATCATCCTCAGAAACATTGCGACGGAAACCCCGATTGTTACCCTGATGGCGAGAGTGCGAGTGCCTCGACTCACGCTGAGGGCCTTTAGAATAGAAGAATTGATCCGGATAGAATAGCATTGAATAGACTTGAAGATAATGTCTGATACGGTTCTTTCTATCGGCAAATCAACTTGCCTTTTATATGTATGTACCATAGGTGTACGTGGTCACGTGCCAACCGTTTCCACAGAATGCCGGAGACATCTAGACGGATCCAGAATAAATCTGTCTTAGTAACGCAAGATTGCACGGGACCCTGCATACATAGCTAAGGCACATGCGTGGTAATATGCAGCTCGACGGTTATCTAGACATTAGCTTGGGGCTCATGGTAAAACACCATATTATCAATTCAGTATACTTTATGTGAGTTTCGTAATATGTTGTGTCTGGCGTTATATCGATGTTGAATTACATGTTTGCAGATTCGAATTTGGTTTGACCAGCCTCGGAATGCTATGTACAAATTATTAAAGTTGATTTATTTCCTTTAATGAAATTGGTTTACGCAAAAAAAAAAACAAAAAAAGCAACTTAATTTCTTTTTGACTGTATATATCTAGCGTGTGTGGTTGTTTATATGTACGTGTGTATGAGGAGTTTGTAGTTGTTTATATAGCTGGTTATCGCTTTTATACGCCAGGAATGGTTTCGCCGCTGCTTTGGCGACCTACAGAGTATCACATATTATTTTCCCCACTATACCTGGTGGCAATACATAAATAGCTAATTCAATTCTGGTTAGTATAGCTTTACTTGGTGCGTCTCTTGGTAACCTCCTTCTGTAGGGTTCCTCTTTTAAGCATAGCCTCGAGCACATCCATATTTCCAACAGGAGTATCAGGAGCAGCAAATCTTTTGTTTCCTCGGTAGAACTCAAACTCAGGATTCTCACCAAAGCAAATTCTCGCGCAATCAATGAGTATGTTGGCGGTAAGCCCCCAGACACGGTCATATTTGGGATCCCCAGCATGTTTCTGCGCAGCTGGAAGATTAAAGTGATGCAACTTTATTGTTTCGAAAGACTCAGATGCATCACTGGTCCGATCACTATGCAGAAATCGCTGTAATGGAGCGCTAAACACTTTATCTACCTCTGTGGCGCTCGCAACAGTCGAACTAATCGGCTGGGACGCCCATGCTACTGAGGGAACAACCATCAGCATGCGCGAACTGATGTATGCAGGCATTGTTTTAACAAACTCAAATTGAGAAGCTTTTACGTTCACTTCTTCTTCTGCTTCGCGCACAGCTACTTCCCAGGGGCTTTCGTTGAGCCCATCTGCTTTACCACCAGGAAGTGCTGCATCACCAGCATACGAAAGTTGTTGCGACCGCACTGTCAACAAAACTTCAAAGCTGTTTGGATCGCTATTGTGATATGAAGGTGAAAGAAGCAGTAATACGCCAGCACGCCGCGAAATATGGGCTTGCTGCCATAAATTATGCGGGTCCCCGAGCCGCAAACCCTGCAAAGTACGCAGTGCCTTTGGCAACGTGGACACCATGAATTCAAGATAATAAAACTAACTATATATTTGGATGAAGAGCAGCAGTGTTTTGGATAAGTGGAGATTGATTGTGTAATTTAGTCACCCAGTCACAATCAGCTTCCTTTCTATATTTCTGGGTCGGCATAGCTAAGAGTTCGCTAGCTATTGCTCTGGTGAGAGAGAGTTACACATTTATGGAAGAACGGATTCAGTCAATGCAAATAAAATTATTCGTTTTTTCTTATTTTTTAGACTGATCTTGTAAGTGTGTGTCCGTGAGTCCATGTGTCCATGTGTTTCTTGAATATGAAGGTGTGTCAAAAAAAAACCCTGATCTTAATATCATCCTTTGAAATGTTTCTGACAATAAATATACAATAAATAAATATACAATAAATAAGCACAGACCTACGACCATCCTGAGGGACCAAATGACTGGCCCGGCTTCAGCTTTTGTAGTGGAAGTCGCTGTGCGTCAATGTTGTTCTGGTATCCTACATTACCCCACCACTTAGGTCCGTCCCAACCAGAGGCGATTGTAATGATAAACATAATTAGCTGTGACAGAGCAAGCCCCATATCCAGGCCAGCCGACAAAGTATAATTATACTTTGCCCACCAGCTATACCAGTAGCGTCGGATCCAGTAACCAAAAAGAATGCCGACTACCGTCCAACAGCTGAAGACATAAGGCATTGCGGGAGGAAGCATGCCCAAGCTATCAAAAAACACTGGCCAGTGAATGACCCGAATTATTGATCTTGGGAACTTCGTAAGCCACAGCCATGCTAATAATGGTAACAACGCACCAATCCAAATAAAATGAAGCACTGCTCCGTACTGCTCGAACACACGTTTGCTACCAATTGCTCCCCATACCAAGGATGAGGAGTAGAACGAGTGTGTAACAGCGCAGGAATAACCTCGTGGCTGGTTCTGTGAGCATAGCTCTGGCACTTGTCCCTTCAAGAGTTGCAGAACAAGTATTTGTACGGTTCCACCCCATACGAGGCCGACAAGTTGGACGGCGAATACCAGCCGCGGTGCGAGTTTTACATAATGGCCGAGCTTCATGCTTTCCAGAAACGATATTGCCACCGCACACGAGTAGTAGGTCCATGTCTTGAAAAGCATCATTCCCAGTGGATTGCCCGGTGCAGCATAGCCATAGATGACCTCCGCAATAACGTTGATGCCGACCGTCATGGTGGTCACGGCGGTAATAAATGCGACGGGAAGAATGAAGAAAAGAGCCATTAAGAATGCCACGACCATAAGCCACACTGACACTCCAACAGGGTAACCCTTTACAATGCCTAATGACATACCGAAGCAAACTAAAAATTCAAGCGCGTACCACCAAATCGGTGCCTCTGGATAATGGCGCATCAAGCGCATGTGTATGTCTTCTGGTGACTTCCGAAAGTACTTCATGATCCGAGTTGAATCGAATAGGAAAGTGTGCATTAAAGTAGCGGTTCCTGCAGCCATAGAAAGGCCGTAACTGATGGCTGTGGTTGTCGGCATGTAGAGTGGTGAGTACTTACGATACATGTTCTCGTCCAACGTGAAGCCTTTCAAAACACTCGATGCTTCATAAGTAGTGCCAAACCGATTATACATGCGCGTATCCGAGAAGGGCAAATAATGACCGAACCAAGCATTGGAATAATGAACCACAGTGGAAAGAATCCACACAAAAACAATTAGAGACCCAGCTACGTTAAGAAAAACACGTGTGGGAGGAATGAGAGGCGATCCGAGCCAACCCGTGAGCTGATTCCAGTCGAAGGTGATAGGAAATGTGCCCAGTCCAGATGCTGCACCAAATAACTGATTGATAATGTAGTTATTAGGAGCAATCCAGGAAGCAAAAGAGAAAGTGCTTAGAAACTGGGCAAAGAGCCCTGGTACAAAGCTCCAAATGCAGCAGGCAACAACCACAATGAGAAAAAACTTTAGACGAGTAACGCGCCATCCATTTGCAATGTGATTCCATTTTCCATGCACATTGGTCAAAAATGTTACTGTGACAAGATTGTTAGGCCAGATCATGGCCGGCGGATATACCAGCGCGCGACGGAACAATCCGGCCATGCTCATTCCAATAAGCTGTGTGCTCCAACACAATAATAAAGCGAAAAAGATGTTACTTCCAAGTTGCTCCATCTTGTAAAATTGCGATATTACAATGCTGATGTCCGTGCTATAAGTCTGAGACGATATGGCTACCATAACACTGATAAGTGAGTGCTCCTTGATATTAAAGGGGCCCGTATTCATACCGTACCAATTTGGTACAACCCGGTCCCATAGTCGCCCCAGAGGCCACGCCAGAATCATTAGCAGGATAGGAGGTACATTGAATGGCGGATTGTGCATATTAAACAAGGTGTTGAGGATGCTGGCAGCCGTAAGAAGCCCAAGTCCCAGAATCCACATTCTCAGGGTATTCTGCGGGGTTTCCGGCTTGTCGAAATTTGGTACTGCAGTTCGTACCTCTGGATATGCGCTGTTTTCCTCCACCATTGGCATCTCAACCTCAATAACATCCGCCGTAGACTTCGTCTTCAGCATGGACTTGGCCATGGATTCTTCCGAAGATCGACTGGTTTTTATGTCCATCTCCGAAGAATTGTCGTTGTCAGTCAACACAGAAGGCTTTTTCCATGGTCGTATTCGTACTGGAAGTCGCATTTTCCTCTGTAAAACTAAATGTTAGCTGAAGATCTGAGGCGCTCGTTAGTTCTGAGTCAACCCCTAACCTTGATATATATCTATATTAACAAAAAAGATAAGGAATAAAGAGCTTAGGCCTAGGCTGTATTGCTAAGCGTTGGGCGATGTCTGACAAAATAGATAACGGGGAATAGTGTTAGACACGGCTATCATTGTCAAAGCTAATTCAGTTCTAAAGTAAAAGTATGTTATTGTTATATTACCTGTAACCTCGTTGCATGTTGCTTGTGCCGAATTGGTACGACGCGTAGACATAAAAAGTTCATACAACAATTTTAAACAACAAGTTCACACAACAAGTTCACACAACAAGTTCACACAACAAGTTCACACAACAAGTTCACACAACAAGTTCACACAACAAGTTCACACAACAAGTTCACACAACAAGTTCACACAACAAGTTCACACAACAAGTTCACACAACAAGTTCACACAACAAGTTCACACAACAATTGCACACAAAACGTTTACACAAAAAGATTATATGTTTGTGTCCCAAGAAATGGTTCGTAAGTAGTACAATTGCGGTATTTAGTATCTTGTTTATTGATATATGGTTAACACTACAATTATTGTTTGCGTTTATAATGTTCTTTCGTCAACGGGTCCATTAAGTGGGTTCATTAAATGGATCCGATCTGAACTCTCCAAACCAGGCCTCCAAACCAAGCCTAGTAGTATACACCACCACCCCAACCCATCAATTTGACCCACCACGCGCGATTGAAAGAAAAGCACGTCCTCCTCAGTAAGCTGGGAACAGTAAACAACATGGCTTTCAGCGTGTGCGCGCCCGGGAAAGTCATTCTTTTTGGTGAGCACGCGGTGGTACATGGGGTTCCTGCTATAGCCGCAAGTGTAGCATTGCACACTTATCTTTCTGTTGAGCCAGCGTCTTCTTCTTCGATCATCGAGCTGGACTTCCCAGACGTTGGCTTGCGAGTTGAGTGGAATGTTGATGAGTTTGATGATGCTCTAAAGCGATCTTCGGGCAATGTTATGACTGCCCTAGACTTAGAAATGCACACTTTGGCAGTGAAGCTAGCGGATGCCGTCGTCGGTAAAGATAAAGTGTTCGCTAAGGCGGCCTGTGTCGCCTTTCTTTATCTCTATATGACTATAGCATTGCCAAAAGTTCGTGGTGGGTACCGCTTTGCGGTGCTTAGTGCACTGCCGCTGGGCGCAGGCCTAGGAAGCTCAGCGTCACTCTCGGTTTGCCTTGCCGCGGGCTTATTGCGTCTGGCTGGGCAGGTTAGCGCATCCACGCCTCGTGAAATAGCGCTGGACCTCGTGACAAAATGGAGCTTTTTAGGCGAGTGCTGTATACATGGAAAACCGTCTGGAATAGACAATGTTGTAGCCACGCGAGGTGGAGCAGTCCATTTCCAGCGCCAGCCTGATGGCCAGCCACCACTCATTAAGCCATATGACAACTTCCCTGAACTGCATCTTATTCTCACAGACACGGGTGTTCCACGAATGACATCGGAACTTGTTGCTCGTGTGTACGCAACCAAGGAGCACTGGCCGCTAGTCTTCGAACCAATCATGTCTGCTATCAACGAGATTGTGCGCGAAGCTGACGCACTGTTAAGCAGCGGGAACTCTGAGCCGGAGTTTGTGGCCAAAATAAGCGAGCTAATCGAGTTGAACCATGGTTTGTTGGTTGCCCTATCTGTCAGCCATCCAACGCTAGAAAAAGTAAGAGAAACTGGAAGTTTGCTTGGTATTGGAAATACGAAATTGACGGGTGCTGGCGGTGGCGGTTGTGCCATCACTATTGCTTCCTCCACTAGTAATGATGAGAGCATTGATATGTTCCGTAAAACGTTGGGCTCGCAGTTCAGAGTGTTTGAAACCAAACTAGGGGGTCATGGTGTTGGATTTAGTGATGAGACTGCTAAAGATCTCAAGAGCTTGGAGCATCTTTCATGGCAATACTGGAGTCAATAATACTGGAGTCAGTAATACTGAAGTCAGTAATACTGGAATCAGTAATCGCCTGGCCTAAAATATTGTGTTTTTTTTGCCTAATTTGACTTGTGTACTACTACTAATAATAATGGAGCAATGATGGAGCAATGATGGAGCAGTCTACCACTATCGGCTCAAACATCGCATTATAATTATTGAGTTATCGATTAAGCATGTTTAACCCCTATGATCTAATTATTTAACAAGTGGAAGTTACGTACTCGAGCAACGAGATTCTAATCTAATCGGTGTCTCAAAACAAAAAAACTGTTGAGAAATGGCTACTTAAATGTTGTAGAAGAGTCGACACAACAACCATGCAAAGGAGCCAAGCAGCTCCGCCAGCCGGTGAAAATGTACTTTAAACAATATCTGTATAGAATAAATAGTCGTTACATTGTCATTACGTTGAATTTTTTTTCTAATGCCTTTTGGGGTGGTGATCTGGAGAAACAGGAATTCAGCGCTTGCCTGGTGGTGTCAGTGGTCGCATTTGACCCTGTACGTTACGCAGTACATCTCGAATGGCTTCTGTTGCCGGTGAATCAGGGTACTCAGTAACAAAGTTGAGTCCCTTATCACTGCATCTTCCGATCCGCGGGTCCAGTGGCACACTTCCTAGAAATGCAATGCCCATTTCGTCTGCCAATCCTCGACCACCGCCTGTCGTAGGTATAAAGACATCCGACTTCCCCTGACAATTAGGACATACAAACCCGGCCATGTTTTCGACAAGGCCTAGAATTGGAATCCCAGCCTTCTTGCAGAAATCGATTTCCTTCCGCACGTCTAATAGCGCCACCTCCTGAGGGGTGGTCACAATGACTGCTCCATCTAGACCAGAGGGTTTCAGGTACTGGGATAAACTAATGTGCTCATCGCCGGTTCCAGGGGGGGTGTCAATGAGTAAGTAGTCAAGACCGTTGTCACCCCAGTCCACTTGACGCAGGAACTGCTTGATGAGACCGTTCTTCTTATCACCTCTCCAAATTACCGGCTCGTCTGTTGCTGGTAGCATGAACGAGATGCTCATGATTCCCATATTGTCATCTATATACACAGGGCTCCAACCGGCAGCACTAGCATGCACCTGCTCACCCTCACCACCCACAATGCGGGCAAGACTCGGGCCACAAAAATCCAGGTCTAGCATACCCAATTCAGTGTCTTCATCCGCAGATAGGCCCCAGGCTAGAAGTGCAGTAAATGTTGACTTCCCTACTCCACCTTTGCCACTCAGAACAAGAATCTTGTGCTCCACATTCTGCATCGCCTCGGTGATGAGTGGAATGTCTGGATCAGGCCCCTTCGGTTTAGAAGAACAGATTGCTTGGTTGGGGCAGCCCTCGCAGGCTGTGTCTTTGCCGGCTTGCTCGCTTTCTGTACCGGGACAGTGCGCCGGTGGCGTTTCCATTGACATCGCCCGTGGTATATTTGAGTCAATGATTTCAGAGTGCAAACTACTGGGTAGTTTATAATTCGTGCCACGTGATACCCCTATAAGCATCGAATATGGGGGAATCTGGGGGAATTGGTCCTGTCCCTGGGTTTAGTTTGAATCAGGGAAGGTTGTGATTAGTTCCGTACATATCTTCGTGTAAACTGTTGTAAACCGATAGATCTCAAGCTTGCGAGACTAGCGGCTGTTTTCTTTGTAAAAAAAAAAAAATCTTTTCGTTGGACACGAGGCGCATTTAAGACTGTGTATCAACTTCATTGCCTACTTTCTTATCACCCCAGAAAAAAGCATAAAGAGAACATAGCAAAAGACGTTCCTTGTAATAACTGTATTTATCCGTACATTGTGTACCACAACGCTCTAATGTCGTACTTTAGTGCCATAAATTCTAAATCATTTGGCCACACTCACCTGACCGAGCAGACGCGACCACACCCCGACAAGCTGAGATCTGCTTCAACTTCTCAGTTCTCGACTGGCAAGTGCGGCAGAACATGACGCCCGACGAGATTGCTGCGCGGAAAAAGGCATACTATGTGGATAGCCAGAGTGAGGACTTGAAGAAGCGCAGCAACGAGGACTCGGCTAAGCGGTTTAAGTATCTTTTGGGCCTCACGGACCTGTTTCGCCATTTCATCGATGCGCGCGCTGCAAAGGATCCCGAGTTCCAAAGATTTGTAGATACATTACTTCCAGCCACCAAGAAGTCGCAGACGAAGCAGAACGGCTCGGGCGGCTCGCGACGTAATGCGCGTAAAACAGAAAAACAGGAGGACCAGGAGCTGTTGAACGACGAAGAACGCGTTGGTGGGCCCCAACAAACCGTATTCACTGAGTCTCCAGCCTTCATTCATGGTACGCTCCGTGACTACCAAGTTGCTGGCCTGAACTGGATGGTTTCACTCTACGAGAACAATATCAGTGGTATTCTGGCCGACGAAATGGGTCTTGGCAAGACCTTGCAAACCATTGCATTCTTAGGATACTTGCGGTTTGTTCAGGGCGTGACGGGTCCGCATCTTGTGCTGGTACCGAAGTCCACTCTTGATAATTGGCGCCGCGAGTTTGAGATGTGGACTCCAGAGGTAAGTACACTGGTTATTCAGGGTGATAAGGAGATACGTGGGTCCTTGATTGACGATCGTCTCTTGCAGTGTGACTTCGACGTTTGTATCACTTCATACGAGATGGTTTTGCGCGAAAAGGCCCAATTCCGCAAGTTCGCGTGGCAGTACATTATCATTGATGAGGCCCATCGGATCAAGAACGAAGAAAGTCAGCTTGCTCAAATCATTCGTGTACTTAGTAGCCGCAATCGACTCCTTATTACGGGTACTCCACTCCAGAATAATTTACATGAATTGTGGGCTCTTTTGAACTTCTTGCTTCCAGATGTGTTTGCTGATGCCTCCGTATTCGACGAGTGGTTCACAACTGGTGAGGGAGAGCAAGAACGCGACAATGTTGTTCAGCAGCTACATCGTGTCCTTCGGCCTTTCCTGCTACGACGAATCAAGGCCGATGTCGAACATTCCCTGCTGCCTAAAATAGAAACTAATTTGTATGTCCCGATGAGCGACATGCAACGGCAGTGGTACCAAAAGATTCTTGAGCGCGATATTAGTGCTGTGAACGGTGCAGTAGGAAGCCGCGAGAAAACACGTCTACTGAATATTGTCATGCAGCTACGTAAGTGCTGTAACCACCCATATTTGTTTGACGGTGCTGAGCCAGGTCCGCCTTTTACTACAGATGAGCATCTTGTTGATAATAGTGGTAAGCTTGCTGTGCTTGATGTTTTGCTGAAACGCGTCAAAGAGGCAGGCTCCCGCGTGCTCATCTTCTCGCAAATGAGCCGCTTGCTCGATATCCTTGAGGATTACTGCTGGTTCCGTGGATATAAGTACTGTCGAATCGATGGTAGCACCGACCATGAGATCCGTATCAACATGATTGATGAGTACAACAAACCAGGCAGTGATAAGTTTATCTTCCTGTTGACTACCCGTGCAGGTGGTCTTGGTATTAACTTGGTCACCGCGGACACGGTTGTACTGTATGACTCGGACTGGAATCCGCAAGCTGACCTTCAGGCCATGGACCGTGCGCATCGCATTGGTCAGACAAAACAAGTCCATGTATATCGTATGGTTACAGACTCGTCGATTGAGGAGAAGGTTGTTGAACGTGCAGCCAAGAAGCTGCGGCTTGACCAAGTTGTCATCCAGCAGGGAAGTCGTGGTGATACCTCGGAGACTCAGAAAAAGACAAAACAGACCTCTAAGGATGATCTTTTGGATATGATTCAGCACGGTGCTCAATCCGTTCTTGATAAGAATGCTACTGCTGACAAGTCTGGTGCTGAAGCAGGCAATGAGAAGCCCAAGTTCGACATTGATGCCATTTTGTCCAAGGGTAAAGAGCGAACAGTCGAGCTTTCTTCTAAGTATGAAGAGCTTGGACTCGACGAACTCCAGCGGTTCGATGGTGGCGGTGAAACTTATGAATGGAATGGTCAGGATTATAAGAAAAAGCCTACGCGGGCAAAGATTCTGCCAGTCGTAACGTCACTTGGTCGACGAGGTGGAGAGAATCGCAAAGAAGATTTATTCAAGTTCTTTAGACAAGGAAGACCCGGTACTACTGATTCTGGGGACGAAAAGCCAAGAACACCTCGTGGTCCGAAACAATTGCACCTTCAGGACTTCCAGTTCTGGCCTCAGAGGCTGTACGATCTACAATCTAGAGAGCTTGCTCATTTCCGCAAAACGCAACAGTACAAGTCTACTGAGCCAGAAGGGTCACTAGATGCTAAATTAGAGACTTTTGAGATTGACCATGCTGAGCCGCTTACAGAAGAGGAGATGGCTGAGAAACGTGAGCTTAGCAAACGTGGTTTTTCGAACTGGAACCGCCGCGAGTTCTTGCACTTCATAGGATTACTCGTTACTTATGGCCGCAATAACATCGACGAAGTAGCAGCAAACTTTGGTCCAGGCAAGACAGAGCTTGAAGTTCGCACGTATTTTGAAGCCTTCTGGCGACGTTATAAAGAAATCGATCTTTACGAACGATATCTCAGCCAAATGAATGCTGGTGAAGAGAAGCAGGCAAGGCTAATGCAGCAGATGGAGATAGTTAAGGCCAAGGTGGAGAGTGCTCAAGCTCCCATGCAACAACTCAAATTTGATATTCCTCAAGGTACTGGCAAGCGAGTGTTTTCCGAGGAAGAAGATAGATTTTTGCTGCTGCAACTATACAAGTTCGGACTTGATGCGCCCATGCTACACGAACAAATACGGGAAGCCATACGCGAGTCGCCACTGTTCAGGTTTGATTGGTTCTTCTTATCGCGCACGCCTGCAGAGCTCGGTCGTCGTTGTCAGTCGCTGGTAGCAGCAGTAGTGAAGGAAGAAGAGCGAAAGCGCCGACGAAAAAACTAAATTAGGACCAACAACAGACAGTATTCAGTATATTACTGCCACGAAATGATATGAATGCCGTATCATAACGGCTTGAATTATTGTTAGTCCTTGAGAAATTTAAATGTTGTAGCATCATCGGGCTGCGTATCAACCGGAAACAGTAAAGACTTATTATTAGCCAAATGGTATTATTATAATATTTACGTACTTCAAAAGCTTGAGACAGCTGAATCCTCGAGATTCGAGCTTTCAACTCTTGAAGATCGATAATCATTTATTTAAACTCCTTGATTGTACGCTCAACGACGTTCTCTAGAGCTAGCGGAGGCGTTGTAGAGGCCCAGCGGTTGGTGACGTTGCCGTGGCCGTCCACAAGGAACTTTTCGAAGTTCCACTTGATGCCTGAGAATCCAAGCAGACCACTTTTTTTCGCCTTCAAAAAAACATAGACTGGGTCAGCACCGTTGCCATTGACCTCGATCTTCTTCATGACCGGAAACGTGACGCCGTAATTCACGGTGCAGAATTGCGCAATTTCATCTTCTGATCCGGGTTCTTGACTACCGAACTGGTTACACGGGAAACCAATCACTATGAATCCCTCGTCTTTATGGTTTTTGTACAGTTGCTCGAGTTCTGCGTACTGCTTCGTAAAGCCACATTGAGAAGCAACATTAACAATGAGAACAGTTTTGCCCTTCAGTTGAGAAAAAGGGAAGGGCTTTCCATGAGCATCTGTGGGCTCAAGGTCATAGAACGAGGACGGTGCGGTCATCGAAGATGAGCAACAGAAAATATTAAGCTGACATGTGAAGAAGGCGTTCGCATATTATAAGAAGGTTATTGATGCTGCGAGTCATAATGCCCTAGCCCTATGCAAGGGCATCATGTAAATTATGTATAATTTGGCTACATGAGCTGCGGTTAAATGTCGTATGCATATGCCTGAACGGGTTCAGAGCGCAGACCAATTTCTTCCGTTGGAAGATGCATCCAAGAAACACCCTTGATCTGACCCAATGACTGTAGAACTTCTATAATGCTAGTCTGGGCTGTATCCACGATTAAGCAGAGTGCGTCTTCGCCACCAGCCCCGGGCACAACACCTCCCAGAACGCCATTGATCTGTGACGCAACATCAAGAAGCTTTGTTTGACTCTCCGGTTCCACTGGAACACCGGAAAGATGTGTAAGTTCCTGGAGATATTTGCGGATATTACTGATTGCAGAGGCGATCTGCACGCTAGATGCGTGCTCCTTGAGTGCAGACGCTAGAGCCATGTTAGCACCATTCAAGTTAGTGAAAAGTGTATGAGCCTGCTCTTGATTTTCACTGCGCCATTGAAGAACTTTCTTGACCATTCCGGGGGTTTCAGAGCCTTGGGCCACATCGCCCATTATGATTTGCAGATTAGGTGGTAAAACACAGGGTATAGCAGTCATGTCCCAAGGTTTGTTAACTGCCGTGACGAGTGCTTTAGTGTCATCCTCAGGAGGAATTTCGCTTGGAAGAAATCGCGAATATATGATGGACCCGAAAACAGCGGTGGCAACATCAAACCCAGAACCCACCTTTTGTTGTGCTACAATATGGGCAATTTGAGCCAGGTTGTGCAAAAGCTTGAGATCCGTTTCTGAATCGGGTTTGATTAGTTTCACCATGGCAGCAACAACAACTACAACTAGCGCTGCAGATGAGCCAAGACCAGTTTTGGCCACTTTTGTGATGGGCTTTCCGTGGTACGAGAAGGCTTTCAATCCTCCTGCAAAATGATTCTTAGTTGCCATTGCCTGCGAATGAAATCCTGCGTCGGACCACAGAACAATGTTGCCAACTGGTGGTTCTTGGCCGTAATACGCAGTCACCACGTCGTAGCACGCATTAATGAACGGATTAGGATGTGTCCCTGATGCTGCCGGGTATGTCCATTGCGAGTCGAATTGTGGGCTGCTAATGACTAGAGTTCCTGACTCGGATTCGTCAGTCAAATTAGGAAATACCGCTGCATGCATACGGCTTCGAAGCCCAACACTGAGAGCAGAGTACTCAGGGAAAAGCACAAGGTAGCCACCTGCCAATAGTGCCTTTCCTGGAGCACTGTAAACAGCAGTCGGCGTAGCGGTCATTTGTTTCTTGGTTTTAGTCAGGTTCTTCTTGTTTCAGTGGTACCGCCGCTGCCTTTTGTTGACATTGACATTGTTTGTTGAGCTCAGTCGCTTCATAATTATTACATGATATTGTTAATAGTATTCGCACCATGATACTACTACTACTTATGCTTGGTGCTTAAGCTCATTTATTCATTCATTATTGTTAGCAGGTACAAACGGAAATTTCGCATAGCTAGCTAATGGGTCGCCCTGAACGCAGTCTGCAGGCCGTTGTGCTCTGTGACTCATACCTTCCGCGGTTCCGGCCGCTTACAGAGGACAAGCCAAGATGTTTATTGCCCTTGGCGAACATGCCACTCATTGAATACACCTTGGAGTTTCTTGTGAATTGCGGGGTGAATGAAGTGTATCTCATGTGCTGTTCGCACGCTGAGCAGGTCTCTGAGTATATCAAGAAGTCGAAGTGGTCGTCATCGTTTGTGCCGTTTAAGCTGAGTACGATTGAATTGCCAAATACGCTGAGTGTTGGTGATGCTATGCGCGATATTGACACACGAGGTATTATAACTTCTGACTTCTTGTTGATTTCAGGAGATGTTGTTTGCAACATCGACTTTGAGCCTATATGGCAAGCACATGTGAACCGTAAGAAGGAAGACAAGAACTGCATTATGAGCATGGTATTGCGACAGGCTTCTGCCTTGCATCGCACGCGGTCAAATCGTACGGGCTTGTTTATTGTTGATAATACTTCGAAGCGCCTTGTCTCGTATCAGAAATCTGTACTGCAGAAGGAAGTTGACGTGGATGCGAATGAGTTGTTGAGAATTCCTGAAGTGGCATTTCGGAACGACTTGATTGATTGCCGTATCGACATCTGCAGCATGGATGTTCCAGCTTTGTTTACTGAGAATTTCGATTATGAGCATCTGCGCGATGACTTTGTACGTGGTGTCTTGACTAGCGATCTCCTTGGTAAAACCATTTATGCTCATATTGTCGAGGATGGCTATGCAGCCCGAGTCGAGAGTCTTAAGACTTACAAGTCTGTGACCAAGGATATTGTTTCCCGGTATGCCTACCCATTAGTGGTTGATAGCAACGAAATGCTTGATCAGACATATGGCTACCAAAGAGGCCATATCTATAAGGAAAAGAACGTTATTCTGAGCCAGTCCTGTACGATTGGCATGGAAACCGTTGTTGGTGGAGACACATCCGTAGGTCAAGGTACGGTGATTGAGCGCTCGGTTGTTGGACGCCGATGCCGTATTGGCAAGGATGTGGTCATTACAGACTCATATATTTGGGAAGATGCTGTTGTAGAAGACGGGGCCAGGATCACAGGAGCTATTGTTGGAAACGGTGCAGTCATTGGTGCTGGGGCGATTGTGGAACGTAATTCAATCGTGAGTTTTGGCTATAAAGTAGCCCCCTCTGTTGTGACGACTGCGGGGTCTAAACTCAGTACTCATAAAAAACACCACCGGCGTACTACAGATGGCAGCGATGGCACTCCAAGTGATGCTGCTGCCACCTCTGGTGGAGAATCCGGTATTGAGTCTGATGCTCTGGTGAGTACTGATTCCGAAAGTGAGGCGTATTCTGCCGGTGAAGATCTTGTGGAACTCGTAGACGATCTGTTTGTATCCGACGATAGCTTCTCGAGCTTGAATGATCGTAAGGCATCTCATTCGGCCAGTGCCAAAAAGCCTCGGCGCAAATCGCGTACCATGTCTACAACAAGCAATGTGAGCATGGAAGATGCCGATGAAGATGCCGACGAAGAATTCATGCGTGAAGCGATTGCATCCATCAATCGCTCGATTGTGGACAAGCATCCCCAGGATGTTGCCATGCTGGAACTTAGCACTCTGCGCATGACTATGAACGCGCCACACGAAAAGGTTCAGGAGGCAGTTATCAGTGCTCTTGTAACTCACATTGGCCACCTAATCACTCAAGCTGATGTGAAGGCTGTTACGACGACAGTTTTCAAGACCTGGACAAAGGTTTTGAAGAGAATCACATTCGACATTGCCGGACAGGCTCGCCTTGCAGCATATATTGAGCATGACTGTAATGGAATGCTTCAAGGTGAGCGCATTCTCGCTTTCGCACTCATGACATTATACGACACTGACGTGATTTCTGAGGACGCAGTTGGAGAGTGGTGGCAGACGCCTGAAGCCGGGCCCAAGGTTCGACTCCTGGCTAGCCAGTGGGTCGACTGGCTTATGAATGCTGAAGAGGAAAGCGACGAAGAATAATTGCAAGAAAGTACAGGCTTAGATGATGACCTCTCTGTAAATAAGATTAGGAATTGAAACATGTTGAACTATTAGTGACCAACCGTTCAGCAAAAAAAATTATGGAAAGTTCGATCTCGTTAATCTAATGTTGATATGGGATCCATCCCGGATTCGGATTCCGTATGTTGAATAATAAAAATATAATAGACCGTGCACCTTCTTTAGCACACTGATAGGGGCAAGGATTACGTACCCTATAACATTATATTACGATATGTCATCACTACTACCCTGACAGAAGCGGCGACGGCACAATTTGGGCCAAGTAGGAAACAGCTCCCAGATAAGCAGCTCCCAGCTAAACAACCCCCAGCTATGTATACTTAGTTAATTATTGAAGGAGGAAAGTCGAAGTCAGGAGAGCTGCTAGCCGGCCCGGGAAAAGATATAGAACAGTGTTCAGGATCGGCGAAATTTGAATTAGTATTAAACCCAAAGATTATCGGAAATTGACAACCCTATTGTATTCTATTATGCCGGCAAACCTTGATCACAACAAGCGTTCAGTAGCAGCACCTTGGACGGTCAAGCGGGTGGTGGGGGAGGTGGTGCGAAAGACGCGTTTGCCGTCTCCTTTGTGTAACCCTTACCCTAACTTTTTTAGATTAGGTTATAGGTTAGAGCTGGCTAACGCTCTGGGAGAAACGACGTGAAGATTAGTCATTCGTAAGCGCCATATCGAGGGTTCGCGACTACAACTTGGTGGATTCAGCCTCTTCCATTTCCCTGGTTGTAAGTGACACACCTGTACAGCGACATTTTGGTCACCGTCAGATTAAGCGGACGCTGGAAGGCTACGACATCTGAATTAGTCCGACTCTGTCTCTATTGTCTAAAATACTTTGCTCCTCCAGGCTAGCAGACCTGCCTCCCTTCTTCCTTTAGTACCCCCTTAAAGTACTTTGTTCTTCAAAAGAGCCCGCCTTATCACCCTCTAACTACAATGGCCACAAAGCAAGGAGGTGCACCAGGTGAAGGACCGTCTCCGCCGTCGATAAAATGTGTTGTTGTTGGCGATGGTGCCGTCGGCAAGACGTGTCTGCTTATGAGCTATAGCAACAACAAGTTCCCCAGTGACTACGTACAGACTGTGTTTGATAACTACGCAGTAACAGTCATGGTGGCTGATGAGCCGCACATGCTGCTTTTGTTTGATACTGCCGGACAAGAAGATTTCGACCGGTTGCGCCCGTTGTCGTACCCGCAAACAGACATCTTTCTCGTGTGTTTCAGCGTTACGACGCCGGCGTCGTTCGAGAATGCGCGTGAGAAGTGGATTCCCGAGGTTCGTTACTACTGTCCCGGTGTGCCCTATATTGTTGTGGGTACACAGACCGATTTGCGAAACGACCCTGCAACACTGCAGCGGCTCAATAAGAGCAAGCTTATGCCTATCTCGCCCTCTCAAGGAGAAAAGCTGGCAAAGGAGATGGGTGCTGTCAAATATCTCGAGTGCTCTGCGCTCACGCAACGAGGCCTCAAGGCCGTCTTTGATAACGCCATAGTTGCCGCTCTGTATCCCCCGAAACAACAGACCACGCAGAAGAACAAAAAGAAATGTCTAATTCTGTGATTCCGTGTGCACCCTATCTAGTAAACCCGAAAATAATCTAGCAGTTTTCACAGCTAATCTTCTTTCCTTGTTTTATTCTGTCTTAGCGTATCTCTTTTAGCCCTTGTTCATACACTCCATATCATCAAACGTTGTATCAGGCGCTGGATCTATGCACTTCGATTGCGCGGTACAAAAATACTTCGGTTTAGTAGCCCAGAATGCATAAGAATAATAAGTGCCGGTTTTATTATCCGGTTGCAGGCTGCAAGTCGTGTAAATGTGACGGGTATAATCTTTATGTGTTCGTTTTGTGGTTGCCGTATGGCTCTTTTGTAAAGTTCTTGTACCATAATCCACACAGTCCAGTAATGTATCTATTTCTGGTGCCGTTGTCACTTATGTTTGGAATCTTATAATGCCTAAATGTTAAATTAAATAGTTTATATGTTAAGGAAATCTCCAGTGACAAGTAAGCTAATGCGCTGTTTTGCTGTTTTATTGTTTAGTTTACCAGCATATCAGCTTATAACTTATAGCTTGGAGCTTGGAGCTTGAGGCTTGGGGCTTGCAACCTGGAGCCTGGAACTTGGAGTTGCGTATATTACTGCCGATGCAGGATGTGGGCGCGGTTCGAAAGGATTGTCGTGGTGGTAAATGTTAAGGAATTGTCTGGCCAAGGCGGGCATTGACACAGTCCAGATAGTGCTTTGATCGGTGTAAAGCCCGTTTGAGATTATCGTAGTCCTCATGTTGTTGACTTGTACAGTCAAGAAGGGTTTGAAGAAACAGGGGATATTTACCAAGCCGCTGTATAGGCTTGATAAGAAGACTATCCAAAGACCATGCAGTCGTGAACTTTGCGGCTCGCGCACCGCAATGATCTAACCAAGAAGATATTTGCTTGGTGTTTACCTTTGGTGCTGCATACTGTTCGTTAGGCTTCTGTGGGTGTTGGCGAAGGTGCTGTGTGAGCTGGTAATAAAGCTCTAGCTGTTGTTTGCTATGATGAATATAGTCTTCGTAGACTTCGTACAGCTGTCCGTTCAATACTAGACACATTGCCTTTCCAACAAAGACTTGCTCATCCGCGGCGACATCGTAATAGTTTATTGACCCATCTCCTTGGAGGATTTGCGTGGGTACATTCGCCTCTAAAACAGCTACTAGGCTTAAGCTGATATCAAGTACTTGCGGCACGTTCGAAAATAAAGTGTCGATTTGGCGAACGGATAAGCCAATATCTGCGCTAGCACACATATATAATCTCACGACAACAGCCATGTCTTGAGCAAACAGATATTCAGTGTTGTAAAGCTCGCGAACACAGTTATGCCGTTTTCGCATCCGTTCTAGAAATTTGGTATCCTCAGATTTCGGGAGCTGTAGGTAAGGATCAATTGGTTTGAGGTTTGGCGGCGAGTTCAGCGATGTAATTCTCACACCATGATCAGTCTCGCGGCCTTGGGGAGATAGTACTACCGTTGGTGTAGAGGGCTCATTCGACCATGAAAATGGTTGGAATTCCAAACTTTGTTGCGTTTGTGGCGTTCGTGGCGTTCGTGGTGTCTGCGGTGTTGCTGGTACGTCTGATCCTCGTTGTTGTGTTCGAAGCTGACGCGGTGATGACGATGTACGACTTGTCAAATCACCACTTTGATGCTTATTTTTTTGCTGTGATGTAAGTTGCGCATTGATCCACTTAGCTGCCTTCTGAATCTTCAGTGGGGCTACAGAGCTCAGAGTCGAAACTGCTTTCAGACCGTTATGGTCATCAGACAGCTCTGCTGAACTTTGAAGCTGATTCGCATTGCAGCCTTCATAGTCAGTTACACGCGAAGCCAAGGTCGAAGTTCCGACTGAGCTGTACTCCGAGTCAGGTAAGCTGTAACCACTGCTAGAGCTGTACTGGCGAGCATGCTCTTTGAAGCTTTGATTAACGATGTCGCTGTCCATTTCGCATCAATATGGAGCAGTTAAGCTGCTCAGTCTTACAGTTCTATATAATCTTGCGCCCTCAGATGGCTCTAATCACAGGCAGTTTCACTAAACTGGTTTACATAGCGTATGCAGTTATGCGGCTGGTGTGGACGCATAATGCATAATATCGATCTTGACTGGTGGCATGATTAAAGTGCCGATACGGAAACTAAAGTTGAGCAAACATGCTTGCGCATCTCCAGTGAAGCTTACTGGAGTGTATTTATCTTTTTAAGTTGCCCTATGCTGTACAATACCTAATAGAGCACATTCTAATTGATTTGCCGTCGATGCCTTTTAGGGCAAAGCTGCTGCGTGTCAAAACATACGCCGCGCGCATCTATCAGTGACAATAACGACTTCATGATGCATGTTGAAGACTTTCTTAAATTAGTACTACTTCGATTGATGTCCCTTGATTTGAAACTCGCGGCCCGAGCTTACCTTCTACCTGCAGCACCGTTGCATATGTACGCACACGTTGCCCCGACCCTGGCCTCATAATAGATACCCTCTTTCAGTATAGCAGCTGCTGCAGCCACGATTCACCATGGCGATGTGTTCGATTTTAGAGAGTGACCAAATAGCTTTGGCAGTTCTCGGTTGTCTAATTCAAAAGAAGCTATTGTGAGTGAGTGGAGGAAGTTAAATTGTAGACCTTTATAATACTTCTGAAGGTCAAACAAGAAGAATAAGTTATTAAAATATCATCGCAACAGCCTTTCGTCCGGGTTATGAGTAGGATTATATTGGCCCAGGATGCCGCGTGATTGAATATCTCGGTAACTCTGGAACTCAGCTTCGTCATTGAAGCCTTGGTATTGGCGGCTACGCATTGCAGCTTCCGGCGGTGGTGCATTGGGATCCGGGTTGTAAACGATACCAGCTGATGGGTGCTCGTTGGGCAAAATCAAGCGGGAATGGCGGTAGCCGTCTCCAGCAACCTGCCCCAAATCATCCAGTTCTGTAGGCTCATTCTTTGCAAAGTTTCCGTCAGGCATGAATAAGTTGCGGTCATCTGCAACTGGCTGATAGCGCGTGTCGGGATGCGGGTGGAAGATGGCCCATGCGCATGCCACAATAATGATAATGAGGAAGACAACGGTTAGAACTGCATTCATGATGAAATAAACGACCCCGATAATAGACGCTGCAATATCAACCTTCGGGCCAAACAGCTGGCTAAAGAACATGAAGAAAATGGCATTTACGACTGAGAATACGGAAATCGCAATATTGAATCCATTTGTTTTTTTGTCCATATATGGACGCACAACGCATAGAACAATCAGATAGATCAGCTCAATGGCCAGGAATACAGCACTTTGCGCTTTTCCGTTAGGCTGGCCAAGGGCTATAACTGCAGACTTGGCAAAGTTGTAAAACAAGAATGGCAACAAGAAATAGTATGCTGAGGCCCTATATTGCACATACAAGAAGCCCCAACGATTTAGCATCTCGGAGTCACCAAATAGAATTGATGCGGGATTGTTAAACAAATGTTGTGACTTGCGCCCCAGTGCAATGACCTTTGTCGAAGCAATGGACAGCGAGATGAGCAGTACTGCAAACATGACACAAGCCACTATCACTGTAGCAACACTTTCGCGCTCGTGGAATTCCCAAAGACACAGCAAGCTGAGCTGCGTAAATCCAACCAAGAAGTACCGGAACATCATTCCCTTCGTATATGCGCGATAGTTAACACGATAGCTCTGGAACGTCTCAGGTCCCATTGTGTTGGTGCGCACAAGCAGCTCTAGAATCAGCTTCAAGAGTAGCAGTATAAAAACAAGAGCGATACCAATAAAGATAAAAAATGTGGCACCAGTCAAGAAAAAATTCGAAAGTTCGATATTGGCCAGGAAAGACACGCGTTTAATACCCTGAAGTACAAGGGTCTTAGCCAAAAGCTTAGGGTCTGTTTCATCTGTCGTAGTAACATTCGACTGTAGGTCCAGACGCCGGCTGAGGTGGACAGGAGCATCAGAAGCGATCACTTTACCAAACGTGGGCGCTACAACATCGCTAAGAGATCGCTTGTACACGCCGATTGAGATCTCTTCTCTGTTTGGGAGGATGTTAGTCGAAGTGCCTCCTGTAGCTCGGATGTACCAAGTCATAACTTTCTGCATAAACTCCACACTAATGACACCCATGGTCCACTCGAAGTTTTGGGCCCATGCTGCTGCAATTGGAGGAAGCCGATGTACAGCCATCATGGCTATAACTGCTGTTGATTGAAAATACGTGAACAAGGAGACAGTGTTCGATATAATATGGCCTGCGGTAGCGACATTACCCAATAGAGTCATCACACCAGCAACCAGTACACCAATAATGATTAGAGCAAATAGAATCCATGAAACATATGAATGCTGGACTGTTTTCCCATTAGAAAGCTCCGCTTCAACGCAGGCAATACTGCTTCCTTGCTTGTTTCCATTTTGGTCCACGTAGTAAACCTTGGCCCGCACTACTGCGTCAATGTCCGGCATAGTGAACGCGATTCCAGGAATGTCGATGTACCCTTTAGGAATGGTGAGGTTCGTTTGCACGTCAAATCTTCCCGGGTTTATGGGGCAGATCTTGTCCGAGATGGAGCACCCAGTGATTGTTTTTGTGAAGGCCTTTATTCCATAAATAATGGCTTCGACATCGACAGTAAAGTTTCCATCAATAGCAGACGCGATTGTGACATTGACGTCGACTTGACCCGTGTCTGGGCGATACGTAACGTCGAATTTCTGAGCTGAAAACTCACCTTTAGCTTGACAGGGCAGCAGCGCAGAAGTTTCAAGAAGCCGCTCAGCAAACGCTATGCCGGCCCATAGAAGTGCTAAGATCCATCTCATTTCAGTATGGCTTTAAAGCACCCCTTTTTTTTACAATAAATACCGCGCGCGAACGATTCCCTGCGTTTGGTGTTTTAGTGTTAGGGTGGATGCGTATTTACGTGAAACGTGACTTCTAAAAATAAACAATATGACACTGCGCCACTTCACTTGTCTATCACTAAATATGGCTACGGTTATTTATTTTAGCCTCGCAATTAATATTTTGGATGATTTTCTGTAATTTTCTGTAATTTTCTTTGTTGGAGTCTAATAGTGTGTTTGACATGTAATAGCCTCGTCTAACCTTTAAAAGCGGATAAGATAACAGATGCGGTGCCTGTTTAACATCCGTACGGGACTCAAGTCGAAAGTAAACATATTGGGATAAACTACCAGTAAGTAGTGATTGTATACGTTGAAACAGGGAATAATATAGTATAAGGGGTTAATTATAGTGGCCAATATTTAGGTTAGTACTTATCAAGAGAAAGGCACTACTACTAGATGGTCTCCTCACAGGCAACCAGGACTTTGAAAACCTCGATTTGTCTGAGAATAAGGACTAGAACGAGAGAGCCAAAGTATTCAGTGTTAACTTGAAGAATATTATAATGTCTGTTATAAACTAATATTGTGTGAAAAATAAGTTCTTAAACCCTGTAAGATCATGTACTCGTAGAGTACCATATCTCTTGACAAGGGAATGCATATATATCTAATAATCTATGAACGAATGGAGAAGCTCGGGCCTTCGACTTTGACTTGTGCCTTGTCCACAAACTCGTCACCAGCAGCGACACGGATTCGCTCCGTCGTTAGAGGGACATCAATATGCAGAGTCAGTGGTAGACCCCGGGCGGCGCGAGCGCTCCTGATTGCGTCCCTAAGCGCAAACATAGGTGTGGATCCCAAAAAGAGCGGCGGCTCACCAATACCCTTAGACCGATTGATTGTCTTCAGGTGCTTGTAATCTCGCCCTTGCAAATGTGCAACATTGAAGTGCTGCGGGATATCGCGGAATCCCGGAATCTTATAGGCACCGGGACCCCTAGTAAGAATAGACCCCTTTTGATTCCAAAGAGATTCTTCAATGGTGAATAATCCCTGTCCCTGAATGAATGCGCCCTCGATTTGTCCATAATCAATGGCTTGATTGATGGTACGTCCGATATCCATGATGATGTCTGTGCGCAAGTTAGCCCAGTCACCAGTGAGGGTATCGGTCTCCACAAGTGAGATTGCCACCCCTTGCGTGTAATACTGGAATGCCGGCTTTGGATCAGGATCGGAATTGTCAAAGCAGTAACCTACATCTGGCATCTTGTAAAATCCATTTGCACTGAGGTTAACACGGTCTAGGTAGGCAGCCCGCGCTATATCGTGCATTGTCGCTTTCGGCCCCATCTTTTCACGGTACGGCTTCAAACGCTCGTTGAGTTGGTCGCAAGCATTTTTAACAGCCATACCGTTAAGATCACTAGACGCCGAGGCCGCCGTTGGCGACGCATTGGCAACAGTATTTGTAGCTGTTTCGCTAATGAATACGCCATCTGCAGGAACACCGAGCTCTGCGGCACACACCATAATCATTTTGGTGTGCAGTCCTTGACCCATTTCGGTACCACCATGAGTCAAAAGGATACTACCATCTTCGTATATATGAATGAGTGCACCAGCTTGATTCAAATGTGCGACGCCAAAAGCAATGCCAAATTTAGTCGGAACGCATGCAAGACCCCGTTTAATCCACTTCGATTGCGCGTTGAACTGGTCAACCTCGGCTCTTAGCTTCTCATAATTGACTTGCGCGCGTAACTGCTCGGCCATCAGTGGGACTGTAAAATCATCACCTAACCGTTGCAAATAGTGGGTACGCGAAGTTCCATCAGTTGCGTAGTAATTAATTCGCCGTAACTGCTCGGGGTCGCTCATTCCAAGTTGCTCACTAACTTCGTAAATGATAGATTCAGCAGCAATCATACCCTGAGGACCACCAAAGCCACGGAATGCTGTATTTGATGCAATATTTGTTCGGCACGGACGCGATTCAACCAAGATGTTAGGACCAAAATCATAGCAGTTATCAATGTGCAGTGCTGCACGATCTATAACTCCTTTTGTGAGGTCCATTGAGTATCCGGCATTCGCATAAAGCCGAGCCTCTAGGCCAGTGAACTTATAGTTCTTGTCAAGCGTCACGCGCCACTTTATCAGGAATGGATGGCGTTGTCCTGCCTGTACCATATCTTCACTACGACTGAGTATCATGCGGACGGGTTTACCAAACTTGTTGGCAGCAAGGGCAGCTAATGAAGAGGAATGAATTGATCTGCTTTCTTTACCACCGAATCCACCTCCCATACGCTTCACCCGCGCAACAACACGCGACGCTGGAATTCCAAGAGCTGAGGCGGCAACAAGCTGCGTTTCGTTTGGATTCTGCGAGCTTGCGTATATTTTAAATTCATGACATGCATCTTCAGGCACAACTAGTGAACCCTGCGGCTCGAGATAAAAGTGTTCCTGAGCACCAATGCGGCATTGTCCCTCAAACCTGTAAGCAGCAGAGTTCCATTCCTCCTCAAAATTGCCATGCTCTATTTTATTCTGAATTTCAAAAAAGCTATTTTTCTCAATTGCTTGTTCAATAGTGACAACGGGCTCGCCCAGATCGTCCTCGTTATATTCAATCTTGACAAGTCGTGCTCCCAAGGCGGCAGCATTCCGACTTGTGGCCACAATAACCGCGACACAATCTCCAACATACTCAGCCTGTTCCTCAACAAATAAGCGCTCTGGCCCAATATTTTGGAAAATTCCCCACCTATTGGACCCAGGAACATCGCTGAGATCTAGTTTGCCTACTACACCGTCTACAGCAAGTGCCTCGTCGTAGTCAACACTGACGACCTTTGCCAAGGCCCTTGTGGACATAACTTGTACAGCATGAAGCTCATATGGCGCGGCTGGAATATCATCCACGTACACAGCTTCACCAGTTACTTGCTTCAATGCGTTCACATGCGGTATATTTTTACCCAAGATCTCTTGCTCATAATCATTCCTGAGCTCGCGGATACCAGTAGGCTTGTTAGTACGAGTAACCTCAAGGACAGCAGCATCATCTGCCTCCTCACCCGCTTGTTTCAACACAGCCTGAATAAACTTGTAGAAAAAAGACAATATCAGCGATCGCCTGAAAACAGCCATCCCACCCGGAACACTGTACGGTAAGTTGAATTCTTTGTCGAGGGAGTCCAGATATTCACCGAGGTCTGCAATCAGAGACGAGACATGCTTATCCACGAGCATCTTTGAGGACTTGGCTAAAATTGTCATTGGCGCAACTCCACCGTATGATAGACGTGCTTCGCTGATAACACTTTGCTCCACGCGAGCATAGAAACAAGCTGTAACTATAGAAATATCATCGTCTTTCCGCTTTGCCTGTTTGAACGACCGAACCACAGAACCCTCTTGAGTCTCAGGAACTACAATGTGTGTGAGCAGCCTATTGTTCAGTTGGGTTTTGCGATAGCCCGTGAAAAATGGCGACTCGAATTCACCCATTCTGAGCGTTTGTGTTTCTCCCGTGTTTGGATCTAGAACCTCAAGTTCTGCGTTAGCTGCCGTAAATACTGGGTTCAAGTCAGAAATTGGCGAAGCAGTAGCGATGTTTCCTGCTGGTGTTGCGACATTGCGGATTTGGCGGCCCGCAAAATACTTCAATTGCACTAGAATTGCATCGAAAAAGCCTGATTGCTCCTTTGGCAAGTTAGACACTAGTGCTTCGAGCTTGTGTTCAAGCACTGACAGAGGAATATCTGCACCAAAACGCACACCTTTGCCTGGAATGTACTCGAAAGTTTTCAAATCCGAAATGTCGAGCACGTAAACGCACACTTTGTGATCATCACCTCTGATTTTAGCTTCAATCTGAAATTCAGACGCACCACCAACAACCTTTGCACCAGGATGCTCTTTCAAAATAGAACACAGCTCATCAAGCGTGGTGGGCCGATACCACGTGTGACCAAAGCGGTCCTCTAGCTTAAGTAGTCCAAACTCATAGTGCTTGAGTGCCGGAGGAAATATGAGCTCCGCATGAGGATACGACCGCATATCTTTCGTCACCGACTTCTCTGATCCCTTGCAACAGCCTCCATCGGGTTTTCCACCACAGCATCCACTCTCATCTACATTCCGACGCTTAGCGGCAGGCGGTGAGGACGAGGGCGAGGACGAAGAAGACATTGATTCCGGACTCGGTAGTTGATTTTGTTTACAGCATCCACTATCCGCACCAGCCGAACAACACCCTCCTTCATTAACGAATGTAGCAGCAGCATCTATAATCGGCTTGTAACCAGTGCAGCGACACAGATTTCCATCAAAGGCCTCACTTAACTGCTCTCTTGATGGATTTCCTTCCGTCTGTCTTAGAAGCGAATACAAACTCATAACAATACCAGGCGTGCAAAACCCACACTGAGAACCGTGCATTTTTGCAATGCGCTCTTGCGCAGCATGAGGCGCTGCACTGTTGCCGATTCCTTCCACCGTAGTGAGGTGTTTACCATCAATAGCGATTAATGGCATGAGGCAGCCATTAACCGCGTAGAAATAAGGCTTCTGCGCCTCCGGATCCCACTCAGCTAAAGTGACTGTGCATGCTCCACAACCACCTTCTTGGCAGCCAAGCTTTGTACCAGTAAGGCCTGTAGATCGCACATATTCCAACACTGTTTGCGTGGGATCAGGATTTTGAACCAGTTGTTTTTTTCCATTCAAAAAAAACTCTAGTACTGTTTTAGCAGCCATATTCCCGGATCCACACGGCCGTTAGCGTCTATGTACAGTAATCGATCTAATTCAGATCAATCTTGAATGAAAATTGCCTTCATATAAATACTAAATATTATTGGAATAATAACCATCATCTGACACACCGCAGATAAGCCTAACCTCTGCCCAGATAAGCGGCGGGTTTCCCCGCCAAAGCACGCCCGCGGGGCAATCCTAGTCATGACGTGTGTATAAACTTTCTTATGGGCCAAACGTGGCAAATCTAGGGAAAAACCAAGTGACATTGAATGGTATTAACGTCGAATTTATAGTAAAAAAAAAAATACAAAATGTTTCCTTAACTTCTAGCGTAAAACTCCGTAAACACGATTCGAAATATTTGCAAAAAGAGCTGTAAGCATCTCAAGAATCCAGGCGTATACCATTACTCTCCGCTAGTGCCTTGAGTTGTAACTGCTCTGTTTCCAACAGTTCTAAGTAGTCGACACATTTCTGAATCACTAATGCTTCTGATCGAGCGTTGCGGGGGGTGAGGCCCGGTAAAACAGCAGTCAGCTTGTCAAACCCTTGACGAATAGCCTCTCTTCGCTTCTTTTCCGCAGCTACATGGCTTTGCTTGCGCCCGTCAACCGCCATGAGCACATGCCTGTCAAATACTGGGCTGGAGGTTACTGGAATGTCGACTCGATACAAGCATGTGACTCGTAGGCTGCTGATGACATTTCAGTGGCGGTCGAAGCATAGCAAGAACCGGGTAGTTATTGGTATATAGCGCAAATCAAAACATCTTTATTAGGCTGTATTGACGATTGATTTACCACTTGCAGTTTACGAGCCAAACAATGTAATTAATAAAAAAAATTACTTGAAGCATCTAAAAAGAAAAAGTAAATTGCATTGACTGGGAGTCGAACCCAGAGCACCTGCTAACAGGCCTTCTTATGGAAGGCAGGTATGTTACCGCTACACCATCAATGCTTGCTTGTATAACAACTAAACAGCAAAGTATATAAAGGGAAAGTAGGTCAGTTTAAGTAGTTCCATATTATTCGCTATAATTGAAAGAGAGAAGAGTTACCGCAAATGCTATGCTTGAACTTGCTCGAGCCTGAACCTGAGCTGTGCTCAGATTTAAATTATTGCCTCATCTGGCTTTGCCTTCATGAGAGGCTTTTAACTGAGCGTATATCACATTTATGTAAGTCATTGCTGTGGCAGCAGAAACAAGTGAGCAGAGCATGCGTAGTTGTGTACTAAGAGGCATCATATTCATTACACGATGTACTTTTAAGAATGTAGAAGCGTTATTATGCTCAAAGTATTTAGGAGAGACGACAAATCAACCTGTTATTGTAAGTGTCGACATTATAAAGGCCGGAGGATAGAGACTATTAATATTCTAGGATTCAGGAGAAAAAAAAGCATAAATAAATTCAGATCAATGTACTGAGTAGTTAGTATCCCTTGGCTTTATCCCAAGCGAGACTATAATCTTCATTGCGGACGTTTCATCGATTCCCTCAATATCATTACCGGACAGTAGTAAACATAAGATTGGAAAAGAATATAAATACCATAAAATCACTTGCTAAGTTTGTCCAACTTACAGTTTGCCAATAGACTAGTCAGTGAATTTTAAATTCATACCATTTAGAGATCAGCTTCTTAGAATAGATGCTTGTTCGCCATATTTCACAGACCGCTTATTGAAGTTTAACTCAGAATCCACGTGTAACTTATCTGAAAAAATGTGCTTGTTTAACAAAAAAATTCCCCATTGGCTCACACACTTAAAACTTCATAAACATATATTCTATAGTTCCCTAAAAATGTTTGAACGGGACCTGATACAAGTTCTGTGAAAGATATGAAAGATATTAGGGAGCAAATGTGTTGTGACTGACTCTACTACCATTTCGTGTAGTTCGAGATCTACTGCATCCCCATTGAATTTGCCAATTGATCTTGTCATTCTAGGTAAGTGCTTAAAAAAGAACAAAAAGAACAGTTATATCATCGCTTCCAATGCGTTTGTTTTCCTAATTGTGCCGTAAAGGTAGCAACTAACTCTAATTCTTACGGATCGAACTAACTTTTTGATAATGAGGAGTCGGAATACGAGCATTCCCCGAACAAATATTAGATACCTTCATCGCACATGGAAGAGAGACTAACGTCAAGTATGTAAAGGATTTCGCCGATGTCTATGATCCAGGACACATAGGCTAGGGTAATTACGCAATACCATGTAAAGTAGTTATTTCAAGATACGGCAGCACTTATAATACAGGCTACATCACAATACGCAAGCTAGTTCTCAACAATACACAAGCTGGGTTCTGATTATCGATTCTGTGCTTCCAACTATAACCGTATATACTACTTATATATAAAAAAAAAAAGAAAAAAATAATAAACTGCAGCACCTTCTGTTCTCGTATGGTCTCCCACTACAATACTTGGTAAGGCCCTCAGGTGTTTAAATAGGACTGATCGGACGGGAAGTCTTGTATTCACCTGGGTTTGGCCGCAGCTGTTTAACGGTGAGTTTACATCAAATACATTCAATAAATATGATATTTAAAGAACTACCTCTCATATTGACTGCGTAGAATGCAATGGACTCTAAATAGTGCTCTTAATATATATAAGAGTTAAAACGATGCGTCAGTTTTGCTTAGGTTAATCAAATAAAGAGACTCATTATGTAGTTGTGTTGGCGGGCTACCGGCAGTGGGCGTATCACGGAGTGCGGGGTTTATTGTATCGTGTGGTTCAGTACACGTTTTTGAAACATTCGTGGTAGGCGCACCAACTACAGACATCTCGAAAATGGATGCAGAAGTCGGGGTACTTGAGAAGCGAATCCGCAAGTCCCGTAAGCCTCAGCTTCTTGTGCTGCAGATTACCCTGTTGCAGTTTGTGCTATGCCTGGTATTTTTTGGGTTCTATGATCAGCTATACGGGCGGTCGACGCACGGAACTGCCGGGGTTATTGGCGCGTCCATGAGTGGGTTGAGTCAAAGCCTTTTACAACTACTTACTGGCAAGTATAACTACGCGACAATTGTGAAGTTTCAGGTCTGGGGAGTGATCAATGGTGTATGGACACGATTCTGGACTGAACAGTTATCTGTTCGCTTCGAGCATTGGCCTTCTAAAGTACTGCTTGACCAGACACTTGGTAATCCCTTGGCAGTGTTTGTATTTACGAGTCTTTCAGCGTTTTGGGAGGGCTACGATATTGATCTGTACTTGCAAAAGAACTTCGTAGCGGCACTCAAGATTTCGCTGCTTGTATGGCCAGCTTCGTCGATCGCACAATTCGTTCTTATTCCCGAGCGCTATATTGTTCTTTTCAATATGGTGATCAACTTCGCTTGGATGGTCATTCTTGGACTTCTTACTTAAACTCTCCTAAAACGGTTCGAGCTCGTGAACTGCCTAATGTCTGATAATGATAAAATGTGATAGAACGAAAATATGAAGTGCATATATAACCGAAGGAAACTTGCTGATTATATTGTTGTATATTATTATTATGAAGGGGTCCTTGTGAAGTGGCCATTTTAAAATTACCATTGTGGCGCAATAAGTCATATAACGTGCTGAACCAATGAATTGATTTGTTTAATGTAGTTAGCACGTAGTGCAAAAAGGTTTTCGCGTCCCCGTAACACATTTTAGAAGCGTATATCCATTGTCTACACGGTTGTATCGTGGTTGTCGAAAAATAACCGACCTTACCCTACCGCCAGCTGATGATGCTAGACGTGTGTGATACACTAGTTAGTTCGAACTTGAGGACAGTTCTTCAGTGATAACGGGCCGATTTGACATTCTCTAAGGTCAAATATAAGACGGCAGAAGTAAAACATGGCATTGCCCAATCTGCGGCGACTTTTTTCATCTTTTAGAACCGAGGAAGAAGAGCGAGACTTCTCGCGAACAGCATTTTTCAACTTAGTGGGGTTCTTGGCTACGTCGGCACTATTTAGCATCATTGCGCAAAAGGCCAATGATAAGTAAACCGAAAAGTCTCGTTTCGATCCAGCGCTGCGTTTACGCTCGGCTTAATTTCAGGAATTTCCCCCGGCTGTTTTCCAGAAATCTGATTGTCAAAGACTATACAAACCATGCCATGTATGCAGCAGGCTTTTCTAGACTTCAACGTAGTGCACGAGAGCAGCTCAGCGTGACTGACTTTATTACGCAATTTGATGAAATGCAGCAGATTGACAAGTTTGCAGGTCTCGAGAGAGAAGTCACTGCACGAATGCAAGATGGAACTCGTGTTCACGAGCTTTTAGACGTTCAGACAGCCCAGCCAACACCACAATTTGACCTGGAATCTGTTCTGGAAGAGCCCATGTCTCCCGAAGTTACCAAATTCCTTGACCTTCTAGACAAGCTAGTGGCCCTAGCTGACCCACACTATCACAGCGTGCGGGAGATGAGAATGCGTGGTTATGCACCAAATGGGTGTTTGCTACACGGAATAATCGACGGACTCGATGTTACAGACCAGGGGCTTGTTGTTACGGAGACCAAGACAACCCGTAATAAGACCCTTAGTTCATACCAAGTGCGGCTGGCATACCACCAGGCTCTATCGTATAACTGGTTGCTGCGGAAGTTCTTGGAGTCTGGTACAGTGCATTCTTTAGGCAAAATGTTCACACACCCCAATGACGGAGCGGTGAACTCTGAGTTGGATCTAATATTCAGAACATATCCGAGGGAGATCAAAGAGGCAGAAAAGGCTATCGAATATCTACGAAATGTAGGAGTGGCATCGTATGTGAAGTTACAGTATCTTAAACTGTCAGGTGCGGGATATACTGAGGAAACGCTGGAGATGGATTACGACGAAACCATTTTAGCAGATGTGTTTCGAAGCCGCATCGATCTGTTTGAAGGACGTCGGAATGTCATTGTTGGATCACTACGTGACGCAGATTCAAGGATTTTGCTTCCCTCTAAGCAGTTATAAATTGGTCTCGTTTTCCAATATACTAGTATATATATATGTATGTATATGTATGTATATGTATGTGTGTGTGTGTGTGTGTGTGTGTGAGTGTGTGTGTGTGTGTGTGTTGCCCAAAAATCTATAGTCATTAGGCTCTAGTCAGTGTGTGTAAGATCTACAATACGGTTCATTACTGTTCATAAAAAAACAGATATCATCAAATGCTGCGGGCGGAATTTATGTAGTGCTTAGCCATCTCGTACACAGTCCAGCATATCGCTGTTGACGGTACATTGGCCAGAATGCGCGGCTGAACGCCCCGCGCAAATCCACGGAGTCCATTGGTCTGATATATATACACAGCGGCTTCTCGTACTGAGCTCAGGGATCGCGCTCGCGCATCGCTTGACACACCACGTGTTTGAAGTAGTGTCTTGATCACGTCAAACGGCGTACTCAGCGCAGCAGCCGATGCACCAGCTAGACCACCGCTCACACAGTGAGCCAATGGATCGTGTCGCCGATTTGGGTTCAAAAAGTGAGACACGGAGTCATAAACGGTGAAGTTCACAGTCGCAAATGGCACATTCATGAGCAGCGTGATAGGATATGAAAGGAAGAATGCATGTACACCTTCATTCCGATAAACTTTAGCGGCCGTGTGTAACAGACTTCTGCCGCCGTTACGCACCTGCATGCGTTGCTTGATCACATCGAACGGCGTCATCAGGGCATCGCTAGTTATTGTGGCTGCAGCACCCGCCATCGCACTCACAGCAGGCGCTGGCCGACAGTTATGCCCGTTAGATTGACCCATGCTTGTGACAAACTCATAGACACCGAAATGTATGGCATGGGCCGGGCCTGCGCCCACGACGACAGAGGCCATGCCACGCCAAAGCGCCAGCGCTCCTTCGGTCGAACTCACCGCATTAATCGATGCAACAACTCCTCTATATGCCTCTGCAGCGCCCGCTACCTGCATGCGAGTTTTGATGGCATCCACAGGAAACATGACAGTATGCTCCATAATGCCAGCAATCGCACCGGCCGCCATGCTCAATCCGAGAGGTGTGTTTGCCGGTAGCTCCTCATAGTCGACTTCATCGTAGTCTGTCGACATATGTGCAGGTCCACAGCTTACAGGTGTAGGTGGTGGAGTTGGCTGCTTCGCCGGGAAGGAAGCGGGAACTAGTATGTTGTTAGTAATTTTTCAAAGCGGCCCCTCAGGGCAGGGAAACAAAAAAGGTGGTGGTGGGCCAACGATCAAGTAGTGTCTTCGTGTTCAAGTATCCCGGCTATGCGTGCGGGATTAGAGGCGTTCACAAGGGTTGAGGGAAGCCAGATCTCACGGAGACCAGATGATTACAGGTAATTTCAAAACGACGCATTCCATTCGCTTTAAATCCCCGAGTTCTTCTGATGACTTGTCCCACATGACTGTCGGGGTTCACGGGTTCACGGGTATGGTTAGGGCCGTGTAGTAGGTCTAGGCTCAAGCAAGCCGAGATCGGAGTGCAAGCTCGTGCCGCAAATACAATGGTTCACCACTTAGCTCAATTTTTTTCGCCTAGAGTAAAGGCCCCATTAGATGATATTTCGGACCATCGAGCCAAATAATCAATTCTCAGCAATCATCTCTTCGTTTCACAAAAAAAAAAAGACGCATAAAAGCCACACATTGGGTGACACATAAACCGTTGGTGACGTAACTTGAGAACAGGTGCCGTGCATAATAGTGTGTGGCAACTACCATTCGAGCCCGCAGCCGCTCCCATCTAGATTTCACTTGATTTGGGTTGCCTTGTTCTATATTGTAGCTCTCGAAAAGGGTCTACACGAAATGCATTGCGCCTAGTCAGCTGGCCTAGTGCATGGTTTGCTACGGTTTGTATACTTGCCCTTTGTCTGGCCATGCGTTGAGGTTTGTGGAGCTTTTTGGCTTGCTTAAGAAGACTCACGAACGAGCCTTTGATGCTGGGCTTATTCTGGGCTCGCGCAATGCGCTGTAGAAGACGGTACCGCGCGCGCGAGCGCTTGTCTCTACTGTAGCCAGGTATTCCCATACAATTACTGCCTTACAGTCACCTAATCCTGCGCAATGGTCCTCTATTAAGAATTCTACCTCACCTAAGAGGCGACGTAAGCCTTAATCCGGTCTCGGCTGGCTAGAACTTGGGTTTTTATGGGGTAACAACAATTACGACGTAGCCGATTTGACCGGCTGGGGGAAGTCAAATCCCGCCGGGACTCGACCGTGTCACGTGGTTTATATCACATCACTGAACACAGTATCGCGCTGCTGATTTTGTCGCGACGCGTGTTGCAAAGCGCATTTTTGTGCGGTTGTTTCCCAGTCCATGAACGTGCCTTGGCCGCGCCATATGCGCGACCTGCCGTACAATTTCGACCCATCTTTAAGCATTGAGCGGCATGCCGAACCAGACTATATAGATTCAAGCGACCCGCCAGTAGAGATGTCGTCCGAGCACACGTTAGATGACCATCTAATGGTGTCTTCACCGCCGAAATCAGAACTTTTGGACATTGACATGGAGGATGACGAGACCACTGATGATGACGAAGTTAGCGGAATTGCAAACACGGCTGCCCACGATGCCACACTAAGACCAGGATCTTTTACATTGGCCGCTCGTAGTGAGTCTAGTTTACGCCATCGCAGTCCCGCCGAGGTTATCAATTCTGTATTTGATTCTGATGCTAAATTGGCTATGGTCAATCTTGCAAATCGAGGTCTCCTACGTGTTCCTGTGGAGTGCCGTGATCTTGCAGTACACGTTGACCTAGGCAATTCGCGTAGGTTTCATCTTGATTTGAAGTGTAATTCTATCGGTATGGTTGACCGCTATGTCTACAAAATAGAACGGCTTGAGTTTTTATCTTTGCGTTTCAATGATTTGATCGAGCTATCTCCCATGTTGCGCCGTTTGACCCATCTTCAAGAACTCCATGTTGGTCACAACAAGCTCAAAACTCTTCCTGCCGAGCTCTTGCAGATGCCGGAACTCCGTATTCTCACGACGTATCCGAATCCGTTTTTGAAACCTCCACTAAATAGCTGTTCCGAACTGCAATGGATAGAACCGGTCCCTTCGCTCACCGAGCTGGCTAGACGTGCTCTAGCCAATACTGCTAAATATGACTACAGCAATGTAGAGCGTTTGTTGAGATATGTGGATGGCTCGCTCGGGACCAAGATGGAGCAAGCGCTCGAAACTGCTTATACTGGCCGTATATGTTCTCATTGTTCCGCTTTTGTTTGCGTACCTGCTGCAACATATCTAGAATGGAAGCAGCACCCGCGCGACTCCAGTGGCGAAACCGTACCTTTCAAGTCTGTGTTCTGCACGGTTCAGTGTGTACATCAAGCAGGACTGGTCGGTTAGAATTATGATGTTATGATAATGATGTTTCTAAATAGTTTTTTTTCCCCCAACATATTCTATGTTCCACTTTGTTTGGTTTTTGTCCGTTTCCTATGCCTAGTATCCTTACACTTCTATCTGAGTTACTCTTCCCAGATCTAGAAAGTAACTTCAGGTTCGCTCAACTCTACTACATCAATGGCAACATACGAAATCCGGAGCGACGACGACATACACAAAAATCAGAAGAGAAAATCAAGAAATTAAAAATTAAAAGTTGAGAAATAAATATTGTCAGATCTGGGAAGCCAACGCAAACCAGTGCTGAGCAATTGCGTCGCGTATCAACGAGGGTTCAATCCCATCTACTATATTGGCCGGCCGCGAGAGTGGCCGGATTTCCAGCAAAAGATTCGGAAAATGCATATATAGCTCAGCCAGCTTCCGCTGCGCTTCTCTGTTACCGCATTTAGCGCAAAATGCCCATATAGCTACCGAATCTGCGATTCCCATATTAGACATCTGAGGTGCAGCTGTCGTCTTTGTCTCGAGATAATACCGTAAGAACCGTGCGGCGTAGTCAGTACTTCGTGCAACAACAGACTCAAGGACGTTCTGAGCGGCGTCACATACGTCTGTAAAGGCTTCGCTACGCTCGAGTACACTTGGATGAATCAAAAAGCTAATAGTTTCCAGATCGCGGTACAACGTTCCGGGCTCACGGCCAAATACACGGCCAAGCTCGTGAATAACGTCAGAGCGGCTCGGTGCCATTCCTTGTTTGCGTTGCAATTGAGCCCGCGCAAACTGTGTTAGTGACTCGGCACAGGCAAGTTTCGATTCTGGCGAAATCGCCTTAGAAAGATCATCAAGCAGTGGTTGATATTTAATACCATCACCTTCGAGAAGCATGCGTCCTGTCTGCTGCATATAATAATCTGTTTCAGTGCCAGCACTACTCATGAACGTTCTACCTAAGTCAGACAATAACAACCCAGTCACCTGCGCCAAGCTTGGAGCCGTGGGCGGACCCACACCTGACTTGGCATCTTCTGGGCGACCTGCCGATCTTAATGAATCATGACTACTTGCAAGCCCAAGAAATTGAGTAGATGTCGAAGAGTGTAGTGTCACAGGTGCTGCTGACTGCATATAACTCCCAGAGTCAAAGAAGTCAAACAAACCTAATGACGAGCGACGGTGTTGACTCATACGCTTATTTTGCTGGCGTACGGAGCCCGATGTCTGCTGAGCTTGACTGTATTGAGTCTGATAATGTCTGTCTCGCCTATACGTGATGTATCCCGCTATATGATCTCGGTCAATAAGGCTACGACTCAATAGTCCAATCTCCACTAGCGCTCTGGGAAATAGCTCTTCAGCTGGACACACTCGTCGTACATGGTACCGCCGCATATAAATTAGTACCGTGTCTACTTCACGGTCTGTGAGCTTTGGCTTCGGGAATATCTCACGGCTGTAAAATGGGGATTCTGGTGCACTGTGTGAGCTTAAAATTGATAGCCTCCGTGACTTTGTACTAGAAACGGGCCCGTAAGACAAGTCAACTAAGCTGGGATCCATAAGCTTATCACTATCTTCGCTATCGCCTCTCGCATAAGGATAAAGCATTTTGAGAGACTCACGAGCGCGATAGTATAATGAACATGGCCGCACCTCTGCCTCGTACCAAACATGCATACGGGCCATATCAAGAATAGACAGAAGCTTAACAAGTCGCTCCCTTTCACGATGTTGGTCCTTTGCGGCTTGCTCGAGAGTTCTACGCAAGACACGACAACGTTGCTTCTGCGCAGCAACAAGTTGATCAACCTGGTTAATGAACGGCTCCATGTCTGGCGAGTGAGTAAGTTCTGAAAGCTGCAAAACTGCAATGTGGTCTCCTCGAAGTTCAGCATCATTGCGCGCAGCTATTAGTCGTTCTTCAAGTGAGCCATGGCGCTTCCTTACGGCATCACAGACCGTGCGAAGAAGCTCTTCATCGTCATTTTCTTCTACGGCAAGACCCATATCATTACCAAGGTCTGTGACCAGACCATCGGCGCCAACTTTAAAAACCTGCCATCCATCGGCATGTCCCGCTGAATGAGCAAGCTCGCGAATTACCGGAATGAGGTCACTACGTATATTCTCAAGACACCACTCATCCTCATCACTTTCAGACCCACTGTTGCTTGGAACTCCTTGAAGGCCTCCGCGAGCGGGCAGCAGTGATTGGTAGAGCTGTAATATATCACTGCCTTTAACAACCACCAATTCATCCGGAACAAAAAGTACTTCACAGCGTTCAGAGTGCCGCAAACGTTCAATCACATTTACAAGATTGTTGCAGACTTTCTGAGCAATATTCTCCAAATCCTTACCAAGTCTTTCGCCAATATAAGTATCTGTGAGCACACCGAACTGGTGAGGCGAAGTAATCAGGCTATAAACATACTGTTCGAGTTGTGCTACTGCAAGAGTCAAAAACGTAGGATCATGGCCTGTTTCCAACACTGCTGTAACAAACCTAGCGAATCCAAGGGGTATACATGCATGTAGTACTGGCTCGAAGTCTGGAATATCAGATTGTTGCGACATAGCAATAGTAGCACGAAGATAACGTTCAAGCACTGTAGTGGAGGACTGCGTGAAGGAGCCAATACTAAGCGCTAAAAACTTTGATAGAAGCGCCTTTATAAGGACTTCTTTGTTGGCAACCGTGCACGCCAACAAGTCGGCAAAGAAATCAGGTCTGTATTGATCAGCTGTCCCCAGGACACCATAGAACAATATATTCAAAGCGCTACTATCATCAGCTGAGCAAAATGTAGCTGCTTCGTAAGGCGTTAACTGGGAAAATGCACTGGCAATAAACCCTGGGGACGTGCGAAGCAGCGTCATAAATGAATCAACCAGTTGACGGTCATCCCAAGTAGTCTCAAGATCTTGGTTCCGAGTTGCAGCAGGATCAGCCTTGCTCGGTTTAGTGGACGCCCGCGTCCCTGTGTTCGAGCCTGAGCCACCTGCAGCAATGCTTGAAGATGACACAAGAGAAGCATACGCTTCCCGGAGTTGATAGAATTGATTGGCAAAGCTCTGTGGGTCCAGATTACTGCGTGAGGACAATAAACGGTCAATAGTCGATGCAAATGCTGCCGCATCACGTTGTAACGCGGCGGCTGTTATAACAACACTATGCGCAGTGGGAGCCCAGACCTCAATGAATTCAGACATGGAGTCCAGCGCTACAGCCCCTTTAGCAATATGGTCAAGCTGCTTATACTGCTGTTCCAAGGAATGTGACACTGGTGATGCGCGGGCAGACGCAAATGATTTCGATGATGTAGATGCCCTTGGGGATGGCGGCGTAGCCTGCCTGGATCTTATGCTCTCAACGGATTCTCTACGGTATTCGCCAATCGCTCTTAAGCTCGCATTTGCACTATTGCACAATGAGTCCTGCGGTGAATCACTGTTTTGTTTACTATAGGTCTCATCATGTTCGTCACATTCCTCTTCAGTACTGGTGTCGATATCACTAAAAGGGTACTTCGAACCGTCGAAAGTGTTTTGATCGTCAAATTTGGATGGCACTGCGGAATTTGGCCTCTCGTAGCGGGGTGTGGAGAAAATTGACGCGGCCAGATTTGGCGCGCGATCGCTAATTATAGAGTCAAAATCAGCTGAGGTATCCACCAATGGAATCTCTCTGAGCGAGTTTATCATTTGCACGCTGTCTGTGGTCTCATCTGCGTATGGATCATGGCTCAGGTCAGCCGCAATTTCGGCGTTGACTTCAGTTAAGGCCATGGTTGTAGTTGCTCACTTTTTCTGTAAAATCGCACTGCTATATGGCTGAGGCTCCACGGTGCGAGCTAACACGCAAAAACCAGCAGATTCACTCGCAGGTCTTAGCCGTGCAGAGTAATCTGAAGGCTTGAGAAAGGAAAAAGAAACTCTTGTACGCAGCGAGGTGTGCGGTTAAAGTCTGATAATGCTCGCCAGGGTTTTGTTTTGTTTGGGACGTCGACCGTAACCGCGCATTCTTGATGACAAATCGGTATTACCTTGTCCTGAGGGTAAGGGATATGCGCCCCTACTCCGGGTACCCAAAATTGGCGGCCATTTGCAGACCGTCCATCGCGACCGCCGCTCGGCCAAAACAGTTCTTCCCTGTGTGTAGTTATGTATTTCAAATTCCACTATAGGTATATCCGTAGATGATATCTCTTAGGACAAACATTGAGTGCTTTGTTAGTATACAGCGAAAGAAAGGCAACAAGGATATGAGCTTCCTAATACTCTCAAACGATTATAGAGGTAAATAAACAGTAAAGGGCTACTATATATACTAGTTGAAAGCTATATTTGATTATAGACTGTACGTTGTGCTTCGCATTAGTTTAATCTATGATGTTTTGGCTACAACTGAAACACTATGTTGTTTACATTTGCGACAAGCAGGGTTTATGACGGGTTAATCTTACATATTATTCAACACCCATCAAAGCACCCCACACATCTGTCAGAAACGGAATAAAGGGTAAATGCGAGCGTAAATCGGCTATATCGGCTCATGTCACGTCGTAATGTTGATGCCCCTCGTCGCTGGAAACTAGGTAGGGCGGGCATGGTACCCCAACCCTAATACAGTCTCCGTCAGCCGCTTCTCAGCGCGATATCTAATGTGTTGAATACATTGTCAGTCAATTGTGGTCCTCCTCCTGTATACTACGAATTGTGAAAAAAAACTGAAAGAGACCAATGCTCTGTTTATTTATGAGTAGGATTCAATTGTGATCCAAGCGCCTGGTTCTCAGATTTATTAAAACGCGAAAAAGAACTATTGTGGAGACGCATTCCATGCGGACTAAGCAGCACAAAGACGCATTTCATGCATTCCACGCAACCAGCTGCAGCTCGTATACAGCGCCCTGTCAACAAAAGCGCAGGGGGAACCCGATCCGAGCTGCTTAGAAACTGAAGACTGTAAGGGCCATCAGTCGTAAATAACGAGACGCATAAGTCGAAAGAGGATAATTGGCATCATGCAAGAAAAATAAGGAAATATGTGAGAAGCATCCAGCCTATGATATATGACTTGAGGACCCGAGTGCAACAACTCTGTGTTTTAATTGAGATTAGCGTTATCTCTATTGTATTATTCGCCGGAAAAAAGACAAACACAGTACACAAGTAATATAGACGTTAGGCACGTTAGCAATTGACATGGTTGAAAGTGGTTTTGCGTGTCCGCAAACTCTGAGACAGTCAGTCGTAGTGCCCCCCCCCGCTATTGTTTTCTCACCACTGCTTATCACTCGTACAGCAGTCCTAGGGCGTATATACGCTAAGACGTAGACTTTGATGTTTCGAACAAAACAGTTGGAAGCTTAGAGGTCAACGAAAAGGCTTTTCAAATTTTAAAGGGCCAAAGGTCCGGACGACCTGAGATATTACAGAGTCATGATGATCACGGCGGTGGTTGTCTACATATATTCGCACGCCAATTGTACTTTAGTATTTACTGACGAGCCGATCATAATTGAAAAAGGAGAGAAACTAAGAAAAAAAAGAAAAAAATAGAAGAAAAAGAAAAGTGAGGGGCGGCATCAGGCACAGTAATCGGTATCGAGTTATCAGGCGCACTTCTGACGAAGCGAACCTGAGGCCGTGTATTGCACTCAAGTGAGTTCAAGAGTTGTACCCTTGAAGCTCCTATCCCATGCCGCGCCATTCCCAGGGTCCCCTAGAGAACCGAAATTTCTGATAACGCAGCCCGCATATTCCACGCGGCCTCCTCTCGGAGAGATTTAGCAGGGAAGGATCCACCGAATTTACCCACTCTCATGCTGGCGCACGAAGCGCGTAGAGAGTAAACACGGCTAGTGCTAGACGCCTATTTTAATAGTCCAACCTCGGGCCTAACAACTAGGCCACAGAGCAAAAACTATCACGTTCAAGGTAAATTACATCATGTCATGTAGATTGCATACGTCACGTGCAAGGGTATGCTGGCTACCGGTTTCTCTGCATGCAGCAAATGCTGCATGTATCATTTCAGTAGCTCTGAGTAAGGCAATTTCTCAATTGAATAGCTGACACCGAATTGGCTATTGTATGTGGCCAGAGAATAGCTAAGGAATATCCTGTTATTATCTGCGGTTCGTTTGCTAATATTTGAGCTAGATGCCTATTCAATATGCTCTTTGCTTTTGCTTTGCTTTAGCTAGGTCCCATTCAAGTCACAGTGTTGTACTTTCTCCGAGAGACATTTGAACTTCTTTTTTTTGTTTTTTTGTTTTTACTTTCTTTTAGTTCCCGTAAAAAATCAAATTCGGAGTGTACTGGCTGTTAATATGCAGTTGTCCTAGCAGCTGCGCACTGCACACACATGTCACCAAGCGATCAGGGCACTAATGCAGTGCTAACCCGTACCCGTGAGCGCCATACCTCTGAATGCTAGAACGGGCGTTGCTGTAAGTTGCTTTTGAAAAAGTTAGGATTCAGCTCTAGCATGGAAGCAATCAAGAGGGTATTGGTAGTAGTTCTACCTCTACTGCTTGCGTTTATTTTAAACCGGCGGTTCAACACTCGTTGGATGCCAATTGGACCTGTTGTGGAGAGGCATTTCCAGATGCACTCGACGCGCGGCGCGTATGGCGGGAAAGTGCATGACAAAATAGCCCGTCTCTACATTATTTCTGGTGGCTGTGGGTTCACAGGTTCGTGGATTGCGCGGTATTTGCTATTAAGAGGGGAAAAACATGTGCACTTAGTAGATCGAGTGCGGCCCGCGCCAGACCTTTTAAAACATGGGGTAATATATCATGAGGTTAACCTCGCCGACCCGGGTAGCATCGAGCCGCTAATTAAGCGGCTCTCTAGAAATATACAGGATGAAACACACGTTATTGTTTATAACTGTTGTGTAGTGAAGCGGTACTGGGCACCTAATTTTCTTGTGGATCTCGGAGTTTCTACGACGGAGACATTCTTTGTGGCTCTTCGGTTATTCCAGAGAGATCAAATCACTCTCATTCATATTGGCGATACTTTGGCCCACAGAAAACCCATCAAGAACTGGGATCGTATATGGCCCACCAAGGAATTGTGGAACCAGACGGCAGCGAGCGATACAGCTTTTGGCTTCAGCACGCCAGGCCAAGACGATAGTAATAAAGAAGCTCGAGACCGAGCCTTTAGCAGTTATGCGTGGCATCAACTTGCAGTCGAGCGGCTTGTTTTACAACTTCCGAACTTGGAGAACTCTGTGAAGGCATCTTCAGTTCTACGTGTTGAGGGATTTCTCACAGGACATATTGGTGATAGTCTTATAGTGCCATGTATAGAGGGAAACCGAGCCATTCTTCATTCGCCCAATACAAGCGTCACTCTTGTGCATGTTGAGGACGTTGCTCGGGCAGCTCTTAGTTTAGAGCACTCTTTAATGGATCCGGCAACGCATAGGGCATTCAATGGAAAGCAGTTTACCGTGAGCAGTGATGAAGTCACTACTATGCAGCATGTTTTTGACTACATTCAAAAGAAGAGGCCCAAGTTTCATGTAATCCACTTGGAACCAGTTTTGGTTTTCATCATAACGGCAATTGTAGCATTTTTCAGTCCTCTAATGAAGATTGGGCTAACATGTACGCGCAGCGAGTCTCGTAATGAGTCGCTGTTCCAAGGAATGCCATATACCATGACGTTTGCGCGCTTCTATACTCTGCAAGCAGGCCAGATTCCAGATAAGAGCAATATAGATCGACAGCACGATGTGCTTGGTGTGAAAAACAACTTTTCTCTGTCGCAAACTTTGGATATGATTTGTGACGAAGTGTCACTTCTTGAGTCACAGTTGAAAGAGAAGGAAGAAGCTGCAACATTGCGTAAAGTCCAATAGAATAAAATAAATAAAAATAATAAAATAGATTAGCAAAGTCTCTTTGCTTAATTTCATTTAGCGCTTTGCGTTATATTTGAAAGTCATTGATCTCAAATGTAGGTAACTAAATAGTGTTAGAGCAAGCTTGTTTCCAGATTTCGAGTCCTTCTTAAGACATTTTCAGTCTCAAGGCGAAAGTCTCCGGCTAGCTGGCTTAGTTCAAGCCTTTTAACAACCAGCTTTTTCTTTTTTGTTTTTAAAAAAAAATGTTGATTCAACTGGCTGATGATGAGTATCATGTCCTAATGATTTATGCTGTTAGCAGTCAGATGACGACTTTGGGTACGTGTGCTAATTAAGGTGTTTACAAAATGTGTAAACCTACAGCACTGGATGCTCTCTTTAAACGAGACGGTTGAGAGAACTCCTGTGCACGTATTTTATCTAGGATCCGAGACGCAGTTTTTAGACGAGCTTGAGACTCTTGACAAACCAGTATCGGATCCAGAGAATCTCGAATTCACTTGCTGTCGCGACGCGCGAGACCTCATCTCTCACCTGTACGCGTTCGAAACTCCACAAAAAGATCTCAACATTGTTATATTTGGGCTTTTAAGACATCTAGAAGGTAGCTACGGACCCGAGACGCCTGAATGCGTATTACGACATTGGTCGGCGGTACTTAACACTGGCGTGCCATATTTGCAATTTGGCGATACGGCGAAATCAGATCTAGTTGATACGTTACTGAGCAAAACAAAACTCGAATCAAACGAGTTACAAACGAGTTACAGGCACAAAGTCTTGAATAAATAAGAATAAATAATGAACTACAGATTCACGTGTTACGATGACGGAGTTTCGGGGGCACCACAGGCTCAGCTAACGATTCTTCAATATTAAGGTCCGTTGTCGAGCCTCCAGGGCTCATGAGCGGCCTCAAAGACGCAGGAGATGAAGATTGCAGTAACGGCGTTAGTGAGCCTCCCTGGCGATGTTCGAATCCACGCATTGAGGGGTCGAAATGACGTAGCGTAGGAGACATGACTGGTGCCAGGAGTGGACTGAAAACAAGCGCATTAGTACGGAACTCCTCGAACGCCGGCAAATTTGCAATCTCGCTGTACTGAGGCGGCGACAGTGGGATATCCGCATACATGGGGGGAACCTCGTCCTCCCAGGATATGCCCAGGCCGGGTCTGTCGACGACAGGAAATGCGAATTGCATACGCAACACACGCGCACTACCACTGAGCATGCCCTGTTTCGCCTGTGGAGAGTTAAGGAGCTCTTCAGCAGTTAACAGCTCGCAAATCAGCTGATGGCTGACGCTGAGCCCTGAAACAGGGTCATTAAGATCCTTTGTGGCGCGGCTGAGCACGCCCGGACAGAAGTCCGGGTTCATGAACTCTACGTGCCCATTTTCCAATGCATAATCAGTCTTCCATCCAGATCGATGCTGACCGAATCCAAGCGTCTGCTTAAACTCGTACTCTTCCTCATGGGATTCTCCCCACTTCACCTTGACGGTTTCATCAACGCGCCAGTTAATCCGCTTCAGCTGCCAACGCTTATACCGCTGGCTACCGGTGGGACCGGGCTGCTGCGTCGGCGTGACAAGTCCTTCCATACGCATTTCTGCGTGGACCTGGGAGTTGGGAAACAACGCAGTGGGAAGCACCATGCTGAGTGTTAAGGTAGTGGGCGGGAAGATGCGCACTGATGTCTTCTCTGTGACATGCATCACGCTGCGGCCGATTTTCAGAGGCAAGCGCGCTTCGCTACGCTTATGGTTCTTTGTGGTGGCGGTGGCCTCAATGAAATAATCAATGGTGAACAGATTCGTGCGGCTAGTCGGCGGAAGCGTCCCGGGCAGCAAGTGCGAGAATGGATAGGCAAACGACGCTGACGCAAGAATATGCGGGTGCTTCAGAATATCCCATGTGGCTAGGATGTTGCGCTGTTGCTGGCCAGCACCAACCTTTTTGGAAATATGGGGCGGAAGTTTCATAGAAATCTCCTGGACAATCGTCATTGAGACCTCGAGCAGGTCAACAACGCCGTTCGTGCCTCCACTGCGCGTAAGGTCGACATCGCAGATTCCGCTGATCAGAGCACCCGAACTCTCGCGCGGAGACCCGTACATTATTGCTGGAGGCGTCTCAAGCATGATGCGAAAGCTGACGGGCTCGTCCTCAACCACCTTTTTGGGCACCAGTGACGTGAGTGAGCGCGCAGAGCCGTTCGAAGCCTGTGGCGATAACGCCATCGGCTCAGCGACAGGAGACGGATCCTTGTGATCCTTGTCTTTCGAGTTGCGCCCCCGCAATGAGCTCAGAATCGACTCACGCTTCTGCATTCTTGGGTTCCACTAAAGACAAAGAATACTTCTTAGGGTCTGCAGAAGCAGATTATAGGGTAGCTTCTTAGGGTAGCTTCTTAGGGCACCTGTGGAAGCATGGACTTCCGTGATTGCAGAGGTTTGGGTTGCATTAGCGGAAGCCGGGCTTGATAACGCTATTAATCCGGGAGTCGAAGCTTCTATGCTTGATTGGTGTAATGAGGCCATTGCTTCTATTTGAACCTAACTTTATACCTACCAGTAGAGTTTGTTTAATCAGTCTGCTAAGTGACTAGCAGCCATGGGATTTCGCCGGTGTGTCATTTAGTCCCGCGGAAGGCTCGACTATCCAGCATTTCGTCATTGGGAGGGTCAATTTACACAACGATCAGAGTGAGACCCTTGCCCTGTCACATCATCTCGCGAGCGTAAAAAAAATAACCAGTTTTCAGATGTCGTTTCGCAGCTCGCTTTGTGGCTGGGGCAAGCGCTTCGCCTCGACGCTGGGCGAGCTCGCACCAGCTAAGGGTGCCACGCGCCAGCAACACCGTGTCGGTCGTGGACCCGGTAGCGGCTATGGTAAGACATCTGGCCGCGGAACAAAGGGCCAAAAGGCTCGTCATGGCGTCCATCCCTGGTTTGAGGGTGGCCAGACGCCGATCACGAAGCTGTTTCCCAAAGTGGGGTTCAACTCTGCCATCCCGAGGCCTGCAGAGATTAACTTGGGCACAATCCAAAGACTCATTGATGAGAATCGTATTGATGCCTCTAAACCAATAACCATGCGCGAATTATACAAAAGCCGAGCACTTGGTGGAGATGTACTCCATGGTGTCAAGGTGCTTGCTCGCGGTGCCCAACTGCTGCGCCAGCCAATCACTCTAAGCGCTTCAAATGCTACTGCATATGCGATTGAGCGCATTGAAGAGCTAGGTGGCAAATTTATTGCAGAATTCTACACTGAGTTCGGTATGCGTGCGCTAACTCGCCCAGAGGCTACGCTCAAGAAGTATGCGCGCTTGCCTTTGCGGGCAAGGCCTGTTTCTCGTCGCAATATCGAGTTCTACCGCGACGAATCCCGCCATGGCTACTTGGTTGGTGCGCCTGGTGCGCCCGAGATCAAGAACCTGCAGCGAACAAAGTCTACAGCTACCAGCCCACTTGTATCCAAACTGAAGGAGCTCGAAGCATCCGATCCCAGTGCCGAAGGCGCGAGGCAGGCCTTCCTTTAATTGTAAATAGTTAATGAAACATTCAATGTATTATTACTTGGTTTGCGAAGTTAGCCAAGAAGATTTTTTTTCGCGGTTTATTGAATATAGAGCTGTTGCATTCGCAAATTCAATAGAAAATTCAATAGACACTTCAACGGAGAATTAATCTGTTGACTTTGTGATGTTATGGGGGGGGGGGTTTAACTTGTGAAGTCAGTATCGTAAATAAACAAGTAACTGCGGAATTTTAGATAAGACATTTGTTGTGGATCGGAAGTTGTGGATTGGAAGTTGTGGATTGGAAGTTGTGGATTGGAAGTTGTGGATTGGAAGTTGTGGATTGGAAGTTGTGGATTGGAAGTTGTGTGAATTAACAACTACATAATTGGGATCGCATTGTAATTCGTCGTCTTCGTCTACATAGGATCTAGACAAACTTCGTCTTTGATAGCCATTCTGACTTAAATATTGTTATAAATGTTTCCAATTCATCAAGTTGTTTTCATGTTATTTTGACCACGACTAGCTTGTACATCGCTGAATAAAAAGAATGGGTAGTAAATGACTTTAACTATGCATTTACGGGTATTTACTATACAAGGACTTTACCCTGACGCGTCTGGAGACGGCGGACAGGATATTAGTCCAGGCGAGTTGATCGGGCTCTGACTCGGTGCATCCTCGAACCCCTCTTCGTCACTCAAACTACTCGCCAGAGACGTCACACTTCCTTGGGTTGCCATGGTGCTAGTAGCAGGCTGTGGTGGTGATTTCGGATAGAGGGATGTTACGAGCCCCGGCGCATGAGTTGCCGAATGCGTTCGCTCATGCGTCGTAACTGCCGTCGGTGCTCCACCAATACTAGCTGCCGGGCTCGATTGTCGCCCCTGCTGAATTTGCTGAATTTGTGCTACAGAATTTTGTAACGGGGGCTCTTGCCCATTAGTATGTGCCAAAGTGGTTTGCGGTAAGCGGCTTTCCTGCTCCTGAAGCGATTGCGAGCTGGCCCCACTGTTTAACCCCTTATGCGTTCCATTGGGATTATTTTCAGCGACATTACCGATGGAATTGTAGTGCGCACTATCGTGCAAACTATCATGATGCCTAGAGGTCTGTTGTTGCATCGCCTGTTTCTCAATAAGACGCTTCTCGGCAAGTCGCTCCACTTCTTGCCAGGATGCAACTCGGTTCACAGATCGCTCTTTATCTGCCCGCTTCCTCTCGCGGTAGTCAGCTGCACACTTCTCATACAGAATGGGATTTGCTTCGAGAAACATTTTCGTCGCAGAGTGTACCATGCTATGAATTGCTCTATTCCAATGACCAGAGTTCTCACACAGTGCAGGAAACAAAATTGGCAGAAGAACTTCACTGTTTTCGGCAACTAGGGTTGAAAAGTACTCATGCGTCCAATTGCAGAGTGCCCGCTCGGCAACTTGTCCATGGGGTGACGCAATACAATGCGCCAGCTGAGTGAACAATGGAACTTCCACTTTCACAAACTCATTAGGCTCCATAGCATCAAATATATCTTCGAGTTCCAGCAAAAATAAAATCTCCTTCGGGCTTGAAACCTTCGGCCAGTAACGTAACAGACCCATAATAACCTCCTGGGTAAGACCTGGATCCTTCTCGAGGAATTGCACAACACAGTAAGTCAGATGTGAGTGATATTGGCCAAGACTGCGCGCCGTATGCAAGGGAATGAGCACGCGGCTCAAAAAGACTTTGTGCTCCTCCTTCAGGGGAATAGCAAAGCCATTGATAATACTGCCAAAGATCTCAAGTAGCTCAGCAACACCATTGAATCTGCCTGTCTCGTAAATAAACTGCAGAAACACGTTATTGATAGACCGCCGAATGAACGGCCGTGAACTCAAAAACTTACCATAGATGCGGTGTAGCGTGGTCTTTAAATAGTCTCGCTCGCGCGGATCCTCAGAGTCAAATAATTCAAGCAACGATAAGATGAAGCCCTGGTCAATATACTGCCGCGCTAGGGCCACATTCAGATCTGGTGAGTCAATAAACCGCAAGAAGAACTCGTATACAAGAGACATATGTGGCCAGGCATCGACATTCACGGGCTCATCATCATCCGGATCATAAATATCACCAAATGGGTTCTTCGGCGGAGGAATGGGACGAATTATATTGCGTGAGAACATGCTAACCACGGCCTCGTAAACATCCTCGCCACCAAGGAAAATTTCCGACGCTGATACGAAATCAATAAGCTCACAAAGAGCTACACGTTTAATCTCTTTACCCATGGCATCACTTCCAGGATCGCTGAAGTTAAAAATGACATTGCATTGTACGATTTTAGCAAAGAACAATTGAATATGGTCATGCGGAGCGACTTCATCAAAGGACGGCAACTGCTCCAGTTGGCGCTCTGTGCTGACCTCGAGCCTGCTCGAGTTATGCCGTTGAGGCACATCGAGCCCATCCACACGATCAAGCCATCCACGCCGCTCTTGTCCCCTGAAATCGCCGGCCTGCAGCGCTTCTCCGGACTGACCGGACAATGAACCATTCGGCGGTGATCCTGGAACCGTGGGCGAGTTTGGTGACCCGTGGCTATGCTGTTTCGCTGATGCCGTAGCTATTGCCACAGCATGTCCTTGTTGTTGGGCCGTGGCACTGCCAGCCTCTGCTTGTTTACTGGGCGAGGGTTGCGGTTTGCGCGACTGCAGCTGCCGATTGAGGTCCTTACTGCTAGAACGCCGTTTCGAGCCCAGCGCGCTTGAACTCGACTCTCGTAGGTCTCGAGATTGTCCAGGGGAGGCCGACGTACGCCTTGACGATACACCTGTGTTGTTCATGTCGAATGCTTCAGGCCGGATCTGATCCGTCCCGTTCTTCCCGTTAGCGACATGCGTGCTCTCCGAAGAACCTCGTGAGGGTGGTAACTGTACACCAGCACTATTCGGGGGGCTTGAGGCGCCGGTTCCAGCCGCCTCTACCTCCTGCTGGCCAGGCCCCACTGCTGCCGGCTGTTGCTGGCTAGAGCCTTTGCGGCTTTTGTCGGACGACGAGCTCTTCGACCGTCCGAGCCGCTTCGTCCAACCTTTCATCATCTTGGGGCCAGAACACTAATACAACCGTCTTTAATGCTGCCACCAGTGTAAAGGAGGACGCTTAGGACCTCACAATTACCCACTGGAATGGGTCGCTGAGTAAACGTGGAGGTGGTGGGCAAGGGCTAATAGCGGTCCGGCACTTTAGCTCTAGGAGCTAGTCAGGAGGATCACGGCAACACGGAGCTCGAGTAAGCAGAAGCCGCATCATTCCGATCAGTCTTGCGACAAATAATGGCAGCGTGTATATATATATATATATAACTTGGAGTTAGAAAGATGCTATTCCTCCAATTGCAGAACTGTAATTAGTAGTGGCTCTACTGAGTTTCGAGCTGTAATTAGCTAATTGACGGTGCCATAGATCAATACGATATCTTTACGAGTTCAAAATTAAAGTAAATAACGTCTGCCAGCACATGCGCCCGCTGCTGCCAATGTGGGCTCTAGTTTAGAGGATTAGTGGCTATATGTAATAAAATAGAATGTATGCTTTGCGCTTTTGGTCAGTTCTGATCGAAACACTTTGTGGAGGTTTTTCTAATGTGCCACCACCACACATAGCCATTTTCCCCCACCTCGAAAAAATCAACAACCTCAAATATATTCTATATGGTATCTGTGTTGGAATTGCACATGTTTAGATGAAATATGTCGCACTACAGGCGTTACTTTAGAATAAATACGTCTGCATCTGCAGCCCTTCGTTCTTCCGGTACTCTATGCCTCTTGACGAATACGCTCGTCTAAAGCCTCATGCCTGTTACTGTTATGATACTCTGGCTCATGCGAGACATCACTCTCACCTTGGTCAAAATCAATTGGCCCCGGTGCAGCACCAAGCTCGTTCTCGTGCTGTAGTTCCCCGTCAGCCACTGGTTGGCCCTCTACCTCGTCGTCAAAATACTGCGCCTGATCCTGCAGGCGGCTTGACTCCGTAGTAAGTTCCGTGAGCTCACGGAGCTTGGGCACAGCTATATTAGCCGGAATGTACGGCTCCAGCTTCTCGAGCGTACGTGGCGCCGCCAATTCAAATGGTCCTGAATCCGAGAGTGGACGCAGGTCCATAAGTAAACGCGTGCTAGCATTCTTATCTTCCTTGATGCGTCGCGCAATCATGTCATGCGTACTGCGACTCACGGGCGTCTCGTAGTCCGCTGCCTGGTAGTTCACAATCAGCCTCTGGATCTGTGTTGGCGTCAACGACCAGCAAATATCGTAGATAATGCTGGCGTCTTGCTCATAGTTCTTCTTGAGCTGCAAAAGCTTCGCGGCCTGTGTAATGGGCTCCAGTGGGATTCCTCCTTCCTGGAACGAACAAGCCTTGCACCACTCATCAATACGGGTCACGTTGTAATTGATCTGTACGGCCCGCTTCCACGACAAGAAGTTACGTCGCATAACCATATCGTTGAACGCGCGCGCCCCAATGAGTGTCATCAGCTCCTTGAGCGGTTGCTTGACGTAGTGATCCTCAAGATAGAATCCCTCCAGTGCACTTAGCACCTTGCTCAGCATGAGAATGAGATCATCCATTGTTGCATGCTGCGACGCACCAAACAGCCCAGAAAAGATACCATGCTGATTCTCGCTCTTGAACCCAGGAATAGACTGCTCCTCAATGACTGCAGGAACAATAAGCTTGTCAAATATCTTTTTCAACTCCTTCATATACATATGATAGATGTTGAAAAGGACATTTGTTGCGTCATCCTTGGCCATTCTTGTCAGGGTAGCATATTGATGTAACTCCTGAGCAGACATCTGCTCATGCAGAATGACGTTCTGCGAGATGTTGCTCTCAGCCAACGAAAGGAAACTGTATATCTCATGGACGTTCGTTAACCACCATGGACCAATATCGATCATACGTTCGCCGCTTGTCTTCTGAACTGTTTCTTGAATAGTTCGCAAAATGGCTCCAATGATCTTCTCGCTTTCTTCAACAAGCCCGAATCGCCAAAGCTCGGAAATAATCAGATTCGTAATATTCGACGGGAAAAGAACGTCTCGCTCGGGTATCTTCTCTGTGGGTTTCACATTCGATTTCATGGGCGGCACAGGAATCTCTAGTGACCGAATAAGCTTCGTTAGCATCTCCTCCTTGGCACCCATAGGCTCACGAAGTGACTTCTCAATGGCGTCGTTCAAACGCTTCATCTCATCATTGTATTCATACTCTACAAGCATACGCTGTTGAGGTAGCTGGGTGCCACTTGGTCCCGGCTGCGCTGCGAGATCGGCCGTCACTTGCTGGCGGTGGTAAGACGCAACGGCGGCAGTACCAATCTGCGCTGTTTGTGCGTGCGCTAATGATTGCTCAAGCTGGCTGTTAGCCTGGCGCAAATCGCTAACCTCAAGCTGAAGCTGTTGCACAACCTGCTCCTGCTCGGCAAGAGTATCACGCAATTGCTCTACCTGTTTTGTACGATTCTCAAGCTCGGCTTGAAGCTCCTTGCTTTCAGCTGTGCGCGCTTCAAGAGACTGCGTGAGCTGCTGAATGTGTCTTGTCATGTCATCGCTCTTTATGAGATGACTTTGAGATACATCAGCAAGCTCACGCTCGGCTACTTGCCGCGCCTCATGGACTTGTGATAACTGTTCAGTCAAGGATTTGGTATCTTCCCGCTGGGCACTCAAGAGGTTCTGAAGCTCAATGACCTTATTTTCCATTCGATATTGCTTTTCCTCAAAATGCTTGACCGAGTGCTGCTCCTCCTTGAGCTTCTGAAGCTGTCGTTGCGCACCACGACGTCGCACCATCGACTGCACAATAGTGAGGGCATGGACCTTACGACTATGATCCTGCCTAGAGCGATACGCCCTAACCAGAGTCTGAATAGCGACAGCTGCATGATAACGCTGGTCATCAATTGCCCGCTTTTTCGCTTGGTGCGTACGAACAGCGATCTGAACTCCCAGTACAGCCTTTTGAACAGCCTGTAACCGCTGTACTTGAACACGACGACGAACAAGTCCTTGAATGTCCACGACAAGCTTCTCTGCGCGTTGCTGTTCAACCCTGAGACGAACCAATGCACCACGAGACACAATTTTCAGTTGGTGCATAAATTTCTGGGTACGGCGATATTGGGCACGAGCCATTTGCATCTTGAAGCGTCGCTGAATTGAAAGAGCTGCATCAACATGACGCTTTGTTCGACGGATCTCAAGTTGGGCCAACATACCGGCAGCCATAAACACCTTCGTTTTACCAAGACTATAAGATTTCCGCTTGGCAGTGGGGTCATCGTAGGCTTCGAGAATAGCCAGGCAAATCTCGCGCTGTGATTTGGTATCGCGTAAGGATGAATGCAACAGCAGGTCATAGCGACTTACGAACTCCGCGTACGGCCAGCGTCCGGGGAAGCCCATACTCGAGATACGAATAGTCTCCAGTACGCCGCACGCACGCAGTTGTGACAGGACCATAGGCCCATCGAATGCCCAAGCTTCTTTCTGCTCATTTGGCTTAATGCAGCGAATATAGTGAGCATTTGTTGACGAGATGGTGTTCATCAGCTCAATAAGACTAGTCTTAAACATATTTCCAAGCGTGGGCCGCTTTACTACACCACGACGCGGGGCAGGAGGAGCTGATGCCACAGCACCTGTGGCTCCTGCTGCAGCTTCTGTGGCGTCAGCGGGCGCTCGTTCAGCAGTCTGCAACTGAAGAATCTGTCCCAAAAACGGATTGGTTGTACCATTAAGCATTTCGACAACGGTATCGGGTACGGTATCGCGATTTTTCTCAATAAAGCCCTCAGTTTCATATTCCACGTCGTGGGCGTAGTGTGCAACAATAAATGACGACTGGCCTAACCGAGGACGACGGAAGTGTGGTTTGTTTTCAAGGGTGCCATACAACTTTTGAGTGAATCCCTCATCGGTTCCAGCTGGTAGTCGAGACTCCTCATCGAGAAGACCAAGTATACCCATCTTTGCCTCTATCAGTGTAATACACGGCTGGTTATCGACGAAATCAATATAGGTCCAGTCAATTTCTTCGGTCTCATATTCGGCCTGTTCAAGCTTGAAAACATGCTGATTGAACTCCTGCTGTAACTTTTCATTAGCATAGTTAATACAGAATTGTTCAAACGAGTTCTGTTTAAAATGTTCGAAACCGTAGATATCGAGTACACCAATGAAGCGGTCATTCTCATTACCACCAAACAGTTTGCCGTTCACGGCACTGACAAGCCAATCAAATAGCGCCGAATAGACGTACTTAGCAATCGAGTCTCGGACAACTAGTGCTGTCTTCGAATCTAAATCGCTCTGAATCGATTGGCTTCTAACTTGTAATTGCTTCTTCATCAGCCATTTGGCGAGCTCTGCAGCTGGAATACCAAGCAGGTCAGAGCACTTAATAAGAGCAGGGTCCTCGGTGCTAACAAGAACCGCGCGACTAGTGCTCTTAAGCTCGACGTTGCCAAGATGCAAAAGCGCGGCCAAGATTTCAAAAACACGCCATTGTTGATCGGCACCAATTCCAACCACATTCAGAGCCTGTCGTGTTTCAGCAAATTCACGACTGTCGTCAATGCCGCTAATGTCTGGGTCACCTTGATTCACATAATGAAAAGCTTCGAGACCAGCTGCTAGACCTAATTGTTCGAGATCGTTTTCCGACAGACCTCGCAAAAGTTGATAGAATATATGGTAGTTGCGCTCTGTCTGGGGGTGGAAAACAATACGGCTCCGTTCAAGCAAATAAGTTCTAATGCGAGCACCACTGATCTCCAGATGCGAGTCGAAGCGGATCTCAAGGTATTTACCGAATCGAGACGAATTATCGTTGCGCGTGGTCTTGGCATTGCCAAATGCCTCCATGATCGGGTTTGTTGCCAGAATCTCGCGCTCAGTTCTACTGAGGCCCTCTTCAGCACTCGAAAGGGAGCGCTTTTTAGCCGGGTCTTCAACTGTGGCAAAGTAGCGCATAATGTACTTGGCGCTCATTGTTTTGCCTGCACCAGACTCACCACTAACCACAATTGTCTGGTTCTTATTATCGCGCTGCATACACCTTAACGCGTCTTCGGCAATGCTAAACAAATGAGGCTCAAGTTCACCACGCTGGCGCCCACTATACATCTGCACAACTTCGCTCGTATAGAGATTATCTACTCTGTCGAAGGGGTTAGTGGCAATAAGCACAATACCACTGAAAGTGTAGATTTGGAGATGCGAGTAGCGCTCACGAATAGCATGCAAGACACTAGGCTCATTCAAATAGGAAAGAGTAACCAGATCCGCGGTGGCCTCAAGTGCTGGTGGGTTGCGAAGTGGGAGCTCTGGCGAGGGATCCTCACGGATAGTTATGGTGCGCGTTTCGATGTCTTCACCCACATCAGCCTGGACAGACACCTCAACAACACATTCTGTAGCACTTTTGACCGTCTTCGACTGTACTTGTGCGCTCGCCCAGCCCGCGGTCTTGCTGGGAACCCAGCACCGCGCGCCGACCTCGTACGAGTCAAACATGTCAGAACGTGTCTAAAGAGAGAGAATACGGATGCAGTAAAGTGATTACGTTTGAGGCGAGGGACGCGTCGGTCACGCGACCTCCATCGCTTCGCGGAGGAACTGAAGAATCGGAAAAAAACAATAGCAGCGGCACATACAACCGGGTAAGACTGAAGCCGAGTTTTAATATTTTTGGCGATGTGCAAATTAATCCTTCATGGGTTGGTGAATTATTAGAGTAGATTAGATTAGATTAGATTATATTAGTGGTAGTGATAGTATGGATCCGAGCTATTATCATTGTTATCATTAAGATTCTTTTCAGGTACAAGCTGTAGCGAATGTTGCTAACTACATGAAATCCTGTAGTACGTACATTTATTTGTTCAAAGCCGGTCTGAACACCTTCCTCATTGGGGACTCAACTTAGCGGTCTCAGACACGAGCTAATGATGATGTGTCAACTCTACATAAGCACCAAAATAGCGGTAGAGGTGGCGAGCCTTGTAAACGCCTGAGCTAAGCGTAGAACGAGACTAGAAATGCAGTCTAATAAGTTCGTACTCTATACTGATAACATCCTGCTAATCTTACATGTCAATTGCATGCAGCTAAGGGGCGGAGACATAGTAAATGCATGGTAAAATGCATGCCATTAAGTAGAATTTATGGTAGAAATGCACCACCGTTTTTGTTGATCGTTTTGATCTGTTTTTATTTATTTTTTATTTATTTATTATTTTGGTACAGATATACGGCCAAATTGCTTTTTCTAATTGGACCTTTAGTGGTTTGTTTTTGCTAGTCAACCCCAAAGTCTAAGTGCAGTCCAACAGCAGAAAATGAAGAATCATGTAGATTTATTACTGACAAACCTAGTGCTTAGCAAAAGCGGTGCTTACCTCTGTTCAGCATCAAGTGTGACCCAACTTGACGGGAAAACAACAACGAACTGAGCGTTGATTCGCCTTTGTAACTGAACATTTCAGTTCCGTATAAGAATTTGGATGCCACACACATAGCCTCGAACGACTACATACAGGTAAGCAGCATATGATCCTCTTATTATAACAGCTAGGAACGATAACAACTATATTCTAAAAAGATATTCTAATTAAATGTATGAAATGCATTAAATGCATTAAATGCATAAAGCTACATATGCGGGATCTATATAAAGGAAGCACTTAGCTATGTTTCAGGGTGAGGGCAATGCCTTCGTACTAGCATGACAAATACAAGTGGCTAACGACGCAAGGCTCGTCCAATCATTATGCCTATCTCGAATAAAGCCACCCTGGTTCAATCGTAGGTGCCATTAAAGGCAAATTACGAATACCACGACTCGTAAAGAACCATTCTACTAATATTGCTTTGTAGGATACCTCCCTGTTGCCGCCCCAATTCAGCGGTTGTGGCGCCCCAACCCTCGCAGCAGTGCGTTAAGGGTATATCTCACCACCGACTACTAACGTTGTTGCGACTAGCAGGGCTAGGCCATGCAAGGCAAGGGTTTCCACTTGAGAGCACCGACGCCGGTGCATATATAAGTTGCGTGTGACATTGTTGCGGCCCCCTCCATCTCCCGCGACCAGTCAACAACAACCATGTCATCCGCACCCAAGTACGGCGCATTCGGCGAATCCACCACGCTTCCTGCCTGGAAGGAACTGCAAAAGCTTTACGATACAACCGGTAAGGATATTCAGGTTCCACAGGAATTCAAGAAGGATCCTAAGCGTGTTGAGAAGTATTCGTTTGAATTCGAGAACTACGATGGCTCGAAGATCTTCTTTGACTTCTCGAAGAACCGAATCACTGATGATGTGCATGCTCAGCTCCTCAAGCTTGCTGAAGAGGTCGAGCTCACAAAGCTGCGCGACGCCATGTTTGCTGGCGAGCACATCAACGTGACTGAGGACCGCGCGGTCTATCATGTTGCCCTGCGTGCTCACGGTGATGAGCCGATGAAGGTGAATGGTGAGGATGTGCTGCCTGAGGTCAAGCAAGTGCGCGAGCACATGCGTGAGTTCAGTGAGGCAGTTCGCAGCGGTGAGCACACTGGTTTCACTGGCAAGAAGATCACTGACATTGTAAACATTGGAATTGGTGGCTCTGATCTTGGTCCGGTCATGGTTAGCGAGGCTCTGAAGCACTACGCCACCGATATTCGCGTGCACTATGTGTCGAACATTGACGGCACAAACATGGCTGAGGTTTTGAAGCCACTTAAGGCCGACACCACGCTATTCATGGTTGCTTCCAAGACGTTCACTACGGCTGAAACCTATACGAATGCCAGCACGGCCAAAGAATGGTTCCTTTCAAACGGCGGCTCTGACACAGACATTGCGAAGCACTTCGTGGCGCTGTCGACGAACACCGAGGAGGTAAAGAAGTTCGGCATCGATCCTAAGAACATGTTTGGCTTTGAGAACTGGGTTGGTGGCCGTTACTCTGTGTGGTCGGCTATCGGCCTAAGCATTGCGTGCTATGTAGGATTCGACAAGTTCGACGAGTTCCTGCGCGGTGCCGAGGCTATGGACAAGCATTTCAAGTCGACTGACTTGTCTAAGAACATTCCTGTTCTTGGCGGTCTACTCAGCGTTTGGTACACCAACTTCTTTGGTGCGCAGACGCATCTTGTCGCGCCCTACGACCAGTATCTGCACCGCTTCCCTGCGTACCTGCAACAGCTGTCGATGGAGTCGAATGGCAAGGGCGTGAACCGTGCTTCTCAGTTCGTTGACTACCAGACTGGTGCTGTCTTGTTCGGAGAGCCATGCACAAACGCTCAGCACAGCTTCTTCCAGCTTGTTCACCAGGGCACGAAGCTGATCCCCACGGACTTCATTCTTGCTGCGAAGTCGCACAACCCAATCCGCAACAACCTGCATCAGACAATGCTTGCGTCTAACTTTTTGGCTCAATCAGAGGCGCTTCTGCAGGGCAAGGACGAGAACCAGGTGAAGGCTGAGGGTGCTTCCGAGGCACTTGTGAACCACAAGGTCTTTAGTGGCAACCGCCCGACGACGTCGATCCTGGTGCAGTCTCTGACCCCTGCAACTCTCGGTGCACTTATTGCCTACTACGAGCACTTCACCTTCACAGAAGGCGCTGTCTGGAATATCGACTCGTTTGACCAGTGGGGTGTGGAGCTTGGTAAGGTGCTCGCCAAGAAGATCCAGGGTGACCTTGAGAAGCCTGGTGAGTCGACGACGCATGACGCATCTACGAACGGTCTTATCAATCTGTATAAGAAGTGGTCGGCGTAAATACGCCATGTGCATAAAAATGTTTAACCTACATCACACGTAACGAGATTTTATTTATCGAACAAACAATAAACTTTGGTTGGTTAAATTACATTATCAGTATAATAACATGGGGGAGGTCTTCCTTTGTGCCCTCTTTTTTGTTTTTTGTTTTTGTTTTTTTTGTTGTTGTTCTTCTTCTCTTTCAGGTCTGTTTTCATTGATTTGTTATATAGTTATACCAAGGTTCCTGGATTTAAAAACTGTTAGCGGAGCGGGGTAGCGTTGCTCCAGTCTATAGTCAACTGCAAAGCCTGTGAACAGTATATAGCCAAAACACCCCATGGATAGCAAATACTCTGTGTTTGCTTAGAAGAATCAAAGCCAAAGCCCATAGTCAAGACGGCGCTTTGAGATCTAAAAAGTCATTCATAAAGTTTTAAATTTAATCAAACCTTTATCTATACAGTCCCTCTGTATAATTATTTTCATAGAAATACACCGGGGTTCGGATCCGTTTGGTCTTCTTTTTAAAAGCTGTCTTGCAATATATCTAGCATGGTTTATGTCTGCACTCAAGTTATTCACTCCACCACCGGTGAACTAGCCCTTGTGCATGTGAACATGTGGCGCTAACCCTAGGCTTAGATATGATCTGAGCACGGAGTACTAGGTGGCTCGAGACTCGGCCTTATACCTTACTTGTGGGGTAAGAAGTAGGCCGAATGAACCGCCAGATGCGACTGGCGAATCTAGGGACCACGGTAAGGTCCCTGGAACGAGCCATCCCGCTTCTACTGCAGCAAACAATGCCCGCCGAGCTGGTGCATCAGCATATCCGATTCGAGGTGTTTCCAGAGACACAGCGGCTGAGCGTGACGGGAGCAACAAAGTATAAAACACTCCAGAAGATAATCCAGATCGGCGTGTCACCATGGTTAGTTCCCTTTGGTACAAAACTCAACATATTGAACTCTAGAATAACTAAACAGCCTGAGATCGAGGACCGGCGTCTATTAGTACATTGGCGCACCGTTTTGCCTGAGCACGCGCCACCCGATGAGACACCAAATCTTGTATTGGAGCCCGGCAGACTCATTGCTAGCCTGGGGCTGTTACCAGGAGAGTATCCCGTCTTGGCCGGGTCGTTCGAATTTGGATTCGATCCGAATTGCCAACAAGTCTTACTACACATTTTGCGTAACGTAGAATATATGTCTAAACCGGACAGCCAACTTATCTGTACATAGGAATCTTTCGCGCTAGTGGGCGTCTAAATCTATTAAACTGTTCATCGTCGACATGCTTAACCAAATGGGGCGGCCGATAAATGTGCTGGCTGGGATTCTCGATTGGATCTGCTGGCTCCAGCGGCTCCTCGGGTGAGTCGTCATCGTCCAGGGCACCAACAACTAATGTATCGCCGTCGTCCAGCGACAGCGAGTCCATGGCGAAGATTTCGTCTGTATCATCCTCGTTCTCATCCTCAGGTTCTTCAGCATGTTGAGGCAGCAGATTCGTTGAACCACACATCCGTGTTCGATGCATACTCGAGGTCGGCGGAGTGTACATCATGCGACGATCCCAATGCGTAGCTGGCGATTTCAGGGAGCGAGCAACCGCCGTGGGCACACGGAATGGCTTGTGAATGACGGGAACCATCGACATAGGCGGTGTGCCATATGTGCCAAACGAAGAAAGTGGGGAACGCGCCGACTGCTGTTTCTCAAGACGCTCAATTTCTTCGTCCATGGTCCAAGTGCGTACGCCGAGCAGGGCCCTACGCATCTGACCCAAGTCCCGATTATCCGGGTCAATCGTCAGTGCATATCGCAAAACACCAAATACATCGGCACTTAGGGACGGAAAGATGTCATAGAGCGCTTCGCGTGAGCTGGCAAAGTCTGTAAACAGGCAATCCCTGGCTGTTGCCTGGGTAAATGGATTCCGACCAAAAAGCAGGTTCAGAAGCACAATTCCTACCGCCCAAATGTCTGCCTTTGCGGCATCGTAAGTGCGCATGGAACGGTCAAAACATTCAGGCGCCATATACTGCTCACTGCCGGTACCAAAATCACTACATTGACGGTCAGTAGTAGCCAGGCCCCAATCTCCAAGCTTAATTGACGCATGACGATGCAACAAAATGTTTTCAGGCTTCACGTCGCGGTGGTAAACGCCGACGGAATGGCAGAACTCCATGAGGTCAATGAGCTGCAGCATGATACGTCTCGCTTCGGCGGTGGAGGGTCGCTTGCCGGACGCAATGAGATCGTGCAGGTCACCACCAGGACAGTATTCCATCACAAGAACCATATCGTTCCGCTCGGTGTCTTCAAAATGATCTACAAGCTTGATGACCTTCGAATGCGATGCAACCTTTTGATGCACACCAATCTCGGCCTCAACATCGCCGCGGCTACTCAGTGCCAACGAGACACGCTTTGCCGCATAGAGCTTACCCGATTGTGCATGTCTAACCAGCTGTACAACACCATAAGAACCTTGATTGAGCACAGATACCTCTGAATACTTCTCCATGGTTCCGTAGCGTTCTAAACGCTTCTATGCACCAGCGATAATGGAATTCACGACGGAAAAAGAAAAACTAGAGACAAGCCAGAAGAAAAAAACCGAAAAACGGGAATTTCTGCTCTCAAACTCACCAAATGCGCCGCTCAATCGGAAACGTTCACTGTGGGCTCACAGCACCGCTTGGTGACTTTACGCAGGTCGGACTTTAGCAAAGCCAGAAAGTATTAAAACAAGATACCGGTCCGAACCTTTAAGACACGTATAGCACTTCCTTTGTTCCAAAACTATGGGTTCTCCTGCTTGTTTTGCTTGCTGCGCGCTGAGGGATGGGGTATGCACAAGAGGCCGTGTCATATATTGTGTTGTCGATTGGGGTAGGGGCCATCCTCGGAGAACGCGTGACTCATAAATGACTAACACACACTGGAGTGTGCAATGGCCCTATCGTAGGGGACGTAAGTGGGCTCGATACCGCCCCACCAACAATATACAGCCAAAGCTGGGCTTAGCTTATTAGGTCCAACAACACGTAGCACAGGAATACTCAACACGTAGCATATGCAGTGCACAAGCTGCGTAACAAAGCCGCGACATAACCATTGGTTGCTAGATCCTATAGATATGTCCTTAGTTCTAAAAGAAGCATATAATTTGTATTGATACACTCGGCGTAAACACAGATATAAACACAGATATGTACCGAAGACCAGGGCATTCGAGACACAATTGAAAATATAAGAGCTGAATGCGTAAAACATACGCTAAAAGTAAGCGTTTCTTTAAAATGGAATTTCAAAATGCTGGCATTTTATGTCATGGCCAATAGGTTTAAGCGCTACAAGATAACAATTCATTGTAGATCGACCTTATGAATTATCAAATGAATCTATTATTTCCCACGTAAGTGTATCTGTGTATTGAATGCCGTTTTTATGCAAGCCATTTTTTTTGTCGCTGCCTTAAAACGCCGTCTTCGTATGCTGCTCTACTTCTTCACTGACCTTTTCGTTATTAACTGTCAAGAAGTAATTCCCTAGTATTTCTTAGCATCCACGATTCAGGGTATATTGCCTTTCTATATATATTAAATGCCCTGTATCACTGCTATTTCTAAAATCTGCATCTGCCTAACTAGCACACACCAACTCATTTCACTCCTATATATTAACTGAAAGCTATTCACAGAAAGCCTCAATCACTCTGTTACTCTGTTCGACTTTACTTAAGTCTCTTGCCAAACACCGATATACTGGCTTACTGTCTAACCAACGAAAGACTTATTATTCATTTCTTAGCCTGGTCACGATCTAATTGCAGAAACCAGAGGGGAGGGGTCAACACAATCAAGGCGTGACACTTACGAGAGTAAAATTTTTTTTTCTTTTTAATTTAAACATCTAACCATTATATATCTCAAATGGTTATTCTGGACTGGACTCTATTATTATATACTAACGTTTTCGCGTCTTTTTAAATTCGTAGTTCGCTTCTCTATAAGTTCGCGCGAAGTGCGTCCCACTTTGTCATCCTCATGTCGGACATTGATCTCGACGCGATCCGGCGAGATCCGGGGCTTGCGCAGCTCTACGGACTGCGTTCAACCCGGAGAAAAACTGGATTCACGGTCGAGAGTGATGATGAGGACTCTGGGCGTGCGCGCAGGCCTGCAGAGGACGATAGCGACGCTGTTTTCAGTGACGACCATGATAGCGATGACTTTGCATCTAAAAAGCCGCGTCGCCAGGCTGCCCGCAAACAGCCAGCACAGACCAATAGACGTCAGCCGCAGCGCGCTGCCCGCAGGCGGCGTAGCAGCATCTACGACGATGAATCCGAGGAGTCCTCGGAAGATGAAGAGGATTCTGACGAAATCGACTTTGATGATGCTTATGAGACCTACGAGTACGTGGATCAACCCGCAGTGGAGGATACAAGACCAAACGTTGAGGCAGTTCTCAATTCGCGCCCACTCGAAGAGGTTGAGGACCCTTACATTAATCCAAAAGAGTCCTTTGAATTTCTTGTCAAATGGGCGGGTAAGTCACATCTCCATAACTCCTGGGAAACTTGGCAAACGCTTCAACCACTTAAAGGCTCCAAGCGTGTTGAAAATTATGTGCGTATGCTTGTGGCAGATCTTGAGATCCGTGCTGATGCTGCAACTACCGCTGAGGATGTCGAGGCAATGGACATCGAACGCACGCGTCAGTTGGATGCTCTCGAGGAGTTCAAGAAACCTGAGCGTATCATTATGAGTGAGCGTCATGACGAGCTGCAATATCTAGTGAAGTGGCATCGTCTCGGTTACGACCAATGCACTTGGGAGTCTGCTTCTGAGATTGCGGAAATTGTGCCAGATCTCGTCGAAAAGTTCCAACAGCGACTTCAGTCGCGAATTTCTCCACAACACTCTGTTACATATGCCCCTGGAAACCGTCCAAGGTTCATGAAACTTGCCGAACAGCCAGACTTTGTTGGTAGCGAAACCGCCCGTTTGCGAGATTTCCAACTTACGGGAATCAACTGGATGGCTTTTTTATGGTCTCGTAATGAAAACGGCATTCTCGCCGACGAAATGGGACTTGGGAAAACAGTACAAACCGTCGCGTTTTTCTCCTGGCTGATATATTCCCGCAAACAAAACGGGCCACATTTAATTGTCGTGCCCCTATCAACCATTACAGCTTGGCAGGACACTTTCGATGTTTGGGCTCCCGACGTAAACTATATTGTCTATCTCGGAAACAGCAAGGCGCGCGAGGCAATTAGAGATTATGAATTTTGGGTAAACCCTGATGCTGCCGTCAAAAAGCCCAAGTTTAACGTCTTGATTACTACTTACGAGTACATTTTGAAGGATCGAGCTTTCCTTGGCTCTATTAAATGGCAGTTTATGGCCGTCGATGAGGCCCATCGTCTCAAGAACTCTGAGTCTGCTCTCTACGAAAGTCTCTTTGACTTTAAGGTCGCTAACAAGCTACTTATCACCGGTACCCCACTTCAGAATAACTTGCGAGAGCTCGCTGCTCTTGTTGATTTCTTAATGCCCGGGGCAGAGCTCATTGACCACAATAAAATTGATGAGTTTGACTCGAATTCTGGTCAGGATCAGGAGCAATATATCAGAGAGCTCCACAATCAACTCAAACCTTACATCTTGCGACGCCTTAAAAAGGATGTGGAAAAGAGTTTGCCGTCTAAAACAGAACGGATTCTTCGCGTTGAGCTCAGTGATCTGCAAACAAGCTATTACACCAACATCATTTCACGCAATTATGCTGCTCTGAACCAAGGTGCATCATCTGGAAATCAAATGAACTTGCTTAATGTTATGGCTGAACTCAAAAAGGCTTCAAATCATCCTTACTTATTCCCCATGGCCGAGGAGCAGTTCTTCCGCACAATCGGTCGCGAGGGCATGGACACCACACGAGAGGACAATTTAAAGGGCTTGATAATGAATTCAGGAAAAATGGTCCTCCTTGATAAGCTTCTGGGACGGCTGCGAAAGGATGGTCATCGCGTACTTATCTTCTCACAGATGGTACGTATGTTGGATATTTTGGCAGATTACCTTCAACTTAGGGGCTTATCATTCCAAAGACTGGATGGAACAGTAAGTAGCGACAAGCGTAAGGTTGCTATTGACCATTTCAATGCTCCAGATTCTCCAGATTTTGTTTTCTTATTATCTACCCGTGCCGGAGGACTCGGTATCAATCTTATGACAGCCGACACGGTCATTATTTTTGATTCAGACTGGAATCCCCAAGCCGACTTGCAAGCCATGGCTCGTGCACATCGTATCGGTCAGAAGAAGCATGTGATGATTTATCGATTTGTAGCGAAAGATACAGTTGAGGAACAAGTTTTGGAACGCGCTCGCAAGAAGATGATCCTCGAATACGCTATTATCTCGCTAGGCACAACATCTTCGTCAGATGCGAAGAACAACCCGGCAGACCCACCTTCTACCACTGAGCTTAGTGAAATTCTCAAGTTTGGTGCTGCATCTATGTTCCAAGCATCCAACAACCAAAAGAAACTTGAAGCCTTGAACCTGGATGATGTATTGGAGCATGCTGAGGATCATAATACCACACCAGATCTCGGTGCCATGGAGTCACATCTAGGCGGCGAAGAGTTCTTGCGGCAATTCGAGGTCACAGACTATAAAGCAGATATGTCATGGGACGAAATTATACCTGCTGATGAATTACAGCAAATCAAGAACGAAGAGAAAAAGCGGAGAGATGAGGAGTTCCTCAAAAAACAGGTCGAACTCTCGCAACGCCGCAAAACTCGTACCAGAGATTGGCTTGTAGATGAGGAAGAGCCTGAGGCAACGGCGCCAGAAGACAAGGGTCCACGCGGTCTAACGGAAAAGGAAATCCGTGGGCTTTATCGTGCCATTCTCAGATTTGGTAACCTGGACGCACAATGGAAACGACTATTCCAGGATGGTAATCTGCCAACGCGCAGGCCTGAGGCTGTCAAAAAATGCTGGGCTGAGATGGTGGCAGCTGCCGAGCACGCAGCAGAAAAAGGTAACGAGCGCAGATCAACTGAGGCGCAACAAGAAGCCAAAGAACTAGGCGACCCTACTCTGGTTAATAGCATTATCAGAAAGAAGGAGAAAAAGGCCATCTTATTTGACTTCCAAAATGTGAAGAACTTAAACGCTGAAATGATTCTACAGCGACAGGATGATATGCAAGTGTTGCGGGAGCGGGTTCCGCTCAATGATCCTTCGTGGCGGTTGCACATGAAAATCAAACCAGTAAACGATTGGAATTGTACATGGGGTCTAGAAGAGGATTCACATCTGTTATTAGGAGCGCGGAAGTATGGCCATGGTGCATGGACCCTTATTCGCGATGACCCAACTTTGAAGCTCAGCGACAAAATGTTTTTGGATAGTAAAGATGAAGAGCGAATACAGGATAACAAACCCGATACAAAACGTGGATTGAAAAATGGAATTGAAGCACAACAGAAAGACCCTTCCAGTAATGCTACTGATATAGATGCGTCAAAGGCTAAAGACTCTGCCGCGAAAACCCCCAACGAGCAATTCAACAACGACAAATCCAAGCTGGATAACATCAGTAATGACAAAAAAGAGAGCAAAGAAAGCAGCACCGAGTCCAAGAACAAGAAGAAATCTCCGACACCGGGGACGGTTCATCTTGGCCGTCGTCTTGACTACCTTATAACAGTGCTTCGAGGAGGCGATCATTCTGAGAGCCATGCAAGTCCATCTGCAGAAAGTGGACATGGGGCAAGTGATGAGCACAGTGAAACTGCGAAGCGTAAAATGTCACGAACAGCTTCACCAGCTCCGCGACCTGTAAAAAAACAGAAGGTTACTGCAAAACCAGACTCATCCGAGAAGCGGGAAATTCCACGGCGCGAATCGACTCGTGAGATCAAGAAAGAGGTCAAGAAAGAAACGAAACGCGATACGCGAAAGGAAGAGCCGCCACTCAGGGACGATGAACCCGAATATGCTAGTATGGATGAATCCGATTGTGGTCGTACAATGCGTAACGTGGCAGAAACGCTGCGGAGACTGCGTAAGGGCATGCCACCAGGTATGGACCGCAAGGACTATTCAGTTGCATTGAAGCGTGATTTGCTCGCTGCTGGTGACCACATCGAAGCCGAGCTTAAAAAAGTGAAGCCCGAAGCTAGAGAGCACAGACAGCGTCATTTATGGTCATACGTCCGCAACTATTGGCCGGCGAAAAACAAGGTATCGTCTGCAAAATTGCGGCAGATGTACGAAAAGAAGAAGTAAGCACTACCTAGTATAGTGAATTTCCTTTTATTCAGTCTTTTTTTGACGCAAAAGATGGTTCATAACCAGAAAAATGCAAGTACATATTTTTTTGTTATTCTAGTGTAATAAATAGAGGAGGATAATGGCTCAAATCATGTTGAGGGTCCCCACACACCGAGCCGTTGCGATATATTGTTACACTCAGCCGTTATTTCCCTAAGGGATGCTTCTAAAGGCATCAAGACATCAAAATGCCGGTTCGTTTTTGCCTCATTGATCTGGCGCTCAAGTAGAAACCTCTGTTCCTCAAGGATGACCAGCTGGTTCTGAAGTTCTGAAGCAGCCGCACTATTGGGGACTTCCGCTTGGTGATGTCTCAAGGCTTGTGGTAGCGCCTGCAGCGGCAGCATTGTCAACTGTAGATAGCTTGTTGCTTTAGCACCGATCTGAGCTTGCAGTCGGTGTTCCGTTTCTGTTTCAACCTTGGCTTCTCGAATGCGTCGCGCAACAAACTCGTATTTTGAGAATAAAGCAAGTAATTCCTGACGTGCCTGCCGTACACGGGTGGTGTCACCCTTCACACCAGTACTTGGTTCTTCAACGAGGGCCATTAGCAAGTCCTCAAACCTCGGAATTAGCACGTCGATCTGTTGTTGTGTGCGGACCAGCTGAGAATGTAGACGTAAGAGTCTCGGTGGCTCGGAGTTACAATCAGCATGATAATTGCGCACAGCAAAAAGCGTATTCCGACATTCAATGCATAAACGTAGTGGATAATCAGTGACAACGCTACGCAATTCAGGAAACTCCGCGCCAGTGCTAAGCAGCTTTTGGGCTAATAAGCGAGCCGGAACCTCCAGCGAGCATTCCCGCTCGCTATCGCCACAAGCAACAAGCCCGCAAATTCGACAATGGTGTTTACGAAGCAAGAAAGAGAACTTCTGGCCACAGAACCGGCAACGCTCGAACACTGATTCATTCTCCCAATGTACAACCTGCTGCTCAAACTCGCGTGTGGCTGATACCTCACGCCATGACCAGAAACTTGGCATAGTAGAATTGCCGGTTGCAGCACTTGTCGGGACAGACTCACCACTGGTAAGTACTTGAATACCGGTAAGCAATTTGAGCAAGCGCTTCTCGAGACGCGTACGAATCATTGCTTTATTTTCTAGTTGTTTAGCCCGGATTTTACTGAATAGCTCAGATCGATCTCGCATAGGAGGCCCCTCCTCGGCTTGTACAGGCGCATCGATAGGATGCTCAATATCTAAATGCGTATTTAGGACCTCGATGTTCTGCTGGACCTCATTGCAAACAGGACATTTTAGCCTTTTGGGGCGTTTTGCCATTAGGCACTTTTGAGCACGCTATGAACGAAACCTTTATCTACCAGTTCCGAACTCCACTTCGGGCCGGTTAGTTAAGTAGTTAACTGACTTGCACATAGTGATATGGGTAAGGTTTGGGTGGTTATATATACACAGATATGTGGAGGGACGGGGATGAGGCAACAATGGTAGTGAAAGCATCTATCTATACATTTAGACAGTAGAAGAATACACATCCAATGAAAGCTATTAAGAGGGTAGCTCATGAATAATCTATCTAAGTTTGAGCCTTCATGAGTAGGCATATAATAAACATATATATAATTGGCATACTTGGCTACAGAGTCGCAGAACAGCACTCAATAGCTAAGCAAGTTCGTGAAGATAAAAAAAAAGACCCTGGCCAAATTTTTACGGCGTGATATGTGATGGATTCAAACAAGCATTTGCTCCGTCTCACGAAACTTCTTATTAGAAGAGGGCAAATCACGGATCGTATAGTAGTCGACAATAACACCGCCTACTGCACCTCGGGCACCATCTGGGTTCCAGATGCGGCCTCCAGCACACCAAAAGTCCGCACAATTTCGCAGAATGCCATTGTCTGCCTTGTTCCAGGCAGACTTGTGAAGTAGAACACGAGTCGCCATGATGAGTTGGTGGAACCCAAACAGCTTGAAACACAGAAGCCACTTTGAACGCCCAGAGTGGTGATGATGCATATGCCCATGAAGGTGCTTGTGGCTATGACTGGGTCCATGGCTATGGCTATGATCATGATGATTGTGGTTACCATTGACAGCAGGAGTGCTGGCAGAAGATCCATGGGTGGTTTCAAGACCGAGGTGATGTTGGCCGACTTGAGGTCCAAGCACTTCACCGGCCTTAGGATGATCCTTAGGCAAAGAGCTGAATGCCTTCAATGGGTCAGTTCTGTAAACCAGAGCCTTCTTGAAGTGTGTAATTTCATAAGATGTTGTTCCTCTAGCCGTTTGGACAATTTGAATAGCAGTAAGAATGGTGACCCAGAGCATTTGGACGGCTGTGACGACAAACAAGCCAATACCAAAGGACGAGACTTCATGCGCTCGCCAAAATTCAATGAACTGCTTTCCTACCATCGGTGCGCCCACGGAAAGACCTATGAGAAAGCTCATAAAAGCACGATGATTCCGTATACCAACGGCATTATATACCCACGGGCAATAGTGGTCGTAACGGCATACAACCCGTTCCAAATAGTAGTCATAGCTTGCACGGGCCGGAATCACGACATAGGTGTGAACACAGAAATGCACACTATCAAAAAGTCCCTCATCCATCAGACTGTTCATATTTCTGAGCCGCACAGCCATGGATTTAGGGTGAACAATGCCAGGGTCCATGACCAATGTGGATGTGAACAAAAGGGCAATAAGAAGCATATCCATCACAATGAACGAGGTTCCCCATGGGTGTAAAGTGAACATTGTGGAAAACATGTGAGTCAAGTAATATAACACAATCCAAACAAAGATACCGGCAAATGTCCCTGCAAGCGCTGTTGAATGCATCATAGGTTTAAGACGTGGCCAGCATATAGGAACCACATACTCTTCAAGTAAACGCTTGGTTGCCCAGATGGTAATTATACCAAGCGGAGCTCCGAGCCATGCAGTGCCGGTGATTTGCGTCATGCTAAGTGCCAGAAAGACACTAAAGAATGGGGAGACTGAGGAAATGCATTTCGCAACTTCAGGACTCAATATCCGACTGCGCCGAGGAAGCCCAGAGGGCAATCTACCACAGTTTTTGCACCCATTCACCCAAGCATCTGATGCGTTTTCGGGGTCCACTATACGATTGCCATCAGGTAACGTTGCAAACGGATCAGCGCCGTGCTGTAAAAGTAGCGTGACTATCTCTGCTGAGTGCGACGTATAGACGGCATGATAAAGCGGATAGACACCCTCACCATCTGGCAAATTAGGGGACGCGCCCGCCTTCAAAAGTACTTCAACAGTCAAGTGGTCATTTTGCACTACTGCCCAGTGCAGTGGAGCGCGGTTACCACCATCCAATTCATCAGCATTTACTTCCAAGTGTGCAATGTAGGCAACCATAAGTACATTCGAAGACTGGACGGCTAGATGTAATGGGGTGAATCCGGATGAATCCGTTACGTTCACATCAGCACCGTGGTCAAGCAATAGCTTCACAATATAAGCATGGCCACTGCGGCAAGCCCACATAAGCGGTGTGGCATTCAAAGGCTCGAGCCGTAAATTGACATCTGCGCCACGAGCCAAAAACAGTTTACACAACCTCCAATGATTATTTGCTGCAGCATAATGAAGTCCGCCATGATTCAAATTCTCAGGCGTCAAAATCTGTTCCACCTTTTTTATGTTACCGTCCTGGCAAGCTGCTTCAAGAGTATCGGGGCTCTCTAGAGACGAAACAGGTCCACCATGGGTAGTATTGGCTGCATGGCTTCGTTCCGCATGAGCCTCAGCCTGCGAAACAGAAGCAGTAGCTGTTCCCACTGAAAGGGCTGGTAAAAATGCAGCAACATTCTTCTGCGCACCAATCTCTGGCGAGTCTGGCTCCAGATCAGAAACGGCCACATGAGAAACAGAACCGTTATCACTATCGCTTGCGTGATCACGCTCATCAACAGAACCCAAAGTACTTGGTGCTATATTTGATGTCGCGAGCGTTGCAAGCTCGGCCTCACTCATTTACAATCGCCAGCGTATAGTTAAGCCACAATACAATAAACCACCTCGATGTCAAACTGCGGCTAGTTTATATTTACATGCATCACGTAGACTACGTGTGTATCACGTGCCCACGTCAATGGTAGGTTTGAGAACTGCCAGAGCGTGAGAGAAGGTGAAATATCCAGCAGGACAAGACAAGAAAAAAAAAAACACACACAAGCACACAAAAAAAAAAAGCTAGCAGCAGGAGCGATAAATGGGCGAGAAGAACTGGAAATCATTTGTTGCTGGAGCTACTGCCGGTGGAATTGAGAGTGCCATTACGTATCCATTTGAATTTGCCAAAACACGGCTTCAACTTGTTAAATCAGGGGCAGCCACTGGAGCAGCAGTGCAAGCTACGAATCCGATATCACTTGTTTCGAGCGTGGTACGTAATGATGGGTTTGGTGCCATTTATGCCGGATGCTTTCCGTTTGTTATTGGCAACACAGCCAAGGCTGGCGTGCGATTTCTTGGATTTGATACTCTGCGGAACTTACTGCGTGACAAAGAGGGCAAGTTAAGTACTGCGCGAGGAGCCATTGCTGGTTTGGGAGCTGGTGTTCTCGAGAGTGTTCTTGCTTTGACTCCAGGCGAAAGTATTAAGACAGCCTTGATTGATGACCGTCAGGGTGCTCGTCGATACAGCGGAAAAGGGTTCAAAGGCATTAGGCTTCTTGTGCGGGACCATGGATTCGGCGTTCTATACCGCGGGGTTATTCCCGTCACAGCACGCCAAGCCGCGAACTCGACCGTGCGGCTTGGAAGCTATTCCACGCTTCGTACGTTGTTGGAGCAGCAGAAAGGTGGTACTCTAAACAGTGCTGAAACTTTCGGGCTAGGTGCAGCCGTTGGAATCATTACTGTCTATACAACGATGCCAATTGATACGGTGAAGACGCGCATGCAGGCGGTCAGCGGAGGCCAGCAATACTCTGGAATGATTAATTGCTTTACAGAGGTAGTGAAGAACGACGGTGTTAAGGCATTATGGCGCGGATCTACGGCTCGACTCGGGCGCCTTGTCTTGAGCGGTGGAATTATCTTCACGATTTACGAAAAGGTGATGCAAGTCCTGCACTAATCTATGTACATTTCCTTTTTTTTTTCTAACTTTAATAATGACATTGATGCTACATATGAATTAACCAAAATGGATCAGAAGCAAAATAGAGCAAGAAGTGCGAATTCGGTCATAACTGGATCAAACCCTCCAGCTCGTACCGATATCGGGATCGCCGTAGCTTCCTATCTTCAAGATAAGCACTATAACGGCACAGTCCAATAAACGGTAGAGTCTTATACGTTATTAATCCCATTGCACCAGCCGGGCCAGTAAATGGATCGTAGTTGCCTCATTTCCTCAAATATGACGTCATATGACTTTGGCATAGAAGTGCATATCCTCTAATCATCATGATATATATTACTACTACCACCGGAGAGGTGTCCAATCCCATTCGATAATTTGTACACTCAATGTTTAGGGCAGTAACGCGTTTAGCGACGCGCACCCCAGTGCACTTCAGTGGCACTAGAAATTATGCGACCCTTCCTGTGAAGCCGAAGCGGTTTCGTGGGGTTTTTAGTGGTGTACTAATTGGCATTGCTGCCAGTATTGGTGTTTATGCGTCTACAAGGCCCGCTGATACGAGATCGAATAGCACATATCCAATAAGCGAACTTCCGTTGAGGCCGACGTACGGTTCGCGTGATGATATCAATGCAGCAATTGATGAGATCGAGAAAATTGTTGGCAAGAAAAATGTCAATGAAACGAAGGATATGATCCTGGATCACTCTGACTCGGGCTGGCAAACGCGACACCACAAGACCAATGAGATTCCCATTGCAGTGGTGTTGCCGTCGTCAACTGAGGAAGTAAGTCGCATTCTGAAAGTGTGCAACAAGTACCGTGTTCCAGTTGTGCCGTTCTCAGGAGGAACTTCGCTCGAGGGCCACTTCACCCCAATTTATGGTGGAATCTCACTGGACATGAGCAAGATGGACAAGATTTTGCACTTGCACAAGGACGATCTCGATGTGGTAGTACAACCTGCCGTAGGCTGGGAGGATCTGGATGAATATCTAAAGGAATATAAGCTCATGTTTGGTCCTGACCCGGGCCCCGGTGCTCAAATTGGCGGTATGATTGGTACCTCTTGCTCAGGAACAAATGCCTACCGGTACTTAACAATGCGCCAGAATGTCATCAACCTCACTGTGGTGCTAGCAGACGGCACTATAATCAAAACGAAGCGGCGGCCGCGGAAGTCTTCGGCTGGATATGGTTTGAATGAGCTTTTCGTTGGTGCTGAGGGCACTCTGGGAATTGTTACAGAGGCTACGCTAAAGCTTTCTACCCGGCCCAATATTCGTCGTGTTGGCCTAATGACGTTTGAAAAGATTGAGGATGCAACTGACACAGTGCAAGAAGTTCTGCTTTCGGGTCTAAACCTAGACGCAATGGAACTCATGGATAAAGAGCAAATGCAAATCATTAACCAGGCCAACCTCACAGACCGAAAATGGGGCGAGAAGGCGACTCTACTTTTAAGATTTGCTGGGCCAACGGAAAAATCTGTTGAGAACGAAATTGAAGCTGTAAAGACTTTGTCGAAGCGACATAACTCGCTGAGTCTTGACTTTGCGGGAAGTGAGGATGAGAGCGATATGCTCTGGTCAGCCAGGAAGAACGCGTTGTGGTCGGTTGTGAATGCTGCGCCAGAACACTTCAAGACATGGACTACAGATGTAGCTGTGCCTATCTCTAATTTGAGTCAAATGGTCAGTGAATCACGCAAAGACATTGCAGAGTCAGGTATTGTTGGTACAGTGTTGGGTCATGTAGGCGACGGAAACTTCCATGCCATTTTATCATACGACCCTGAGACTCAAAAAGAAGGTGCTGAAGCCCTGTCTCATCGAATTATTATGCGTGCACTAGAACTCGATGGTACTTGCACCGGTGAACACGGAGTTGGAGTGGGTAAGCGTCATTATGTTGTGGAGGAAGTCGGTGAAGATACTGTTGCTACCATGCGGCAAATCAAGCGTGCACTCGACCCGAACTTTATTTTGAATCCCGGAAAAGTGTTCAGCATTGCTCAGCACGACGTGAGCGACCACTAAATCAAATATTATACTTTGACAACTAGCGACTGTTATGGTGTAGATAACTCAAAAATTCAATTCAATGCTAGAAACCACTGTGCAGGTGGTGCGTCACTGAAATAGAAGTATTGGTTAATGTTGCTTCGTTTATTTTTTATCTTTTATTTTATGTTTTTTCTTTTTGTATGATGAAAACGATATATATGAGCAATATAAAGGATGCTAAATAAATCAAAGAAGAAAAAAAGAATAATGCTTGCAACTAAGCATTGCAGTTCTAGGCTTTCACACCGGTGTTTACCTTGTACCGTGCCAAGAGTTGAATGCATTTGAGCACCTTGCGCGATGCTTCTTTAAATGAAATTGGATCAAGCGTATCAACAAGAGCCTCTAGGTTTACCAAAGCGCCGTAGTGGATAACACTTTCGACGACCTCGTCATCCATGAGTCGAGCTGTGCCTTTGATCAGCGTGATAAGAGCTGTAAGAACACGAATCAGCATATCGTTATCCTCTGGGAACAGCCCGAGTGCCTTGCTTATACCGTCAAGACAGTCTTTATTGTGACCGATAGCCTCGGGGGCTGTTTCCCACTCTGCTAGAATAGCTAGACTTCCAGCTGCTGCTAGTCGCGTATCACGATCATCCAATACAAGGCTCTGGCCGAGCAAACTAAGTAATGTATTGGATCGAGCATCGCGTTGGATGAAATTTTCTGCACTGACGGGCACCGACATCAGGTTGCACACGAGTTCGAGGGCCGAACGCTGCACAGGAACAAACTCGTTGTTGAGAGCCGTCCACATACGAGGCCAGACCTTCACTGAAATTGCAGTACGCAGGCGGCGGTCATCTATACTAGCGAGGTTGGTTAAAGCACGCAATGCTTCAAAAGTATCGAGGTTTCTCCGCTCTGAATCATCATTACCTACTTGGTTCACAAGTGGATCAATAACTGCAGTCTTTGGTACTTTTACAGTCAAGGCAAGCTGAGGCACCACCGTGGCCAGAATTTTGGAAATGGTCCCTGCGGCTACAGTTTTCATGCGAGCATCAAAGTGAGGTTTGTCATTAATCCAAAGATACATGGAAATGACTACGGCACCCTGAGTTGCTAATTTCTGTCTTCTTTCGTGGTCTTGGTGGCACGCGAGCTCGCGCAACAGAGTCGCTACTTCCTCGCGCGACATAGGGCTCAGAGAAGCAGCACTTTCAGCCAGCCACTTAACCAGATTTGAAGCCAAGATATAATCGCAAATTTTACCGCTATGTGAGCGGTCCTCAATGACTTCCTGAACGTCTATGGGAGACTTTCCCATAGTCTGCAGGCGCAGGTGTGTCTGGTGCTCTTCAGCCTTCGATGGCTTGATAGGGTATTTCGCCAGGAGAAGCAGCACTGCCAATGCGCCATATGCTGTCTCATTATTGCGGACTTGGGCGCACAGGCTAGTAACCAAAGTCTCTCTCGTAGAAACACGTACCTTCACTGAGGGCAAAACAGCTGAACACAAGAGGCCTTCTAATGTCACATCATTGATTTCACTCTCAAACACTGTAGCCGAGAGCTTGTCTAAACGAGATGCTGCGGCCTCGACATTTCCAGTCTGTGAAGTAATGCCAGCCATAATTTTAGCCTCAACGACTGCTGCCCATGCATTCTGTTTATCGGCAGCCTTAGTGACCAGCTCCCCGAACCGAGCAGAAACCTTTTCTCTGTTATCTTTTGTGTTGCACAAACTTGAAAGCATCTGTAAAAACGCGTCGGTAGGTTCGTTCTGATCGGCAGGGATAGACCAAATAAGCGATATTGTCTCGGGGACCACATCGGTCACGGTTTGAATTACTGCATACCCCTCAGCCTGTTTTGCGGGGTCTTCAGAGCTTAGGCTGTCCTTGACAAATTGTTCAACAGTGGACTTGTGGGTTGGACCGATATCTTTAACGAAGACAGCTGCGAGCAATCGCCAGTGCTTATCCTGCGATGCACAAATAGGCATTGCCGCTTTGATTGTATTCACAGACACAGCGGATTTCTCAAGCTTACCCTTAGCAAGCAGTCTTGTAAATACCGTCAGCGCCGGCGGGTAGTTCTTTTCTAATGTAGGCGCAACAAGCTCCAGAATAGGTTTACGAAGATCATCACACTCATCGGCCAGCCACGAAAGCGCAACAAATCGAGTGTCACTTGTTTCTCGGAGCTCAGGAAACAGGTCGTGCAGGCGCGGCGCAATGAAGTCCTTCAACTTCGGACGAGTAATGTAATTTGCGGCGAGATGGGTCAATATGGGCCCATCGGTGAATTGGATCACTTCGCTCAGAACTTCGTCGGCCTCTGGACCACTTTTTTGTCGAACTAGCGACGAAACAGCCGCAACTGTTGGACTTGGACCGATCAGAGCCATTTGCAATGACGTGAGTGAGGCGGCGAGGATTAGGTCACCACCATCATCTTTCACACAACAAAACCACCACAACCACCACCACAACTTTGGGAGCTATAAGACGACGACGGATCGAATGAAGAGACATGAGTATTAAATGACACGAGACAAAAGTGTAATTCAGTTTAGTTTGGTTCGGTTTGGTTCGGTTTAGTTCAGTTTAGTTCAGTTTAGTTCAGTGTTTTTCTGTGAATTGCGGTTTAGCCCCAGTTCATTTCCGTAAAGTTCAGTTTAGCTCAAGCTAGTTTAGTCGAACATGCAAAATATATATATGAAACACTTGACAAGAAGCGGATGTAACTAACTATTAATTAGAATGAATAAATATAATATATGGGAAGATGCCTTCCTAGCACACCCATTGGGTAGCAGACTCTAGACTCGGTAGAAGTTCGAGGTTCGAGGTTGCGTGTTGTTGTTCTGGTTGATTTCGGCATTGTTTCTTGGGTCCTGACTCGTGCCTGGCTATTTACGCTTAATTTTTTCTCGACATTGAGGACAATACCAAGAGCCCTTCGGGTCCTCGGTCAATCCAACACACTCCCAATGGAACCATTCGATCTCGCATGAATCACTGTCGCAGGCAATCATGTTTCCAAGCGATGTTTTCTTACAGAAACAGAAGGCCTCATCGCTATCCTCTTTGCCTGGTGGACGTTGTCTCGCTGAACCATGTGTACGTTTCAAAGACACACGCGCACCACCGAGGTTTAAAGAATCGCGAGCTTCTGGACTCGTTTCTCTGCCAGCCGCATTCAGTGTAGTAGAAAGCGCAGTACTTGCTGGAGAAGCGCGACCTTCTGGCTGGGCAGTTTCAGCCTTTATGTTGCTACCTGCTGCCAGAGGTGTCTTATCCCTGACACCAACCGAATCTGCACGAGACTGTCGTCGATTATGGCCCTCACCAGAACTCATTGATTTGCGCGAGCGTGGTGGAGGTGTGGGTTCAAGGGCTGCTGGTGTTAATGAGGCATACTCATCCTCGCCATGCACTTGGGGCAGCAGGCCGTCATGCTCGAGGCGGCCGACTTGTTCGTCAAGCTTATTGACTTGTTTGGACACTAAATAAAGACCCATGACCGCCAGTCGTGTTTTTTCCTGCTGCAACGTGATACACTCCTGGAAGTCGCTGCGTATTCGTGGATACGCAGCCTGCTCTTTCGATATTTCAGCCGCCAACTCGTTCGTTTTCGCTAGCTTCTGAAGAGGTCCATCGCGCTGCTGGATACGCCGCTGAACCTCGACAAGTTTCTCGTCCTTTACCTTGATTTCACCGAGGATAAACGCGAGATCTCCAGGAAGACTCGATATGTCGGCCAAGTACTCCTCCAGAACACTCGCGACATCCATTTTTGAGCGTCCTGAACCGCTAAATGGCTTGCCGTAACACGCCTCCCAATTCTCGACTCAGTCTGTGATCCCAGCCCAATTTGTTCGTTAGCCCGAACCCCCGCCCTCTTTGCCGCCAGGCGCGCTAGACCCCGAGGAGAAGAGGAAGCAAGTGGGATCGCGGAGAGGGGGGCCGGAAAGGGGGAGCTGCTACATACGGTTCTACTACATACGGTTCTGCTACGTATGGTCCTACTACGTACGGTCCTACTATATTCGTTCGTAATTTACTCAATGTCATATAATTGACACATAGCTTGTAACATCATCGTCTGATTCGTGAGCTGCTACAACATACGCTCTCCTTCACAAAGGGTAGGGAACCAGGCGGCCAAGGCCTGCGTGCCACATCCACGTGCCACCTGGATCGACACTACATACTGCTGTGACGCCGCCACGCCCACCTCGCTGTCGCCTTTTCACAACAGATGCAACAACGAAAGAGTTACACACATACAGTGCGTGTCCTCGGCATATCTTAGTGCAAAGTAGCGTAAAGTAATTTATCTTTCAAATGTATTGTGGTAAAAGAGTGTATAGTGTGCCACGCCACCAGGGCGCCACCTAATCACGTGCATCGCTTGAGTAGTGAAAAAAATTTGTACATCAGCCACTCAGGACCCTTGCCAACGCAGTTGCAACAGTTGACGCCACCACACGTACTTTCTTTTATATGGCTGGCCCGGATATAATAAAACCTGTGCCAGAGCTGAAGAAGGCAGAAGACGGATCGGCTGTGCATGCAAGCGCTCAGAACGAGGCCATGCAAAGTCCCAAGGTAAACAGTGCCACCACTGCCATGCAAGCGGGTTATTCAGGAAGTCCGAGTATCTCCAGTGACTTGGATGGTTCGATTGCGCGTTCCGACTCTAACAAAGACGAGACGGCACACGAAGTTTCAAAAGAAGCCTCAAATAATACTCCAATTGATTTTTCCACTGAACATTCAACTGAAACTCCAGTTGAAGCTTCAAGCAGAGCACCGTCTCGGCCTTCAGAGGATCACATTAATAGGGATTCTAAAGATATGCCGCCTGATTCCAAACAAGGTGCTACCGATGATTCCAACCAGAATCCTGAACAGAACCCTGAACAGAATTCTAAACAGAATGCTAACCAAAAATCTAATCTCCAGGAATCTATGCATGGTGATGGTTCGATAAGCCCCCGATCCACGGCTAATGCAGATCGACAAGCCCCGAGCTTGAAGACTGCGACCACGCCTTCTTCTATGACACCAGTCCCCCCTATGCAGTCCTCAGGTGTATCTTCGAATGGTTCGTCAGTTGTATCGACCTCAGGGACACCTGTTCCAGGAACAAACATGTTCGCGCCATATCCGGCGTTTTCACCGTTCGCGCAGATGTCTTCTAATGCAGCAACACCAATTGCTCAGTCGGATCAGATGAACCCACTTAATGCCATGAATACATTAAATGCTATGAACGCTATGAATGCAATGAGCGCCATGGGCGGAATGGGTCCAATGGGCTCAATGGGTCCAATGAGCGGCATGGGTCCCATGAATACCCCTATGCCAATGACTGCGTTCCCACCATTTTTCTCACCGTTGGTTACACCCAACCAGCAAATGGGCAATAATGAGGATGATCAGCGATCTTCTTCTTCTTCTGAAAACTCTGAGGGATCAGAGTCCCAGCAACCACAACCGACTAGCCAGGCTAGCCAGGCTAACAAACAACAACATCATCAACAACAACAACAACAACCAATGTATTGCTTCATGCCTGTGCCCTCTGGGATCCGCGAAGCTCCGTTTATGTACCAGTGTGTGCCTGTGCCCCCGGGTAGTAATCCAGCCCAGCAGAATTCTGGCGCTATAGGATTGCCTCCTATGGGCCCAATGGGACCATCCATGATGCCTTTCCGTGGTGACATGAATATGGCTCAAAATATGCCCCAAAATATGGCTCAAAATGTGCCACAAAACATGCCTCAGAATATGACTCAAAATATGTCACAGAACATGGCGCAAAACATGGCACAAAACATGGCGCAAAACGTGGCGCAAAGCGATATGGCTCAAAAGCCCAATCTAGAGTCAAAAGGTCAAGTTCCACCGGTGATGGTGCCTTCTCAATTAGGTGATAAGGAGACAGGAGCTCCGGGAATGACATCCATTGCTGCGACACTCGCACAGATGCGAGATGGTGAGAAACAACGGGTTGTATCGGTGGATGTTACGGCACCCCGATCATATATAGCTGCTCAGAGAACATATACGAGTGCCAGCACCAATAACCAATCGGTCTTGAGGCCGCATACCTGCAACATGCGAGACTCGTGGGGTCGGCAGTGCAAACGCACATTCACTCGTCCTTATGACTTGCTGCGGCATCAGGAAACTGTGCACAGTGTAGGCACAAAAGTATATATTTGCGAGCGGTGCGGCAGTGGATCCAAGCGATTCAGCCGTCAAGACTCTTTGGCCCGTCATATTCGTCGCATGCACCACACGGAACCTGACCGCCGAACGTCACGCGAAACGCCATCATATGAAATCCCCCGCGACTCGGTCTATGAGGGACCCCGTCACGAGTCTAATGTGGAAGACTCCGCCGACTCATCGAGAGCGGACTCGACCGAAGCACCCGTGAAAGCACAACATCAAGAAATCTCTCGTGAGGTGTCACCTAATGATTCATCATCACACGGCTCACCGCGTGAAGAATCTATCGATAGAGAATCCCCGCATGAAGAGGAGGCTCATAGCTCGAGTATGCGGCAGGTCAGTGTCAAGGACGACACTAGCGGACGACCCAAAACTGCTCGTGAGCCGGATGACGCGGCAGCTGTGTCTGCACCAGAGCAAAAGAAAATGAAACTTGCTCAGCCTGACGAAGTATCTCTGCATCATCGCGTGGAGAATTTCACTGAACCTCAGGCCGTATAGAAAATGAGTCATGACGATACGGCCCGATACGAAGCTCTCAGGAGCAACAAAAAGAACCCACTACCTAATATTTTTTGCATACTTGGAACCGTTGAACATGACACTGCTGATCTCTATTTTATGGCGTTAAAATTTGAAGAAGCGAAAGCTTGGACTGAGGGATTGTAAACGGCTAATGTTGCTTGTGATTGCGTTTGAGCATATAGAAGAGTTTGTGCTTGATAATGGTTTGTTGATGTTCCTGTGAATGTAAAAACTTACCGCTAACTCATAGGGCTTCCATCCATGAAATCTGAAACGCAGCAACGCATACATTTTTTTTTTTTTACTTTTCCTTTGGCAATCTTCATGAACAACGCCGCCTCCCTACCATCTTGCTAATTCTGAGACACTGCGAAACATTTTAATAATTAGCATTCTTGAGGAACACATATTCCTCCCCCCACTCCCCACCTCAAAAAAAAATAATAGTAAGAACTGTTTGTACTTTAAGAGCTTAGCATTTGAGCAAGTAACTTCTGAAGACGCATTGTAATAATGTACTTTCAAACACACGAATGACTGGTCACCTCACTGAACATTTCGAGGTAGCCCTTCTATTTGGCAGCTGAATCGAGTTGCCCAGTGTAGATTAATTAAGACTTGGGCTGCTAATGATATATATAGACACTCGGGAAGTGCCTTTATTATAAGATATTTATTCCACGATATAGCTTGACATATTCACTTAGCCTATTGTGGAGAAATAGCTTGTCGAAAAAAAAAAATAAAACAAAACGAGTCGGGATTGTTATGGAGTTGCCAAGAAACTTAGGTGCTTCAGTTACCGAAGACAATCATTGGTTGCTGGCGCATAGGGCTCAGGCAGCCAACCGTCGGTGCGGTGCTGCTTACCTGCACAGATCAGCATGCTATGTCAACGAACAGGATTGTCAACCGCCGACTAAGCCGGCGCTGCTGCCAAAGATCCCAAGCCGAGATGATGACGTTGGTTAATACTCGTTCAGTAAGCACGTTTTAAAAAAATCATTATTACAAAAGAAGAAATATTTATAAACATCATTTGTGCTCATCCTTTTCCTCATACTCAATACCGTCCTGATCAGGTCGTCGTGCGTAGACCGCTGGGGGTGTTGGTACGCCGCCTGGTTGATTGATCCACCTGGACTGTAAGGCCAGGATGTAGTCGCGCAGTTCCTGGTTTTCTGAACGCAGGGCCTCCATGGTCTCCTTCACCTGCTTCAACTCCTGGACCTTAGTCTCGAGATCCTTAATATAAAGTTCTTTGCGCTGGCGGAACGCGCGCTGGGCTGCCCTGTTTTGCTGGGCACGTTTGGATTGCGAAAGCGGACGCGACCGTCTCGCTGCACCCATTGGCTGGTCCACAGGCGGAATCATTTGGTTCGTAGGGTCATGAACCGATTGTGCAACAGCAACGGCTTCAGCCGTGTAGTCCGGCTGTTGAAACGTTGGGTCTATCTGGTTATCTCCCGGCAAATGCTTGCCATCCTCTTGAGTGTTCCAATGCGCGTATGCCGAGTTTTCCATTGTCGCGTATAATCTTATTCTAATCGGCTGTCGTAAGGGAGTAGGTAAGTAAAATCCTTTCGTAAGACGTGAGGCTGAGTCACCTTTCATCAGTTGCCCCACCAGATCAGTGATGCTACGAGGCACGTATGATTAGGGGAGGGGTTACTGCTGCTCGCATCATGCCGGCCAGTGCTGGTTGCTCCCAGCTTCCGCCCTAATTCGCACATGGTTCCAATACTAGAATGCCTAAATGAGCCTGTAAAAAGTAAATACCATTAACCGCCGATTCCCTGCCTTGTTTACATGTTGATGAGCTTTCGGACCTCTCTGAGCTTACTGATGAAATTCGTTCATACTTGAATGCGTCATCAATTGCTTATTTAGCGATGAAGTTGGTACAAACGATCCGGCCGTAACGGCTTGAAATTAAACAATTTTAATAAAGTTCGCATTAGCAATAATTCTAAGGATGTGTGTGCTTGCAAAAAAAGTCCTGGCTGTAGCTGTACTGATGTCACAATTCCCGCTTTAAGATGTTTTGCTCGATACGGAAAGTGCTTTGCTGACAGCGCTGTGAAGTACATGAAGTTTTGTGTAATCGTTAGCTAAATGATGACATTTCTAGGTCTCATAAGCAGCGCTTTAACATTGTGTAAAGCATTGCCTGTTGATCGAAACGTATGTCAACCCCGCTAAAATATGTCGTTGACTGTGTGCCGAAATAGCAAACATTTTGTTAGGGCGGCAGTGACGGGGCTCGATATCGCCATTCTCAGTGTGTGTTTGAGTGTGTGGTGTCACGTGCACATAGGCACTGGCTGGCAAGCGGCGCGTCACAAGTCATCAATTATTACTACTACTATTAAAACATTACTATTACTATTTATCTTACTATTTATATTATTACCTTTAGTCGTGAGACGCGTCAGCAGTAGTTCGTGCACGAACATTTAACATTTCTCAACCCTGTGTAGGTTTCCGCGTCGCGAATTTCCAGATCTTGTTATTTTGATCTAATTTTCGCCGCAGTATTAGCTCGGTGCCAGTGCTATGAAACGGCCCCGGGAGACGCTTGAGGAGCCTGCCACGCAGATAAACGATATATCGCAGTTCACCCCGCCAGCAGACAAGGAGTATAAACGTCCCGCGTTAGCGCCAGATGCTGCCTTGCCATCGTTTCAGCAAACTCTCGATACGTTCTTGAGGCTACAGCAGCGGCCCATATGGCACGGTGTAGAGTCTCAACACGAGGCCTCTGATCTAGTTGTCTACTGCTCGTCATGCAGCTGTGCTAGCGCAGACACCTATGAGATTATGGCGTGTGAAAGCTGCGGGGCCACCTTTTGTTCAAAATGCTCTGTTCGCCGTGAATCAGTACGTTGTTTGGATTGTTGCTGAAAACAAACTATCGATTTTCGTATATTGGCCTGTCTTAACATGTTGACTTATTTATTAACTTATTTATTAACTTATTAACTTAATTCTTCATTACATGAATTGAATTGTTTATATATTATTTGTGCGGCTTATATAGTTTGGATGATTTCCATGACTTGGAATTGGTACAGAACGGTTCGCCTGCTATTCTTCTTCCGCTTCTTATTGTTCCTCTTTCTTCTTCTTCTTCTTCGTGTTACCCAATGATAGTTTGACATATTGCTCGTTGAGTGCCTTGGCTGTAAATACTAAAAAAACGGTTTACATCTTATAAAAACTTATACCTTATTAACCGCTTCGTTTTTTGTATAGTTGGTTGGCTAGCAATATTTAAGCAAATCTCACTTGCGCCACATTCAGGTTACGCATCATCGTACATGCATAAGTGTACATATACCTGCAGAGTTTTACACATGTACCAAAACGTTTATTTTGGGCGGATCTAAAACAACACTGTGGGTTTCCTGAAATTCCGAACTAGTAATTCCTGAATCAAAGCTGCTTTGCATTGCATATTTGACCGTTGACAGTTATCATCGTGGAGAAAAGACCGTTGGCGTTGGCGTTAGTGTCGGCGTTAGCGTCGGCGTTTTTACTGGGCACGTGGCCCCGAGGTCTGTCAAGTCACATCTCTGCTGTAGTCCGCACTGCTCCAGCCTAATTGTCTAAATATAGAAACTACAAATGTGCTCGCCGGATCTACTAACAAGAGAAAGCTCACTAAAAATGTTCTAGCTAGCTATTAAAAAACATGTGCCGTGTCTTGTTGGAGTAACCGTCCGCTTACTCCCAATGTGTTTTTTTGGTGGTTTAGGTAGCAGGTGCTGATGTGTTTAGAGTCTCCTCCCCCATACCGCTTACCTGATTCCAACCCGACCAGCCACGCTGCCAGGCTAGCCAACGCCAAGATGCAGAAACTGGTCAAAGGGGCAACAAAGCCTAAGGCCACGGCGCCCAAAGCAAAATACATTGAGCCGATTTTGGCCACGGCTTTCGAGGCCGGTCGCGACTTCGACACGGTCATGGACGCCCTGACCAAGGTCATTGCTCGCGGCGGAGCATGGCCATCTATTTACAAGGCCCTTATTGTTGTGCATATTATGATTCGCGAGGGTGCGGAGGATGTCACGCTCAATTATCTTGCGCGGCATCCGCATATGCTCGAGATAGCTGACACTGTACACCGAGCACCAGCCATGGGCCGCTATGCACGCTACTTGACGGTGCGAGGGCAACAGTTTCGGGAAACAAAGGTCGATTTCATCCGCTTCAAGTCACGGCAGGGCTTTTCTCGCTTGCATAGCCTACCCGTGCAGAAGGGGCTCATGCGTGAGTGCAGCAGTGTGCTTGTGCAGCTTGATGCACTCATGAAATGCCAACTACAGGAACAAGATATTGTCAATGACGATGTTCTATTGATGGCCTTCCGCTTGCTTGTTCACGACGTTCTCAGTCTGTTCCAGGTGCTCAATGAGGGCGTCATTAATCTGCTCGAGCACTTCTTCGAGCTCTCGAAACCTGACGCTGAACAAGCTCTCGATATATACCGCGGGTTCCGGCGGCTCACCGCCAAGGTAATTGCCTATTTGCATGCTGCCAAAGACCTTGAGTTCAAGACCAGGGTACATGTGCCAAACATCAAGCACGCTCCCACGTCACTTGTGTCCTCGCTTGAAATGTATTTGAATGACCCCGATTTCGATACGAACCGACGGCAATATCTTGCCGAGAAGCAGGCGCATGAGGTGAAGCGCACAAAGAGTCAACAGTCACGCTCGTCGAGCTTTGGCCGACAAGTTTCTCAAACGTCCTCTAAGGAACCCTCTGCAACAGCGCAGAAACAGGCTATTACATCACAGCCGCAACAAGCGCAACAGCCTCAACTTCAGACAGCACAGTTACAGAGTCAGTCTCCGCAACAAATCCTTCCTCAGTCGATGCTACAGCAGACATTGGCCCCTGGTTCGATCCAAATGGTCTCACCTGAGTTGTCCTCGAATTCAAATTCAAATTCAAATTTAAATCCATTTTTGCAATCACAACATGATGCGGCGCAGATCCAGACTCGCGACGGGCAAGCACAATTGCAGATGCAGCAACTGCACCAGCTTCATCTGCAGCAACTCGAGCAACAGGAGCGCATTCGCCAGCAGATTCAGCAGCTTGAACAGCAAAATCAACAGGCTCAACAACAGCAGCAACAGCAAGTGCAGCATCTTCAGCAGCTACAACCGCAGCCAACAATACAGCAGGTTTCATATATGGAACCTGCACATACTGGGTATGATGCTGGCTTTGACTTTGGCGTCGCTCCTCAATCACAGCCACCTCAACAAATGATGGCCATGCAACAAGCGCCACTTCAGCAGCAGCTCACTCAACCCCACCAGCAGCAGCAGCAGCAACTACAACCGCAGTATACGCAACCGCTTCAAGCACAGCTCACACAGCCGGTGCAACCACAAGTCACTGGTGGTGCAGGAAACACGAATCCCTTCCAGCATGCGAGCGCAGTAAGCACAAACCCATTCAAGAGCCCTCAACAAACGCATTTCAATCAATTCGACCAGTTTGATCAAATTGGCAACCAGATCGGAGGACAGCAGTCGCTCATTGATTTCGGCCAACCGCAGCAGAGGTACCAGTCGACAGGAACAAACCCATTCCGTGTTTAGACTCTTGGTGCTTAGACACTTGTAGGTCTGTTGCGAAGCGGATCTCCGTGTAAAATACAACGTCATTTTAAAATGTTCACTGTACTCGAGCTTTAATGTTTCTGCGTCATAATACTCTATAAAGTAAGTGCGTTGTTTTAGGATCCGTACTTTGAATATTTCGTTATTGAATAAGCTACCGTCAACACAAGTGTAATTGTAACTAAAATTGTCGTTCTCAGCACCATTAAAGAAATAAACAGTGTTCACAAAATCAAAATCAAAACTAAAATCAAAATCAAAATCAAAATCAAAACCAACATCAAAACCAAAATCAAAACTAGAATTCATTCAATTTTAGCAAAATGGTATGAACTCTACCCTAACGTTCCTGGCGGCACTAAGTAAGTATGAGTATAGACTATAAAGTAACATACACCAACAAAAAAAAGAGAAGAACAATTAATTAAAGAAAAGAGAGAAAAAAAAAACGTCAACATTATTCATTATTATTATTATTATTATTATTATTTGCTTTACCACCACCCCACACACACGCACACATCTCGCCACGAACCATTATCAGGGTTTGGTCTCGTGACCACGGACCTGCTTCACGTGCTGTGTCTGAAAATTTCACCTCACGAGTGTGTTTCCCTGCCATCATGACCGACACGGTGCAGCCAGAAGGGATCGACTTTCACGACCTCGAGGCGAAGTATGCTGTCGATAATAAGTTTTCGCTCGAGCGCTTTGTGCTTGTAGATGGTCTGCCGGTCGTCCCCGAGTCAAAGATCGAGAAACTCGTTAAGGTACTGGTGAAGCAATTCGGCAAGGTTGCCGCCGTAAAGAATGGAGATGCAGGCTTCAATATGCCTCTTAGCAAGGAGACGGGCCAATCTCAAGGGTTTGCATTCGTAGAGTTTGAGACGGAGGATGGTGCGCGTGATGCCGTGCGTACTTTCAACCACAAGAAACTTGATGCGAAGCACACGATGCTGGTCGATAAAATGGCGACCTTGGAGAAATACATCAACGGTGCAAGCACCGAGTACAAGGAACCAACGGTGCCGCCGTTCAAGCCTCTGCCTCACCTTCGTTCGTGGCTTACTGACTCGCTAGGCCGTGATCAGGCAGTCATGCATAAGGCCGACGAGATTGGCGTGTTCTGGTTCCGGAAGAGCGGTAACCCGCAACCAGCTCTGGCTCCGACGGTCGGGTTTACTGAAGGATATGTGCGCTGGTCGCCGAAGGGCACCTATTTGTTATCGGTGCATGCTCAGGGCATTGCTTTGCATGCAGGCCCGAACTTTGAGATTGTTGCGCGCCTGCCTCACCGAGATGTGCGACTTGTCGATTTCAGTCCCGATGAACGCTTCCTTGTTACCGGTGCACAAACCCCAATCACCGCTGGCGGCGTGTTCAAGGAGACTGACGAGGGCAACCACATTGTTGTATGGTCCATTGAGACCCAGTCCGTGATGCGTACGTTCCCCATGCCAATTCGCTCAGCTGCCATGCCTCGCGCACCGTGGCCGGCGTTCAAATGGAGCAGTGACTCGCAGTTCTTCGCCCGTCTTCCTCAGGCAGACACGCTTGCTATTTATGATAGCAACACCATGAGCCTTGTGGGTAAGAAGACCATGAATATCAAGGGAATTACCGACTTTGAATTTGCGCCCGCCACTGTCGATGGTCAACAGCTGCTTGTGTTCTGGACGCCAGAAATGCCGAACCAGACGGCTAAGGTATGTATCTTGAATGCTGCCACTAAGGAAATTGTGCGAAATCGTTCGTTATTTAACGTTGTGCGTGCAAGATTCATCTGGCAGAATGAGGCCAAGTTCCTCTGTGTCAAGATCGAGCACCTCACAAAGAACAAGAAGGGCTTGACCTCGACTTTGGAGATTTATCGCATGCAGGAGAAGTCCTTGCCTCTTGAGGTTCTGGATTTCAAGGAGACTTTGCTGGATTTCGCCTGGGAGCCCAGCTCAGACCGCTTTGCCTTGCTTTCGTACTACGAACCGTTGCCGTCCCCAGCCTTCCAGGAGCAGGCCGCTCCTATGAACACGAGCAAGAACGTGCTATCATTTTACGCACTGGAGCGCGAAAAGCGTCTCGAAGGCACTTGGCGTGAGGCGAACCGGTTCGCTGACAAGGCCACTGGAATGCTCCGCTGGAACCCACAGGGCCGCTTCCTGGCCACCGCAGGAATTGCTAGCTCAAGATTGAACATTGACTTTTGGGACTTCGATCACGAAGCTCCCATTCCCGCCTCAGCAAACGCGGCAACACAGGACGCCAGCTCGCTACCGATAAATGTTGCCCTCGTCCAGCAGGGAGACCACTTCGGTGCTGAGAACCTTAGGTGGGACCCTAGTGGTCGCTACTTGGTCACTCTGGCTGAAACGGCCGAGGGCGCCTCTGGTGGTGGCAAGGGATACAAGCTCTGGGATGTGGCCGGCTCACTTTTGCGACACCAACAAGTTGATGGTCTCAGAGCGTTCATGTGGCGACCTCGCCCAGCATCGATTTTGCCCAAGGCTACGCGCAAGCAAGTGCTGAAGAATGTCAAGAACCTTGGCGCCGAATTCGATGTTCAAGATGCGACGCTCGAGTCCGAGGAGTCCGAAGAGCTGCAGCGCAAGCGCACGGAGATGCTCAACGACTGGAACACCTGGCGCAACCAGATCCGCGAGAAGCTGCTGTCTCTCCAGGTCATTCCCGAGGAGGACCGTCTCGAGGTCCGCGATGGCGAAGTCTACTTCAAGAAGATCGAGGTTGTCGAAGAAGAGGAGGAAGAGCTCGAGTAAGCTTAGCCCGATCTTTAAACACTCACTTAATGGCTTTATGTTCCAATTACTTAGTTTTACGTATCTAGTTTGGGAAGAAGCAGTATTGATGAACTTACGTTCAAGGAATTATTATAATTGGCTTGTGGTTGTTTGTTTGTTTGTTTTTTTGTCTTTGCTCTAGTGTGAATGGTCCAACTAGGCAGGTTTATAAGTATTCAAAAATAATTTATATCTGGTCCTGGCTCCGATATATTCATATCTATATTTATATCTATGTGTTTTAGTTAGAGAGAGATGTTAGGTTTGTCAGAATACTCTCTGTATAGTGTGTGTTGTTGTTGTATTGTAATGAAGGTCGCGGCATTGTTCCCCGGCCAGGGATTCCAGAAACTTGGGCTTCTGGCGGGCCTCTCCAAACGCTACCCAGCTATTGTAGACCCTCTGTTAGCTGAAGCTGATGAAGCTCTTCCTAGCCTACAGCTTAGTCGATTATTGGTAGGCTCTGTTTCAGAAGTAGACGTCACCCCTACGGAGCTGGCGCAGCCGTTAATGCTGGCATGCGGCTTCGTTAGTTACCGCGTATGGAAGCAATTAATACGGCCCGCTAATGCCAATGTTAATCTTGGTCTGGGCCATTCTCTAGGTGAATATACTGCACTCACAGCGTCGGGTCTTTTACCTTTCAAGGAAGCATTGTTACTTGCCCGGGCGCGTGGTGAGGCTATGCGTGACGCCGGTAAGCTGGATTCCCGAGAGCAAGGTATGATCCTTGTAAATAAGCCGCGCTCCTACCCAACAGAAAAGTGGCCCGGCTTGTTCTCTGAATTGGCCCACAAGGTAGATGCAGAGGTCTCCCTCCACAATTCCCCATCACTCAGGGCCGCTAGTGGGACATATCCTAATTTAACTACGTTCGTTGAGTTGATTCGGGATGCCACTGGTGAGAAGAAGCTTGTCACAAAACGTCTGCCTGTCTCCAGTGCGTTCCACTCACGGTTCATGGCTCCAGCTAAAGCCAAACTGCAAGACATAGTGGCTCGAGCGCCTTGGCTACCGTTCGAGGGTGCAGAATTTCCTGTGGTTTCCAACGCCACGGCCCAGCCTTATACATCAATTGACGAGGTTAAGCGGGGCTGCGTTGACGGATTGACGTCGCCTGTACTTTGGTCTGAGTCTGTTCAGTTCGTGGACGGTCAAGTCGATGAGTTTGTTGCAATGGGTGCCCCTATTGGCAGTCTGATGAAGTCATTTGTGAAGTCGAAGACATCAACGATAGATGCATCAACATCGGACGCTTCATCTTAAACGCTTGTATATAATTTCTTTGAAATGCATAATCAGATAACCAGCTTAATTGTGTAATTGAGTAGTTTCATTATCTATTCTGCAGGATTGTTTCTCTGCTGCTTTTTATTGCGACGGTACTCCTCAATAGCCTTCTTCAGCTCCGGGTTCGGGATCACTTGCTCGATCTTAAGCGGCACACGGTTGAAGGGATCTGTTTGGTCGCTCAACAAATGCGTCTTGATCGTACTGAAGTCGATGTTAACCTTTGAAGTGGGCAAAGTTACTGGGTTTTCCATAACTGTGAACATGAGAGGGTCAAGGTACTCATCAGGAATATCATCACCAAAGTCCTCATCCTCCTCTTGAGCTTCCTTCCATGCTTCGCTGGTGCGCTTTGCCAAATCCTGGAGCTGGTCAAGCTGTATCGGCGACAGCAGATTGTATTTAGTTAAGACATCATGTGCTTTCATGAAGTTTTCGTGCCGATAGGACCGCTCATCCTTTGCAAGACTCTTTGGAAACGGAGGCTCGTTACGCAGGTTCAAGTAAACAATCACAAGATCAGTGAGGAGCTGGCGCGGATGAAATCCGAGCCTTGCAGGCTCTCTCACTTTAAGTTCACGACACCTAGGACCCACCAAAGCGGCTAAATTGTAGTTAAGCATGACAGCGAACCTATCGACAATTTCCGGAGTAGAAAAAATCCGCGGTACTGAGCCTGTAAATGTACTAAGCAAATCAACTGAGCGCGCAGCGAAGTGAAGGAGGTTGCGTGCTGCCGATTCGGCAGATCTGAGGCGCGACGCTGGGTCGCTAGGCTCACTCTCCGGATCCCCACTCTCATCATCGCCCTCCTCGTCTGCTTCATCTCTACCTTGCGTATCCACTTCCATGGCATCTTCAGCAGAAGCTGGATCGGGTCCGCGATTCGGGTTGCTGCCGTTGTTAGCACCAGAGCCGGCGGCACTTCCTGGGTGTTCAAGTTCGTTTTGTAGGTTTCGAACTTCAAGTAATTTGCCCAAAGATTCGTCTAGGAGATAGGTAGCATCACTAAGAAGCAGAGCTACGAACTGCACGAAAAATTCTGAGTCTCGTTTCGACTCACTTACAAGTTGTCGAATGTAGTGCGGGTCTCGCCATAGTACTTTGAACACTTGGGAAACAATTTCTCGTACACTAAACTTTTCATAAAATTGCGAACTTCGACCGGTATGTTCAATATCAATGAACGCAGACATGAGTGCCGGCAGTAGATAGCGCTGGCAAGTATCGGAGGTCGTAAACAATGAAGCAAACGCACCTGGCACTGTAGCGCCATTTGTGAGAGGAATATCCGCACCTCCAAAGTATAAAATCTCCACAAACTTGCTGCGGAGATACGGGTTCCGCAATACGCGGGGACTGCTCATGTAAAAAATACATGAATTCACCAATAACTCACTATTCTCAATCATGGTGGGGTTACGCATAAACTCCTGTGTGCGCAATACGTGGCGAGCTGCGAGAAGCGGTGCCTCAAGCATAAACTCCGGAAAGGCAGAATAAGCCTCAGGGGGATCACTAGGCCACGGAATGTCAATAGTCACTCTTGCCGGTGATCCCTGGGCCGTATACATAGCATAAGCCAAACTGAAGGCAGCAAAGCGAAAAGATTGGCGGATAAGTTCAGATTGCTCAATCTGAGCTGTGATTCCAGCTACTTCACTTTTGAGAAGTGCCACCATGTGTTGTGTACGAGTTGTGTGAATTCTTCTTAATGGTGCGGGCATTGCGAGTATGCGAGGGCTGGAATCGGCGTTCTCTAGTTCGGCCTCAAAGTAGTTCAAATACCGACGCATGGAGCCATCTAGAGCCTGGATTGCAGCACTAAGGCCATAGTGCATGAAGCCTGCGGTTAGAAAGAAGCACTCAGTAACGAAATTGAGAGGCGCATCCTTATCTCTCGAGTTATGCTGTGCATCTTGCGCTGCAAGGACCTTGGTCTCGTCGCTAACATCATAACTAACTTTGTTAGTGAAGTAAGATGAGCTCACCTTGGCCAATTCCGAAGTGACGGAAGCGGCATCGAGTTTAACAAATGGTTCTGAAAGCCGCAAAAGTACGGTCAACGAGTTTAACATCAGGCCAAAGCTACTAACTTTGCCTGGAGTACGGTTCATCGCAGTTTGACCATGGTTAGTGTCTAACATAGCTACAAACCAGTCAAGCACGAGCCTCCTAACATTAGCAGACTTACGGATCAGCATTTTGATTATACGGAATTGCGTTTCTGTAATTAACGCAGACACGGGATGTGCATCTCGAGCAAACTGAATTGCCTCGTTAACGGACATGCGAACAATGATTTCGAGTCCATGGAGCGCGAGTAAGCCACCATCGGCAACAGAAGGAGTAAGCAAACGGGCCATCATCGTTTGTGTTAATAAAGCAGGAGTAAGAGGCCTCTCAGCCGGTAATTGCAGCACGAGCTCGGCAACACCAGGTACATCAAGAAGAGCCTCAAAGGTCGCATAAATACTGGTTGCATCCGGATCGGCAAACTTTGGAGACGGCAAAGAATTAAAGGCCTGAGTAACGGTCAAGTTGAATGCATCCGTGTCGTCCTCTAGGGCCGCAAAAAACTCCTTTAAAAACTCGCTATCAAGTCGATCACTCTTAGCCATTGTCAGCAGAGACTTGCCAAGATCTGCATAAATCTCCTCATCATCTGCAGCAGTTGCACTGAGTACAGCAAAACGCACTACAGTTTCACGAACCTCCTTAGCAATATCAGGCAAACCTTTGGAAACGCTCGCCAGACGGCCATAGCTCGTCATGAGATACGTGAGTGCGTTTGAAGCTCTATTCGAACCTGTGAGCCTATCCCAAATGAGAGAGTCTAGTTCGAGATCATCAAGCTGTGACCAATCCTGAGTAGATTCAGATTCTGGACCTCCAAACACAAATGCAACAGTAGGAAGTTGTGGCCTCTTAGGATGGGCGGGCCTCTGAGCAGGCATTTGAGCAGGTCTTGGTTGTACTTGTGGTTGCACTTTAGGTTGTGGCTCCTGTCTTACAGGACTGACGGCAGGCGATTGCGTCCGTAAAGGAGCGGTTTGAGCCGGGCCCTCTTTGCGCGGCTGCTCCTGGGCATCGTCATCTCTTCGCTCAGCTGAATCACTCTGAGTAACAGATTGAGCTTGCTGTCTTTCAAGCTGAGCAAGATTCTCGATACGGCGCCTTCTAATTTCGTCGCTGTTCATATCAAGCGTACCAAAAACACCGTGCGCCACAAGGCCAGCCTGTGTGGGTGGTTTCGGATGACGAAGCCTGATTTTGAGAACCGGCATGTGACTCAAAATGAAGGAGTCTTAACGCTGCCGCTGCTTTTACGTCTGCTTCTGTTTCTGTTTCTGCTCCTGTTCCTGCTAGTTTAGAAGAAGTACTACATGGTGAAAAAGAGAGATAATGTTAGTTTAAGTTGTAATAAAGCATTATTCGTTATGTATCATAAAATGTATTAATTTCCTGAACGTGCTGTCAGATTTATCAAACATAAACAACCTTGAAGATCTCAAAAGAATCCTAGTTTAGGTTACACATATTTCGTCGAACAGTGACGCGAATATCACACACGTAGAAAATAAAAAAAAATAAAAGAAAAAGAAACACAAAAAAAAGATAAACTGCAGCACCTTCTGTTCTCGTATGGTCTCCCACTACAATACTTGGTAAGGCCCTCAGGTGTTTAAATAGGACTGATCGGACGGGAAGTCTTGTATTCACCTGGGTTTGGCCGCAGCTGAAATATTATGAATGAATGTAAGCTATGAACATAAACTATACATAAGCCAGCTAATAATATCAACATTTTAATAAAAATAAATGTCTTTATTGTGTACTTTTTTGTTTATTAGTTGGACTGCAGTGCATGATAAAATAAATTCTGAAATTGATCTTACATTTGAATACATTAGAGATTAGGAGCAATGCAAGTGCGGTCATATTAGAGAGAGAGAGGGGCTGTTTTCTTTTTGTGCGCTGTTTGTAAAATCATCGGGTCATTTCGAATCACTGGTTTTTGAAGACTACTGGTACTACTGCCCTGTTTGTGGCGTGATTGATTGTGGAGAGTCTGTGTTTTGTCCCTATTTAGACTTTTTAGACTTTTTTGAAAACGAAGGTGAGGTAAATGGAGCAGACCTCAAGTTGCTCAGCATCCAGCGTCAGATTCCCGCGACGGTCGATGAGACGCTTGCTGAGCGCTTCGTTGTAAACACCCTCGGAGTCTTTGATCCGCTTCTCGAAGAATTGTAAAAACGGCTCTTGTGAAGTAAGCTCGAGGCCATATTCAAGGGCAAGCTTGGCAAATTTGTCCATTCGAACGACGTATTCAGGCACGTTCTCCACGGCTTCGGATAAGAAAAAAGTATACTTGTTTCCAGCCAGTGATCTGAATTCACCATCCGGATTAGGTTCTTCGAACTTGATTTTGAACTTGCTGTTTCCCCACTCCGTGCGGCCAGCCTGGAGGTTTTCAGCTAAGTATTCATAGTTTGGGCAGGTGCCGAAAAAGCGTCCGCCGGGACGCAACGCGAATGAAACATTTCGCAGAGTCTGGCGGATGCGCTCCTCAGTATCGAAAGCATAGTGTAATGCGAACTGGCAGCTCACACAGTCCACAGGAAAAGCATCAGGATGCACAAGATCAGACACATCCTGGCCAAAACAATTACCCACAAGGAAGTCCACCCATAGGGTTTTAGCGGTCTCACGATAGCGTTTTTTGGCATCTGCAATACTAACGTCGGCAATGTCGATGCCAATGAGGCCATCAACACCAGCACGGCGCCATTTTTCAAGGTCACCACCCTTTCCACAAGCCATGTCAAGCACGACTTCGTACGGGTTTGAGTTCTCGAAGATGAGCAACCACTTCACAAAGTTATTGAAGTTGCGCAGGCCCAACAAGCTCGATGCTCGACGGTTATCATTCTTGATCGAGTTATAGTGCGACCTTACCGTCTCGTCGTTCTGAGCACCGTATTGAACAGTAGATTGCGAACTTGGTTTGTGTCCCTTAGTAGCAGGCATTGAGCCATACCAGCGTCTCAGGTCAGTCATTTGTTCGAGCATTCTCAAAAACACAATATTCCACGCATTGGCAGTACGTTAACGCTACATATTAAACCTGATGGTTTGTACGCGATATTGTTAGTGAGGCAATGCTAGGGCGAGATGATGCAAACTTTTAGGGTTCCCGAATGGCCGGGGACAGACTGACTGGTCAGCGCGTGCATAGCTACATGTATGTCTTATATTCCCAAGGAATCCAATAGACAGCTCTACGAGCATACTATTACATCCGCCGTGTTAATCTCATAATTTTCCGGTACGTAGATTCTAAGTAAACATATTCGAGCCGAACTCAACGAGGACTGAACTAGGCAACTAAACCGCTCTTTGTGGGGTTTGAGGGGTCCAAGGGGTTTATAAGCTGCCCTTGGGGAGCCATGGGCAAGGCAATGGGAAGCGACACTAATTTCCCGATGCAAACGAACTGATGCCGTACATTTTGGAAATTGCAGGCCCAGTATTATTGAATATGAGCATTTTTTTAACAAGTGGGGTTTCATGCCACTTAGAGACTTCAAAAATGCTGTTTATTAACTGTTATTTACCAACCTTTCTGTTTTAGAGCAATCCTAGTATATAGACAAGTAAACGTATTGTGGCCTAATTTCTGCTACTGGTTACTGCATAGACATGCGTCGTAGAACTAAGACTATTTTCTTGTGTGCGTTTTTATTAATGTATTTCCTTCCTATATTTCAAACACAGCCTTAATTTTTTGTCAAAGATACTGTCACGGGCAATATAGGGCTATATAGCGCGCGCAACAAGCCTCGAAAACAACAATCCAAGATACTTCCTCGGCGCACGTGGATGCGCAAAGTCGTAACTATCTATGTTTATTATCTCGATAAACCCGCATAGGGGTGAGGGTGAGGGTCTGGCAGTGAGATCGTCAATTTCCACTAAATATAATCGTCAGTGGCGAAAGGCCTCGACATAGAGTTTTGGAAGCAGAGTCATCAACTAGAAGCTAGTAGTTCGTATACCATTTTTAGGTACATAAGATATGAATACTGTTATAAATGGGGTTGAAAAGTACTGGGTTGAAAAGTACTGGGTTGAAAAGTACTGGGTTGAAAAGTATTGGGTTGAAAAGTATTGAATTGAAAAGTACTGAATGTTGTTACTTCTTTTTTCTTTTGGTTTAAGGTCCTATTTATTCTTCTTTCTTTCCTTTTCACATTTTAATTCAAACCGGCAGTTAGCATGCATGAGTCATTTCTAAAGACCGTGACTTAAGCATTGGGCACGAAGGTGATAAGCAATAATCAGTCGGCTTTTAAACAAGTGCAACTAAATGAATCTCGCGATGTCGTGATGCTTGTAAAGTTTGAAACCTACGTAAAGCTTGAACGTCAAGCTATTGTAACACAAGTAAAGCTTATAAAACATGTAAAGCGCAAAGCAATAAAAAGTGGGCGGCTATAAGGAAAAAAAAACTATGTACGATGATGGTGCGTCATTGGGCAGATCTACTCCACACTAGGACCCAGGCTCTCCTTGATGAAGTTCGCAATAGCGACGGGGGGGCGAATCACAACCATCGTTCGTACGAGCTCAAGAACCTCTTGTGGCTGAACGCTCTTCTCGTAGAGACCGAGAAGCTCCATGGGCTGCGGGTAGGACATGAGAGCGCGATAGAAGGCAAGGGCAGCCTCGACGAGCTGGCCGCCGTTGACAAGCGAGTCAGCACGGGCAATTTCGCCCAGGAAGAACTGCTCCCGGGCCTGCAGGTCCCGGGGCAACGGAGACTCCTCAAGGCTGGTGTTGATGAGATGCTCGATCTCCTGGCGCTGCTGTTTCTTCGACGCCTTCACAGCATTGTCCTTCTCCTTATAAAACTTGTTGTTTTTGCGGCGCAGCTCACGACGGAAGTCGGGGCAGTGTCGGCGCTGGTAATCAAAATAAACCAAGTACGAAAGCGCACCCAAAAGAACGGTGCTTGCCGTAATGCTTGCAGTCGATGGCATTCTTTATTGCGACTAATTCACACTGAAAAAATCGGCCCGCTACGTCGGTAGCGGTAGGCCTATTGAGACGTCCCAAGGCGGCGTCAGGTGATTCGTCCAAACCCACTGTCTAGTAGTAGTGCGTGCTTTAAAAGTAAACTAGAGAGCTGCAAGTGCAAGTAAGATATCGATGTATTTTTCTTTTGGCTTGTTAATGCTTTTTTAATTGATGCGTTGATGCTTTCTTTCTTATTATGATTTTTGTGCTGGAATGATTGATTTAAAAAATGAATAGCTGGTTAGTCTTAATGGTCAATCTTGTTGTAATCGGAACCCCGGTTTAACATGTTTGGCTTCTTTGGCTTCTTTGGCTTCTTCAGCTTCTTCAGCTTCTTCAGCTCGCTCAGCTTGTTTAATATATTTGCCTTCTTAGTTGATTGATTCATTACTAGTTATGTAGCTGTGATGACAATTAAATGCTTTATGACAACTTTCTTGATTAATACACACGCACGTCTGCAAGTCGATATCAATGAACATAATTCCCTGATACTCGAGTCTGCATCAGGTACCGCACCAGAGTTTCCTTATTGCGCATAAAAAAAAGGCTGTGTTCAAAGGCTTTGAGCGCATACGAACCCTCCGTACAAAAAGCAGTAACGCATTACATTTCTTCGATGCAATCTAGTGCAATCTGGTGCACTATAACGCAACACTGTGCAGAATTGTGCATGCTTGTATGATATAGTCATTTCTGCACTATCAATCGAGTAGTTTTCAGATATTTTACTTTGCTGTATGCGATGACTACGGCGGTTGATGTCAGTATCTGAATGCCAGTCAGTATCTTGATATCTCGCGTGGGTTAGGAGGATAGCATGACGCGGTTAGGGGTGGTTTGGCAGGTTTAGTTGTGGTGACACTTGCACGACCACTACTAGACTTTGGCCTATAATGAACCTTCCGTCCGTGACTGATCTGGCAGACCTCCCACGCGATAAACAAGCTGCTGCAATAGGACTATTGTTCGAGCCCTGTGAAACTCTTGTCGACCTTGTCTTGCCCGCTGTGCATGATGCGGCCTCGTGGTCTGCCCTTATTGAACACGCACGGGTGCGTTTGCATAGTTTGGACCCTGCAGATCCGCGCACGAGCCAGATCATTGCCGCCCATCCTCGGTTAGGAGCCAAAAAAATCGACAGTGCACAATCGCAAGCTGAACAAGCAAGTTTGGGGAATGAGTCAGAGGCGGCTGTGTTGGCCCATTGGAATGCCGAGTACGAAAGGCAATTCCCGGGCCTGCGCTATGTCGTGTTTGTAGCCGGACGCCCACGCTCCGAGGTTTTGGAAGACATGAAGTGCCGAATTGCTGAAAACAACTTCGCCATTGAAGTCAGGCGCGCTTTCGATGCGATGTGCGACATTGCACTAGACAGACAGAAGAAACTGAATGTAGACGTAAAGACAAGAATTTAAAGGAAATAATCAGGTGTCTTTCTGCTCACACTAGGCTCATCGGCCCGCGGACAGGGGTCGTACTGCAAGAATGATGTGTAGAGGTCCTCGTCAAGCTCCATTATGGCTGCGAGGTTGCCACAGCGATAGCAATAGTTTGGTGCACTAAAGATGGTGACGACCTGCTGCTCGTGCGTCCATGCATAGCCCTCCATAACGAGCTGGTGCGCGCGGGAAATGAGCTGCAGGTTGTTGCGGTGGTTAAACTGCTCACTGATATCCTGGCCAAACGTGAATCCGGCACCTCGGGGTGATACACCCCAGTTTTGTCGCTCATCGGGGTCACTCCATAGCAGGTCCGACATGGGCCCGTCGTGCGGAACCTCCTGGAACCGGTTGAGTTGCCGAATCGCGTCTATGGAATCGATGTTCGGGCTTAGCCCACCGTGCAAACAGAAAATCTTGTTGTCAACCAGCGCCGTGATCGGCAGGTAGTCGAATAGGTCCGTCAACATGCGCCACACTGTTGCGCTGCCGTACTTGCGCAAGCATTCGTCGTAGAACCCGTAAACCTGCGTTGTTTGTCGCGATTCGTGGTTACCCCGCAGGATTGTGATGCGCTTCGGGTACCTTACCTTCATCGCCACTAAGTAACTGACACTCTCAACCGAATAATACCCGCGGTCGACGTAGTCACCCATGAAAAGATAGTTTGTGTCCGGACACGGCCCTCCGACGCTAAATAGCTCCATAAGGTCGTGAAATTGTCCATGAACGTCGCCACAGACAGTCACCGGGGCCTGCACGGGCTGCACGTTTTGTTCGAATTGCAGAACGTCTTTAGCCATGACGCAAAGCCGGTGCACGTCCTTCTCGCTTAGCGGCTTGCACTGTTTCAGCGTCTCGAGCCACGAGTCCAGATCACCGCGACTCTCTGCCGCGGAGGCAACGCCCCCGTTCGGTCCGGCCGCAACGATTTGGCCGTCGCCCTCCATATGCACATCGGGATCAATATCCATGCTGCTGCTGATCAAGGACGGAGAGTTGTGTGGAGGCTCTTTGGTGACAAATCCAAAAATACTACCATACCACCTCACCGCCGCCTACCATTATCGCTAACAATTACTACCACATCCGTTTGCTACGCTGGCTAAGTTTTTTACACTGAAAAAAAAAAAGACCTTTGGCCACTTAAGTTTTTTTTCCTCCTGATAGTAATAGCTTGAAAGTATTCAATGGTTGCTTATGTTCTTTCTCCCTTGATGTGTGATAAACGCGTTTGTGGTACGTAAACATAGCGCTGAAAAGTAATCAATTAACCAGAATAGTCCGATTTCGGCGACGAACAAGCAAGGCCAGTAGTTTTAAAGCAAAAAGTCTGAACGTTTGCTCGTAGATATTCGGTTAGGAATTTATTTAGTGTTTTGACCGTCTAAATTTTTTATTTTTTTTTTTCTTTTTTATTTTTTATTTTTTCTTCTTCTCAATAAATACCTTGTGCTCACCTGTTACAGTCAGTACCTTGATTTGATAGAATATATACATTACTATTGGCCTCAGTCATGATTCAGACTCATACTGTTTTTATTTATAAAGCAGCAGCAGTTGATGTCTATTTAGTGACGTTGCGTTTGATATGATTTTCTTTGTGCAAGCGAGATTAACGGGTTGCTAAATTATCGAAAAAAATTGTATTTCGAATACAATAGTCTTTTTATATTGTTTTTTATTTCTTTTTTATTTTATTTTTATAGTTACTAGTCTATACTAATTTCCTTTTTTGAATCATAAGGCTGCTGAGTTGAATTATTGTGGGACCTATTTAGGCAACTTAGGCTTGACTCCATCATGACAAGAAAATTGATGGTGCGAACACACTTGTCAACAATGTCCTTTCAACTCCATCCACAACCTCCTGCTCCAGCAGTTAATGGAATTGACATCAAGTATGCGTCGCCTCTACCGATGAAGCCAATTTGTGGCCAAAAGTATCGTTCACAGCCATACACTCGTCGGCATTTACATCCATATGAGCAGCGTATCGAGGAGGCCGAGGAGTCGTGCTGTCAAAAAACGTTATTTGAGGTCTAGTCTAGTTACACAGGACTCATCTTTTAAATTAAGCTAGCTGCAACCTGCCAAAGAGCCTACCTACTCTTGGGAGTCGCCGAACTTCTCGATTATTTCAGTGACAAGCTCGCCAAACTGTTGCTTCGCCTTCTCCTCGCCATCAGATGGCTTAAAGAACTTCGCCGAAGAAACCTTGTGCCGGATGTCCGCTGTGCGTGCGGACAGCTTGCTCCAGTGAGCCCCGCTGGCAATGGCTTTCTGTGCCTCTTCGTAGTAGGTTGAGAACACACGCATCATCTGGTGCGTCTTCCATACGGGACAAAACGCGTCATAGTCACTGTACCCGTTCTGCTGAAGGAAGTCGTCGTTGATAAGAGCCGCCGTATCCAGCGTGATCTTATCACCATCGCCAAGTGCAGATTTACCAACAAGCTGCACAACCTGCTCCAGGTCGTGTGCCTTGGAAATGATTTCCTTCAGATTTGTGCGCAGCAAAGAGTAATCCGGGTAATTCTTCGAGTAATACGAGTTCAGAACATCCGTGTACTTCGAATACGAATCTGCAGTGTTGATTGAAGGGAAATGCTTACGCTGAGCAAGCTTTTTATCCAATCCCCAGAACACCTGAGTGATACCGAGTGTCGCTTGCGTCACCGGTTCAGAGTAATCACCACCAGGAGGCGACACGGCAGCAACAATCGACACGGAGCCTAGACGGTCAGGCGAGCCCAAGGTGCTTACTTTACCGGCACGCTCGTAGAAACTGGCCAGCTTTGTACCAAGGTATGCAGGATAACCCTGATCGGCAGGCATCTCACCCAAGCGGCCACTGATCTCACGCAAAGCTTCAGCCCACCGACTCGACGAGTCAGCAATCATCGATACGTTCTTTCCTTGGTCTCGGAAATACTCGGCAATTGTAATGCCCGTATAGATAGATGCTTCACGAGCAGCAACAGGCATATTACTCGTGTTGGCGACTAGTGCAGTGCGCTTCATAATCGGCTCTTTGCGGCCGTCGATCTCGACATCTAGCTCGGGGAACTCCTTGAGTACTTCAGCCATCTCGTTACCACGCTCACCACAACCAACATAGATAATGATGTCAGAGTTTGAGTACTTAGACAAGCTCTGTGAAATAACCGTCTTGCCAGCGCCGAACGCACCAGGAATACAGGTTGTACCTCCTTGCACCATAGGGAACAACGAGTCAAGAACACGCTGCCCTGTGAACAGAGGGTAGTCGGCTGTAGTTTTCTCAGCCACGGGACGCGGAACCCGTACGGGCCAAATATGATACATTTTGTAGTCGGTTTTCTTTCCAGCAAACTCTAGCTCCAGAACCTTCTCCTCAATGGTGTAGTTGCCCTTCTCGGCGATCCAGGTCACCGTGCCCTTTGCACGCGGGGGCACAATGATTTTATGATCCGAGACAAGCGAGTTTTCAACAGCAGTGCCGAACACGTCACCACCACTCAAATGGTCGCCAACTTTAATGGACTTCACAGGCGTGAATTCGTACTTCTTCGAACGGTCTAACGCAGGAGCAGAAATACCGCGAGGAATGTAGATGCTGTTGGACGTGTCCTTGATAGCACGCAACGGGCGCTGGATACCATCGTAGATCGTTTCCATAAGACCAGGCCCCAGCTCAACACTGAGCGGCTGGCCAGTGCGCAGCACGGGATCACCAACCATCAAACCCGAGGTCTCTTCATAGACCTGAATTGTGGCCTTGTCCGTCTCAATGCGGATGATTTCACCCACAAGCTCCTCGTGGCCTACCTTAACGAGCTCATACATCGCGCAGCCCAGCATGCGCTCAGCAACAACAACAGGACCACTGATGCTGAGAATGGCACCATTCTGGGAGTCGGAGTCATCGAGAGAAGCGTTCTGCACAAACTTATTCGCCGTGGCAACACTCATTGCAACGGAGTCCGCGAGCCAACGACAAGTGGGGGATGAAGCAAATGGCGGGTCCAAGCTAGTTACGTCATCTGATAAGGGCAGGGGCGTACACCTCGACCGCAGACTGACTTGACTTAGCCTTTCGGCTTGGCTTGGCTTGGCTTACTGACTGACTGACTGACTTATTTACTTATAATAATAAAAACAAGGTCAGGATAAACGCCCTGATCTTGTTAACGCCTTCGGCAGCCACAGTGATTTGATCCACCACTACTTCAGCCTTTTGGTTTAGTTAGACATGTTAAGATGAGATATATTCTGTTGCTGAATTGACATATTAACTACATACCATTTACGCTATGTAAATGTTTAGATTCGTCAGTACTGATTTATATTTAAAATTCAGGGAGTGCATTCTCGAGAGTGTATTCTAGAATAGTAGCATGGATTAATATCTCGTTAAATTAACAAAGCAATTAACAGACCACCAACCTTAGAGTAAAAGGGGAGAAAATTAAATTAGGTCGTGAATTGATAACTTGTATGCTAGCACTTGCAAACAATTTAGATTTGACTAGTCAGTTAGGTCGCGCCACTTGAACCAACCCAGCATAATAACTACGGTAGGCAGCAACAGATCTGATATCAATACAAGCTATTTGTTTTAAAAAGATATCACTCAGTGACAAAAATTGAGCATCTGGTAAGCGCGACGGAGATACATTATTTCTCCATAATACACGAGTACCATATACTAAACTAAACTAAACATAACAAAAAAACCCCACGCATCAACGAACGTTTTTTTTATTATGAAAAAAAAAAGCCGTAAAACTCAGAAACCACGCCGAGAACGGTCGTTCATCATTTCCAGATATAATTTAAATTAGATGTTTTTTTAAGCCTTGAGAGCGTAGGCACGCTTGGGGAACGCCTTCTCCTTCTTCTGCGTGCGCAGAGTCTTGGCGTTCTCCTGCTGAGGCGTCATTCGCCGGCGCAGAGCACGCGTGAGCTTGGGGCGCATGTCTTTAGGAAGGTGCTTGGGGTCAGTCACGTTCGCGGCGACCTGCGCGCGAGCGTTCAGGTTGATGACCGTGAGGGTGCGGGCAATGCTCTTGCGCACGCGCTTGATCTCACCAGCACGCACGTTCTGCTGCTTGGCACGCAGATTCAGGAGGTTCTCCTTGAGGTCCTGCAGTTGGTTCTTGAGCTGCTCCTCAGAAAGGCCCTTGATATCCTTTACCTTGATGTCCGACATTTCTTATGCAATGAGATCTCTGAAAGTCCAATTCACAGAACTGTTTTCCACTTTCGCCCGCCGCCGGGTCCTGCTGCGTCACCCGTGACCAGATGAATAAGCACACGGGCTACTCACCACTCTGGGGACAAAAGCCCTAAATCAAGCCACGTGCTGCTTGTGTTGGGACTTTTATCACGCAACCCTAGATAGACAAGTGGCACAGCTATGTAACACGCTGTCTGTTCTGGATGCACGCGCGCGTCCTTCCAGGACTTTTAGTATTACAAGGTTCAACTTCGCTCTCGATCTTTTAATCACAAAGATCCATTCCCCTTATCTTGCGCCCTGCACTTTTAGTCCTCACGCAAGCACCTGCGCGTTAGAGCAATCGCATGCAAACCGCAAATGGGCAAAAAACCGTGACAGCGCTTTGTAGATAGAGAGATGCATGTAGTAGAAGACGCAGCAGTGTGAATTATAAAACAAAACAAACAAAATAAAACAGAATAAAACAAAACTAGTAGGCATAATCCATCTATTTTGATGAGCCATTAAGACGTGAATCTATAGTACCGGCTCCTAGTGATTTCAATTCTCGTCTCGACTCTTCATTTTTGTTACGATAACTGGACGTCAGCGCGCGACGCGGCGCGTAAATGGAAAACTTAACTGGCAGCGCGGCCGGTTTTTGTGGCTCTTTATTTGTTATTGGGACGATTATGTAATTCGACGACACCTCATCGCGGCGCCGCCTCCTCGTCTTTCGTTTCGATATCCCCCACTTCTTCTTCACCCCTCACCTTTTGACAAGTAGCCACACATGGGATTGTCGTTCTCGAAAATTTTCGCGGGTCTTCTGGGCCACCAGGAGATGCGCATCCTAATGGTCGGCTTGGACGGTGCCGGTAAGACCACGATTCTGTATAAGCTGAAGCTGGGCGAGCTCGTGCACACCATTCCCACAATCGGATTCAACGTCGACACTATCGAGTACAAAAACATTACGTTCACCGTATGGGATGTCGGTGGGCAGGATCGCATCCGTCCCCTGTGGAAGTACTACTACCAAAACACCCAGGGCATTATTTTCGTGGTGGACTCGAACGATCGCGACCGGATTGGCGAGGCGCGTGAGGAGCTCCAGCGCATGCTCAATGAGGATGAGCTGCGTGACGCCATTGTGCTTGTTTTCGCTAACAAGCAGGACATGCCGAACGCTATGAACGCGGCCGAGATCACGGAGAAGCTGGGTCTCCACTCCTTGCACAGCCGCGAGTGGTACATTCAGGCCACTTGCGCCACGCGTGGTGACGGTCTGCTCGAGGGCTTCGAGTGGCTGTCGTCCAAGTTCAAGAACCGCTAAGTCAACGCGTCCGCTTGTCTGATCCGGTGTCACCCCAGGCCGGTTCTGAACCTTTGCGCATAAGTTATACACGCTCGCCAAGCTCCAAATCCAAATCACTTGTTTCCGTAATGAATATAGTTAAGCTAAAGGCTGGCTAGGCTAAAAAAAAAAAGAGTAGGATTTAGGGCGATGGTGCTCATGCTCGCGCTGTGTGCTGCACTGTTCCGGAGGCTTTGGCCAGAGGCACAATGGCCGCCTTCGTAGCAACTGTGCTTAATATAGCGCTACAGAGCTCATGACCCATGACCCAATGTCTTCCCCATGATTAAAATATGAATGTTAAAGCGCTGATAGTTGCGGCGATCTGTTTGTCGACGTAGTTTTGTCAACGTAGTTTAGGTACTTTTTTGTTGGTACATTTGTTTGGTCCTAGTGCCGTACTGTTCTAGGGCCGTGAACAAATTGACAATGTCAAGCTTGCTTATCCTGTGATTCCAAAGCACTTGCTGAAACGTTCTCTAAGTCGCTGACTCGCTTTGCTATATGATTGCCATATTGCGCAAGTTATGCCTTCAATCGGCTAGCTGATGGGGACCCCTTACAACTTATCTTCGTCCGTCGAGTAGTAGTCCATGCAATCCAATAATGCCTGACCAGTAGTAGTAGCCCTGGCAGTAGCAATTGCAGCAAAACTAGCCAAGTAAACTCAGTACGCCAGTGCTGATAAAGCGTTGCTTCTTGGGATACGCCAGTATTTTCTCATAACATGTTTCTGCTTCGATATTCATATAGTCAGTTTCAAACGCTGGTCGATAGACTAGTGGTGGTCGATGGATTGGATTGGCTGAATGACGTATCACTACAATGTTGACTTTCATAGTGATCTTTTGTGTCAACATTTCCAGTTCCATGCCAATTCACGCTTATGATCCTAGTTGTTTTTAAAAAAGACTTAGATATGTTCTGGTTTTATCAAACTTTCGTTTTATTTGATCTCTTGTTCAATCCCATTTGACATTAATTAGCTTTTTAGGTGTTGTTTGGTGGGACTCTTGCATGATAGAATCTCAAAATAACCTCGAAGCTAGCAATTTAGTTATGTATTCTAGGTTGCATCTAAAGCTGACCCAATTGCAATCTGCGAATCGCAGTCTGCGTTTTTGTTTACGGATATATTGTCTCATCTTGATTCCTCATAATGACTCTATTTCCTAATACATTTAATTTACTTTGGTCTTTTAGTACAACCTTAGCATACAGATGCCGACTTCATTATATTTGAAACATTGCATTTACTTAGAGTATATACCTACTAAGAATGTATTAAGGATGTATTTATAGTACAAGTTGCTGCTTGGTATCACAATTATTTGCATTTTTTTTTTACTTTTCAGCATTTTTTTTATATCAACCAATGGATACATACTTCATATTTCATATGTTTTTTATTGCTTGAATATTAACCCCCGTTTATCCATCTAGTTTTGAACTCAACCTATGCGGATAAGCTGGCTGGATATTGCATATTAGTTTTTTTTTTTCATCCTTGATAAATATCTAAGTCTTCGAGATGTACTTTAGCAAGGAATTGCAAGAACCTCGCTCGCAACTATTTATTATTTTTGTTTACCGCCAACTTTTTTCTCACTCAGTAATTTGCCGAGCCGTCACGATCTGGCTGGCTGTATGACAGACCCTACCTTCGTGATCTGTTGTGTATCACGTGACCGGATATGATATTGGATCATATCCATCCTACATTTGAGCCACACATTGGAGGCTCTGGTTCAGCAATGCCGTCGTTGTCGCAACAAGAAATTGCGAAATACTGGGAGATTTTCCAGCAGCAGAGCCCTTCCAATGGAATGCTCTCACGTACTCAGACAATGTCTGTCCTACAGAACTCCCAGCTCCCAGCAAATCAGCTGGATAAAGTATGGGAGCTCGCCGACATTGACGGAGATGGGAAGACAGATTTCGAAGAGTTTTGCATTGCAATGAGGCTGGTGTTTGATCAGCTACAGCATGCGCAGGATCCCTTACCTGCAACACTTCCGTCATGGTTAGCGCCAGCATCAAAACAGCATCTGCTTGAGGCAAAGCAAGCCCTGTCTGGCAACGCATCACTCTCTTCAAGCAACAGCGACAGTTTGCTTGATTTGGACGATGATATGTCTCTGCGCACGGACTTCAATTGGTATATAAGTCCTACAGATCGCCGTGAGTATGAGGCAGTATACTCTGTGAATGCGGACAATCGCGGCTGTGTGTCCTTTGATTCGTTTACTGAATTATATTCGACTCTGAACGTTCCTTCAACGGATGTTTCGTCAGCGTGGAACCTTGTGAACCCAAAGAGCGAAGAGAAAATTGACAAGGAACAATGCATTGTATTCCTGCATATGCTGAACCAGCGTCACCAGGGAGTGCGCTTACCTCGCTCGATCCCAGCATCACTCCGAGCAACGTTTGGAAAGAATAATATAGATTATGATCTCGAAGGTCGATCGGCCGAAATCCGTAAGCCGCAGCCAACCACGTCTTCGTCCAAATCGTCGTTCGCTGAGGGATATCTATCACGTCTAGGCCTGGGGGGTCGTTCACAGAACTATTCCACCGGTGGTACTGACTTCTCTTCCACTAAGGACAGCGATTGGGAAGAAGTTCGTCTCAAGCGAGAACTAGCTGATCTTGATGCTCGTCTTGCTAAAATTGAGAATGCCAAAGAGGAACGAAAGCATGGTGCCGGGACCAAAACGGCTCTTGTGCGCCGTGAATTACAAATGCTACTTGAATATAAAGAGAAACAACTGAATGCGCCTCCTGCATCGAAGGGCAATAGCACTGACTTGTCTGCTGCAAGAGAAGAAGTTGATATGATGGCAGAGCAGCTCGGTGTTCTCAAGGAGCATTTCCGCAATCGCGAGCAGCAGCTTAGTGATCTAAAGCAGGAGCTAGCCACCCTCTAGTTTGTTTGTTTGTTTGTTTTGTTTTGTGCTTGAAAATAAAGGACCTAAGCTGCCCCATTGACTATTGTATGATCGAGGTCTACAAATAAACGAAAAAAAAGGAACGTGTCTAAGAAAAAAGTATTTATGCTGGTTCTGTGCACCGTTCATTTTACTTGCAAGAGGGCTGTCACTATAACCTGGGAATAACTGCGGAGTGGCTGTGCGTCACATACCGCAACTAACGACCAACGACCAACGACTTTTTTTCACCCCCACATTTACCGTAGTTTACGTTTATCCTGCAGCGCGGCAGAGTCCTGACCGCTTTCTTAGAGTAACATAAAGAAAGGGCTTGTTTTACCTTGCTTTTTCTCTGTAAAGCGTAACATGATACATACAATTTGTTGTTGTTATTATGCCTTTGTAAGGAGCGGCGGTGGCCTTGACTCTACATTTCCTCTCATTCTACCGCTGGTTACTCAGGCTATTTATTTTTCTGATCCGCAACATCCTCGGGCTCCGGCTGAGGCAGACGGAATTCGGCTGGGCGGTCATCCCGACCAGGACCAACTGGTTCCCATGCACTGGCATCACCGAAATTGCGGAAAGCTTGCGTCAGTTCAACTGGTTCATAAACAATACGCTTCTTTTCCTCGTCCCACCGAACCTCGGTGTATCCGGAAAGCGGGAAGTCTTTCCGCAAAGGGTGGCCCTCAAAACCGTAGTCTGTGAGAATACGGCGCAGATCTGGATGCTCCTCAAAAAACACACCAAACATATCAAAAACTTCTCGCTCGTACCAGTTGGCAGACTCAAACAGTGGCGTGGACGACGGCACTGTGCTCAGCTCGCTAGCGTAGGTCTTTACCCTGATTCGAGAGTTGTGTCGCACACTTAGCAGGTTATAAACGACCTCAAAACGGTTCTCTCGGCTCGGGAAATCGGCAGCCGTGATATCCACAAGTGCTTTGAACTGTGCTGCGTGATGGTCGCGCAGAAATCGCAGCACGGGGAGAAGAGCCGAGGGTGCCACATTAAGCGTCAACTCATCCTTCCACACCGTGAACTGCTGGATCAGCTTCGGCAACACGCTTACAATATACCGGCCATACTTATGAAGCTCAGTCGACACTTCCTGGTACCGGTCAGCAACGTTTTCGTACTCGACCCGCGGCACATCAGCCTTAACGCGCGGCAGATCTCCAAGCCGCACAATCCCATCGGGTGCTTCCTGTATCGCCCAGCGAGCAGGCATAGTGGAGAATAGCCTCGACTCGGGGGCCGCCAGCCTGACGCAGCGGGCAATCCGGAGCGACCTCTGCATCTTTGAAATATAATGTGGTGTGTGAATTTCCGAAATCGTGATTGGTATGGAGTCACGATCAAAGGTCACAGGCCCATTTATTAAACTAGCGTTAATGGGCCGGAGTAAATAAGACAATATAGTGATTGAGTGATGTTGAATAAAGCATTTAATAGAAGAAAAAAATGTAAAATATGTTGAGCTAAACCAATGCTCTTTATTCTGTGTATGGTGTTTTAGTTTTGATTCGATAATCAACCTAGACGTTTTTCATTTCTCTCTGGAGATGTCAATATATGTATGTCAATATATTTATATATATACCCAGTCCACTCATACGGTTTAGCTCTTGATTTGGGCTCTTATGCTATAAAAGTGTGATATCTTTAGTATACATATAGGAGTTAGCCCAAGGGAATGGGTAGTGCCACACCTGATCTCACTGAGACTGTGAAAGTGCACTTATACCACCACCTCAGCCTTTAATATAGTAACCAGCCCAACAGGCAAACGTGAAAATAACATTCTGAGTCCATTTATTAATGAATATATATATATATATGTGTGTGTGTGTGTGTATGTATGTATGTGTATATATATGTATGTACATGGAGCACTACCTCTATCTCAGTGCTCAACTTCCTTTCCGAGTTCGAGAAACCGATGCTCATGATAAACTAGCGGGTCCAGAGACCCCAGAACTACATCCAAGACACGGGCAATCACTACTTCATGGTCTTGCACGCGAACTCTTTTTTCTATATCGCACACGAGCTGGGCTGCTGCCCCTCGAATTGCAGGAATGCCTTCAGTACGCTTCTCGGTACTAAAGAGATGTGAATATTTATCAAAAGGGTTCATGTTGTGACCCTCACTGAGCCGTCCTGCAAACGCTTTAGCCAGCAAAACGTTCGTAGGAGTAGCGCTTAGCATATTTAGCACCGCAAGATTACGCTTGTGCATTAATTCCGCCGTCCTTGAGGGTATCTGACAGTTGAAAGTCATGAACAGCTCGGGTGGACCCATCGACAGCGACGTGAGCGATGAGATCGTCATTCCTGCTAGCTGTGATTCATACGCTGTCGTGATTACGGTAACCGGAGACGCCGAGTGTCTCAGCACCTTATAAAGTAAATCTTTCATTGCGTCCAAATCACTCTCGATGCATTGCTTTACGGGTCCAAAAGCGTTAACAAAGCCACCAAAATGGGTCTACTTTTAAACGCACTTCTGGATAACTTAAGGGCCGTCGCTTATGTTAGCAGTCTGCTACAAGAAGAAAGGCAGTGGTGGTGGTTGGTTGGTTGGTCGGTTGGTTGTATGAAAAAGTACATTCCGAAGGCACCTTCTGTATCTTTTGCGGAGGCAATTAAGCATGTTCCAACTGCTTCGTTGCGTAGACCTAAACGGCTTCGTGCTAAGCCTGTTGAACGTACTGGTAAACCGTCTGTGTATTCACTTCCCGGGTTTCATGACAACGTATATGCCCGCATGCTTGCTGCAAAGCCCAAAATGGACACTGTAACTAGGCAAATTTATCCTTCAACAATATTGACAAAGGTTGGCCTAATTACAGAAGACCAGGTAGGACCGCGAAGTCCTCACAAGATATTTCGCGGCCCACGTCTTTGGGTTTCCTCGACTGCAAAATCTCTTCCGAAACAAGTCGTAGGTCGTCTATTGTCGAAGCATCCCTACTTAAAGAAGATTAAAGTCCAGCAGGCGTTTCACGAGAAGGCGCAACAAGTGCTATTGGACGACATCAAGGAATTGACTACTGCGTATAAAACAAACCCGCCTCCACCGGATCGACGAGTTGTCTGCTATTTACATGCCAAGGTGAAGGCCTCTAGTATACCTGTCATTGATTTGACTCATATACCGGAGCTGCGAGAACTTAATTTGCCCTCTGAAATTCGCAGTTCACAGACTGGTCTGCATCTTGCTGGATTTCTTGTAAAATATACATATCTGTACCAAAAACAGACCTGAACAATCCTGCTTGTGTCACACTATTTATAGAAATCATGAAAATAGATAAATAAAAAGTTATTGTTAAGTTACATGAGCTCTACAAGTTACAACAAGTGAGACACCCATGCGGTGAGCCATGCAAAGACTCGTTTTACGTGGACTCGAACCGCACATTGATATTACGGCAAGCCGTAAATGACCCACGCTGCCGAGGTGAGATATGGTAGCATACAGGCTTTGCGGGCTTCCCAGAGAGCCTTTCCAAGATGCTCTTTGTCGTCGAACACACGACTCAGGAATTCCGCCGTGAACCGGTTACAATCCTTGTCTTTGACATTCCACAGAGTCCCCATTATCACCCGGCTTCCGGCAACTGCATAGCTGGTCATAATGTCTTTGTTGAAAAACGGGTACTGTACGGCTACTGAACTACAGCCAAAAAGATAGACACCTGTTTGCGTAAGAAACAGCCGACGTATGGCTATAGGTTCAGCTAACATCGACCCTGAGCCATGGCCCACATAGACAAGACTACTCGAGTTCACAAACGCTTCTACAAATTGATCGCGAGTCGGTGTAGTTCCGATAAACCCTTTCCATCCTCGCAACCGAAACTCTGTATCAAATTTCTCTTGCGTGCGAGGTAAGTTGCCTTGTGGGTTTAGTATTACAGTTACCTTATCACTTAGTGACATTTTTTGTTCCGTTTCACTGCTTTTGCCTCGCTGTTTAATCCATTCTGCCACTTGATTGAGTGATATTGCTCTAGTTACTGAGCCACGCTGTAAAACAGGCAGCATTTCCCATGGGATAACGCTCGCTTTGCGGTCACACACGAGGATTATGTGTTTTGGGTCTACTCTTGATGCAGATGCAGATGCAGATGTAGATGCAGATTCAGATTGGGAAAGCCTCTGTACTTGCTTCTGAATGTCAGCCATAAGCTTCGGGACGTTAATCTCGTCTACGGATATAGATGCACCTTGAAACACAAGATTATCAAAAAGAGCATATAAAATATCTTGGAGTTGATCAAAACTATCGCTCTTCGCGGCATCGCGCATACAGGCGGATAGAGCCATACTCAGTGCCAATTGGTTGGGCCGCAGAGTTGGTATATGAGACTGTATTGTCGAACTCAATCCGTTGAGCATTTCGTCGCTAACTTCCAGTGCGTGGGATTGAGAACTGAAAATAGTCTGGAACCCAGCAATCCAGCTTCGCTGAATGGAGACTAGCACTTTTTGCATCCTGTCGTCTAGGGCGTACTGTAGTTTCCAGAAGCGCTCCCGTTCGCTGCTACTATCCTCACTCACCTCGACATCCCTAGCCTCATCAATGATAGTCGTAATTTCAGCAACCGCTTGATTGTAATTTACGAGATTCTTATGGCTTGTAAGAAATGATGCCGTGCGACTTTCAGGTAAGCGTACTGTTACCGTAGTACTTCTTTGTTCACGACGAGTTACAACAAGCGTATTCGTTGTGTCAAAGCTTAAACTAATGCAGATGAGATCTGTGGGGGTCTCAGTGAACTCTGATTCTTCCTTATTTGGTGAAGCCTTGTGTTGGCTCAAATGCTCTCGCATTGCCAATATAGGTCTCCCTTGTATTTTCTCGGCAGCCCGCGCGTCAATTTTTTTTGATAAAGATTGCGGCACTCGTATGGTTGTGGCAATGCAGCTCAATGACATCATTTTCTCGGAAAGTCTGAGTTCATCAATCCAGTTCAAATCGAGCATGCTTTGAGCCGAACACACTAAGTTAGATACTCGCTCTTTAAGAGGTTCCCTTTTGATAGTTGATGGAACTTTACCTTGATAAATGGCTAACGGAGGAACAGCCATGGCCGAGTCATTAGCTATTCCAAGCCTTGGGTCATTTGATAACATAGCATGAAGCTCTTCATATTCCTGTTCAAATGCTTCGAGTGCCTCGGCATGCGGCTTTGTTAATACTGTTGTTGAAACAGATTCCACAAGCTCATCAAGACCGTCGTTAAGTAGTTCATCGTATCCGTATTTGTCGAACAAAGCTGTTTGAATCATGCTCGCGGGTAACTGTAGCTCATTGGACATGTACCTTGCAAGCGCGCGGCGATATGCACGAAACCGCACGCCAGTGTCATTGGTCAACTCATGAGCTCTTAGAAGCATTGTTTGCAATGCACAGTAGGCGTCAAAATGATCACCAACATGACGCAAAAGTTGGAAAGCTTGATATGCTATGTTTATGCCTTGTAAAGGTGGCGCATAATATCGTGCCGTGGACAGCGCTATGGTCAACTCATTTCCAACAATAGGCTTGTTATCACCATGTAGCATCAGTGGTAGACCCAGCAGCCCAGATATATCAACAAAGGCGTGTATCTGAAGCAATCTCTCAAGAGCCTCAATCGGTTTCCTATTGGTAACCTTTAAATCAGAGAGAAGGGAGATTATGCACTTACAACGCTTGTACGCTACCGCAGCGTTGGGAGCTACTTGGGCCCATATTGCGGCGGCTGTCGCTCGTGTGTGTACGTCGAGTTTTGGGTCATCTATATACGAGCGTATTTCCTGCTCATCAAAACAAGCACCAAAGTTGAGCACGTAAACTTCGTGTAAACGCACTCGTTCTTTTTGAGATCCTAAAAGTCCTTGCAGCGCAACTCTCATTAAACGATCAATGTCTTTCTGACGTCCAGCGCCGTGATTATTGCCCATCGAGTTATCCGCTGTTGGATTTATAAAAGGCACTAGAAGTTGAGCAATGACAGGACGGGATTGGCGGTCGCGAAAATCCATTACTGCATCAACGAGGGGCTTCCAGTCACTCAATTTTTTGAGAATGCTCGCAGCTCCTAAAAGTCGCCCATCGTGGTCTTTAGAGGTGGTATTATCAGGATGTATGCTGATTCTTTTTGCGCAAAGTGCGAGCCCAAGTGCTAGCACTGAGTATGCGGACCCGCCGTATTTCAGTGTAGCGACGCAAGTGCGCTGCAGTTTGTCAAATATATACTCCGAGGGCTCTTTAGCCATAGCCTCAAGATCTAAAGCAACGGCGAGAATCTCGACAACAATAGGGTCCTGTTGAAATGTGCGGGCAAGATTCCCCAACACATTTGATATGATGTATCTTGATTTGTCGGTATGCGAGCGGTTGGCATCTGTAGAGGCACGACGTAACACTTTGAGCCATTGAGCGAGTTCCGCGGCTCTGAGAGCCTGCAGCTGTGATATATTCTTTTTTATGTCCGTTGCCGACACGATCAGCTCAAGTGGCTGGGCTTGCTGAGAAGGTAATCCTGTAATATTAAGCCTCATACTTTCGGGTAGTTTAGGGCTCAGCTCGTCAGTCGTGTTTGTGAGGCGAAGAACTCGCATCATGTACTCACATCGGCGACTATTTTCAAGAATGACTTTCTGGTTGCTCATTTCATTTACGAGCTTAACAGCGAGTTGTGCATGCTCTGGTAAAGGCTTCCTGCGTGTGACAAGAAAATCTAGTGCAGTGAGACGGCCAGCGTCGCCACAGATGGCTATATCTTCTAGAGACGAAAGCGATATTTCCGCATTAGAGTCATGTACTAATAAGCGGCACGCCTGTCTACGCAGTATTTGTTTCAAGCGCGTGCTGTTCTCTAAGTTCATGAGCACCTTTTTTATAGTCACTGGAGCTGAATCCCCGGTCAGAACTTGATATGCATGGACAATCTCTTCCTCGGGATTCAGCTTCCGACGCATCAACACTTCGATCCCATCAATGTATCGTTTGCAGGCCAAAAGGCGATCTCCTCTGCGAGCGAACTCAAACAGAGTTGAAAACTCCGCGCGGTCAAACTCTGCCGTGCGCAGAAGCGTCACCATTTGGGACAACGCCTGTTCAGGAGAACATTCTAGCGTGGCCATGCACCGATTATTCCCCACCAGCACACCCCACTTACGCTACTAACGCTACTAATAAACACTGAGCGCGTGCTCGTCTTTAATTTCCGTCGAGCCTGTACGCGTGTGTTAGGGTTCGGCCAGCCAGGTCTCTCGTAAACAAAGGTGTTCGCGTTGGGAGGTAAAAGCACTATTAAGAATTGATCCTAAGTTTAGTGCTGGGTAAGGGTGAGAGGTGGACGAGGAGGACAGTCAAGGGTGGTGCCGTAGTTAGACATTTGTAGACAGAAAGGGCACAGCAAACCATCGTAAGTGGCACAATGAGAGTGTTAACGTTGGCCCTTGTCTTTACCCAATGGCTCTATGTGGTCCAAGGATTCAATTTCTGGCAACTGTTCGACTCTGATGCGTCAATAAACACAAACAATCTTGTGCGGCGAGACTCGAACAGCACAAGCTCACAGAGTAGTAGCAGAGGGTCAAAGACAGCATCGAAGACAACCTCGTCTTTAAGTATAGACCCGAATCTCCCGGCGGGTGGTGTGGCCCTGCAAACACCTTCGTCTACGAGCTCCACATACGTGAAAGCAGGAGACACTGTGACATTTGGATGGAACTACACAAGCCTTATTGCAACGCCGAGTGCAATCAATATCGAGGCTATTTGCACTCAGAATTCACAGACTTATACTATTGCTAAAAACCAATCAGCAAAGAGCACAAGCGTGCATTGGGACACGGGTGACGCTACTAAAAACGGCGGATTGCATCTCATTACAGCTGAGTACACACTTGTGATATATGACGCCAACAGTTCGCCCAAGGCCATTCCTTCTGCTGGAATGCTTTCACCTTTGGAATATACGTTTGGCATTTACTTACCTCAGAAGTACTCGCCCTGGCCACAGAATGCTAAGTACGTGAACTCTGGCATAACGCTCACACGGCCTACCATTTTGGCGTCGGCGCTTACTACTGTATTCCTTGCATTTTTCATTCTCATTTAAGCATTCCCTGGTTGCAGATCTGTTATGGGCTGAGAGTGCTTCGGGAACTCTAAAACCCATTGGTCTCCTCTCTGAATTCAGTCGCCAGTGTATAAACTCTGTGAATTTTATGCTGAACCTCTATGGCGAAGAACAGAAAAATATATCTGGAGGATTACTGGCAATCATTACGAGTTCCATGAGTGCAAAGTGACCTTAATAGATTCAAAGTTGATCCAGTATGGAATCATGATCTTGGTAAGCTTTTTAAGCTTTTTTAACTTACGAAAGAATCTCAATGTCTCGAGTTCGTACGTTCTGTTTGCCGGTTTGTTATTGATGTAATCCGGTCATGTCTAATTTCAGTGATTATGATTCTTTCGATGGCTAGTTGCCCATATAATTATTAAACAAAGTTAACTTGAATATGATATCGTAAAGTCATCATGATATGGACGCTGAGAATTTTACTCTCTGCCCGACGCTCTCGCCTAACTATAAGGTGTTTATGAACTACCAGTTTGATAAGAATAAAATGCTGTAGCAGAATCGAAGGTTCCCGAGCTTGGAATCACTCGAAATAACCCCTCTCATTGATTGAAATTGATATTATGTAGAATGTTATTTATTTGGTTCATATGTTTTATGGCTACGTTTCAAAGGCAGTGTGCCTCTATGCTTGTGACAACTTTCAGCTTTCAACTTTGTGCAAAAGCGTTGATGTGGAGGTTAGGTTAGTATGTAAGGTGCTCTTTTAGGAAGCACTTCTCCCAGAAACACATATCGGACTTGTTGATTATTATATGCTAAGGAAACATAAAATTTCGCTGGTACCAGTAAATGTAGTAGGTCTATGTATATTTAGTAGCCAAATGTCAATACATATTCCTTTTATGTAGATGCAGAGACCCAAAGTTCAAAAGTTTAGTTAGATGAAAAAGCCGTATTGGCTAGTTGTAAGCCCTCCAAAATCGATCACACTAAAATCTGTTTATTTCATAGCCTGCAGTAATTTACTTCGGCCTGACACGTTATGCATTGGCGTCTGCTGTTAGTACCCAAACATCTAATAGTAAGAAGCAGGAAGTTAAAATCACAGACTTGAAGCATTAACCTTTAGACTTCAGTTTTCAAGGATAGAGTAGAATAATTAACGTTATGGGCTAAAATCTGTCTATCGCGGTAAGTTCGTATAAGGTTGTTTGTTTCTACTTCATTCTGTATGTCTTTGTTTTTTTAATAAAAACTATAAAGAGTTGGGGGGGGAATAAAAGAAAAGAAAGAAACTCAGTTCGAGCAAGACTAATATGATGTTCATATTACTAGTGATCGCCATATTTGGCGATTGCTTTCGAATGTAGTACCTTTCCACGGATGCGGAGATAAATAGGCAAGCCAATCAAGGCAATGCATATGAACGCAAGTAGCGCGCATCCCCAACCAACTGGAAAGCCATTGATCGCCAGCGTGTTATACATAGGTCGAGCAAATAATGGAAATGCTGCCGCAAGAACGGCCCTGGCAACGCCATTGCTAGCGAACGCGGACGCAACCTGGGATGGAGGGTACATGTTCGATATGAAGGAGAGATATGATTGAAACATCAACCAAATAGAGCCTCCAACTAGCATATTTCCAACCATTGATACAACCCAATGTATTTGATGATGCGAGGTCCAGCCAAAAATGAGAATCCCTGCAGGTACCAGACACGAGACAACTATAGCAGTGTCACCAAATACGCTGAATACATCCGGCGGGTTGCCAGACAAGATAGGCTTTACGAGACGCAAGTCAATGTAAGGCACGTAGATTACAGCTGCAACTATGCAACCAATAAGAAACGGTAGATATGCCAATCCTTGCTGAACAAGATTGAAGTGGTAGATACCCCCATATGAGATTGGAACCGCCTCAAAGTAGAGGTACAGAATGGAGTACATTAATCCCAGGTGAATATTCATCAATAATAAGACTGGCTCTCTTATAGTCAAGTTGATAGGCTGCCAGAAAATATGTTTTAGGACCTCACTTGTCTTCTGAGTCCGGAACTTGATATCCCCTGGAGCGAGAATGTTTGGGTTACCAGTCCGTCGTCTTAAACTATGTGCTTTTTTCATTAGAATTGCCTGCTCCGAAGTCTCCGGAAATACAAGTAGCATCAATCCGAGCACACAGCTCGACATAATTAACAGATACCAGAATGCCCAACGCCAACTATTATGCTGAACCAAAGCACCTCCAATTAAAGGCCCTACAAATGGCCCCATAATTGCTCCCATACTCCACACAATTATGGCGTATACTACGCTTGGAAAGCCGAACATATCGCCATACGTCGCACCACCTGTGCTGAGTGGCGGAGCGGCCATAATGCCAGCCAAAAGGCGCAAGACGGCAAAAGGTCCAACATGATTCGAGAGAGCTGTAGGAATTTGCAGACAGGCGAATACAAGTTGCGTAAACAAGTAGATGTAGAGTCTGCCTCTAAAAAGAGGCAACTCTGACATTGGGCTGAACCAAAGAGAAGCAATCCCATAACCCCAAACAAACATTGACAGGCCCAAGGTAACCTTTACTTCAGAAGTATGAAAGTGTTCAACCAGCTGCTGCTCAGCAGGGGTGAATAAAGCAGATCCCATGTACAAGGAAGCAGTGCATATGGCCATTGTAATAGCTACCGCCACTTTTTTGACAAATGGCCAATTCTGTGGGTTAGCTAAATCATTGGGACCATCCCAATCAACTATAATAGTGCCATTCGCATCATTGTCATTCTTGACAGAAGCAGATATAACGGGAGCTTCCTCGTTGGTCTTTTCATTTTGAGCAGAAGGAATTACGGAGACTCCAGATGAAGCTGACAATGAAGTTTCTGAAGAGATTATGTACTTCTCGGGGATGATATAGGCGCTTTGCTCAAATTCAGGCTTGCACCATCTTCGTCCAGAAACGTAATAAAGTACTTGGCCAGCGAAGCTGTCACGCACAAGGGTCTTTAACTCGTACGTGTTACTCATTCGTCTAGTTGCGTTATATTCAATTCGTAGTTTATTACATTTATATAGACGTATATGGCCGTTTAAAGACTGCTGTGTAATGATACCATAGTGGTTACCTGCATTGTGGCTACATGCATTGTGGCTACATGCATTGTGGTTACATGCATGGTGTAAGCGATATCTGTGCGTTAAGAGAACTTAATAAGCGACAATTACAAATAGACTGTTCATTATGAATTAACATAGATAGTCTCTGTCGATCTGATTCATCTGAAAATCAGAGCTTCTAAAGGGTTCTATAAAGAAACTGATAAACAGTATGAGGGCTAGCAATTTTATTTTTTCGTGTTATCTAATTTATCGGTCTACTTATAAGGGTGGTATAGTTTGAGCCTTTTGACTATTGAGAAAGATAATGGTACCAGCATTATGACAAATAGGGATAGGTTTATGCGACATTAGTAGTACGGGACAGGTAATCTGGTACTGTCATGGGGATTTGTAAATACGCGAGAGCACAACGCCTCGTTAAATGACAATTCAATAACCCCACTTGGCTTCAATTTGTGAGCGTCTCCGGCATTTGTTGATTCGTTGCTACCTTGGATCTGACCATATATAAAGAGTTTTAGCATTGAGTTTTTCCGTTGTCCTGTTTTCATGTTTTTTTTGTTGCTTCATTAATCCACTCTTAATAACTAATATATGAGTATAGACCTGGAATACCGTTTGGCCAAGTATTTAATTCTCGATAATCTTTAGCAACGTCTTAACCCCAAGTAGCGTTAGGACATCAAACAATAAATAAACCACGGCAAATTAGCTAAAACAGTAACTGCCGGTTAAGAGTACGGGCCTCGATAACATCAATTTAACGACATTGTTCTACTCGTTGGCAGAGTAGTAGAGGCCTGTGATTTTGTCGCCTTCTTTCTTGACCAGCAGTTTGTAACCACGCAGCTCGAGCGCACCCTCGTTCAATTGCGATCCATGTATTGCATAGCAGAGAGGCCCCGAATCTTCTTCTCTCGCAACACCCGAGCATTTGAGTGTGATTCCCTTGTTGGATATAATGATCCAACCTTGAATATCCGGCATAGCTACGGCGTTACTGGTTAATTTGGCAACCTGGGGGGGGGACTTGTAATCGTGCTGGCAATGCCATGATTATGTTAACGTGCAGTCTTCTTAATGACGACTCAACATTCTGCTATGCTCATATGCATATGGATACCACAATTCAACGTGGGGATTAAATTCAGATCTACTCGAATAATTCAGTGCTGAAACGGCTCTTCGAATCTGACAGTCTAGACGACTTCTCTACGTATTCAATGGCACTGACCACGGTGGTCTGTATATGCACGTGATTCTATGTGCTGTCTACCCTGCCCTTCCTTGGGCTCCACATAATCCAGTGTGCCAAGCCATTGGCTGAGACGCGGCAAACGTACGTGTTTGAACCTCGACTTCGGCAACAATGCTAGCATTTATAGCATTTCCAGTTCTGGCTGTTATAACAGTCTGGCTTCTGAATCGATGGGCATCACTGCGTGCTCTCCCTCTTTATCTTCTGCTACCATTGTTTTTGTCGTTCTTTATTCCTATTTCTATTGTTGCACTGGTGCCCTTCGACCTCGTAGACGATGAGACCTTAGACAATAAAGCTCGCTTAGTTATGTGGCGTATTATCTACTGGCTCTCATTTGCGCTTATGTGGCTTGTGCTTCCTGTGCTTCAGTCATATGTGGAGAGCGGTTATCATGCGCCGCTTGCGCGTATTAAGGACGCATTGAAGCATACGCTTAAGTTTCAGTTGATTATGTTGACTGCTGGTGTGTTTGGATTATTGTATATGGGTCTCAGTACTGGGCTCTCGTTTACAAACTTGAAGGCGCTTTGTGTAGCGTTGTCACATTCGTACGGTCTTGTCCTTGTTATTTGGTTACTTGGACATGGAATTGTGAGCATTCCACGTTCTGCTTGGAATAGTAATGTCGAGGCCCGGTTGTCGAAATTGTACCGCCGCGCTACGAGTGTTCATGACGCTTATGGTGATGCCCAGGCAAATTACGACGACATTGTGAGCAAAATCATGGCTCTTGAGCCGATCAAAACTACCAAGTATGCGGAGTGGATTGATGAGCTTGTGGCCTCTATTCGCTCACAGGGTCTGCCGTTAAGTAGGGCCTCAGCATCACGAGCCCAGCCTCGGGATCTCACGCCGTCGAACGTTGCTGGGTTGAGTCGACGGCTTTATCGTGATCAGAGCAGAGCTTTACGATGCCGTGCTGACTGGGCCCGCCTTGTCGAGGATGCAGAGTATTTGGAAGGGTTGAAGGCCTCAGATTCAACATATGTTCATAAAGTGCGCCCCATCATTGTACGCATTGCTGCGGTATTGATTGGGACGTTGACTGTTATTGTAGCCTGGTCTGAATTGGTTTCGGGCACGCGACTCTCTCTGGTGGATCTCATAGTTAAGCGTGCGCCAGCAGGGCTGAAACTCCTTCTCGCCGCTCTGTTTCTCGCATACATGTGTTTGGCCGTCAACTCTTCTCTTACTTCTATGCGAATTTTCAATTTGTATGAGATCGTGCCAAAGCATACCGATGCCTCGAGTCTACTTTTCTTTGCAGCATATGCGTTGCGACTAACGGTTCCCTTAAGCTACAATTTCCTCGTTCTGAACAGTACCCAAGAAACTGTTTTCCAGGAGTTTTTGGGTCAGTTTATTAACCTGACCGCCCTGGGAAAGTATTTCAACCAGTTATTGCCGCGGCTCATTATTGTTCCCATGGTTTTTACCTTGTTCAACGTGTATGAATATATTAAGGACTACCTTGGTTTTGGCTTGGGGTTGAACTACTTTGAGGATGATGAGCTTGATGCTGAGGTCGGTGCAGTGGTGACGTCAGAATCTGAAGGCCGTGAGCTTATTCGCAGAGCATTGCAAGGCTTTTCTGAGACGACGTCTGCATCCCAGACGGCTAACAGCGAAGGTGTGGAAGCGAGCGATTCGTTATTTAGTAAAATCCGGTCTTGGATCGGACAATAACTGGAGAGGAGTTAAAACGACTTCTTTATGTATTTATTCTTCATTATACTCTTTCAATCTTGTTTTAATACTTTAACCATCATGAATTATTCGTTAAAGGCGATGTTTAATCCATGAGCTATATGGTCCTTTTTTTTAAAAAACAAAAAAAAAAAAAAGAAAAAACGCCAAACGTTGACTTCTGAATTCTATCTATCTAGTCTTGGTCTTCTTCTTCTTCTTTAATTCGTTTTGTAGTCTCTTTGAATCTTTGGATGGCACGATCTTTAGCTTCAGAGTGCTCGATCTGCGGTCGAGGATATCCTAGTTTCTCGAATTCAGACTTACTTAGTCTCCCAGCAGGATCGAAAATCGCCTTTCCTTTTACGCCTCTGAGCTCTGGAACCCACTTACGAATATAGTCGCCGTCGGGGTCATTCTTCTCGCCCTGGAGAACGCCATTGAAAACAGTGTAGTTAGGATCCCAACCAAAGCTGTTGTTACAGCAGTCCCAATCGACTAGCTTGTTTGCAAAATACTGCATGCCCAGCCGGTAATCCAAGAGTAGGTTCATACGTAAAAACGATGATACGTTCATACGCAATCTATTGTGCATATACGCCTCGGTATTGAGCTGGCGCATGCCAGCATCGATGAATGGGACACCAGTTTTGCCCTCGCACCATTGTTTCCAGCCTTCTTCGTTTTCTTCTGTACGAACTTCAGCTAACTTCAACGAAGTTGGCATGTTCATAGCCACATGGGGCAGAGATGTGGCGATCATTTGTCTATAAAACTCGCGGAAGGCGATTTCTCGCACCCAACTATCGACTCCAGTGCTTGCCGTGCCAAAAGCTTTGTTGTTGTTGGCCCGCCTTTGAGTCACTGTCAATGTTTCCCTAATAGAAATTGCTCCTATTGCGAAATATGGAGACATTCGGCTTGTGGAGTCCTTGGCAGGAAAGTTACGAGTTTCACCATAGCGATGGATGTTCGTGTCTAGGAACTTGAGGAGTCGCGACAAAGCTGCTTCATGGCCAGCAGGCCATAGTTCTGACACTTTTTTCAGATGCTCGTCATTTGGATCGAGACCAAGTACATGGTCAAAGTCGAAACTGTCAAATTTGTCAAATAATTCGGACTCAGGCTTATCAATAGTCCTTTTGGCTGGTGTTTCGGCCAGCGTTAGGTAGTACCGCTTAGGGTCTTTGGCAAGCATAGGAATCCAGCCATGCCAATAAGACGTGAAGACTTTCCGTGGCTGATGACTTGCAGTTGTGACTAGTCCCGGTTCAATCACAGTCTGGTCATGAAATAATTTGAATCCAATATTCTCTTTAGCAAGTGAGTCTACAATGGTAAGATCGCGGTGCAGCTCGTCATACTCATACTCCCAATTTGCAAAAACGTGTGAGACATTATGGGATTTCAAGAACTGTAAAAAGACTTCCAGCCGTTGCTTACGGTTGGTTGCGAGCAATGGAACTAAAGGAATACCAAGGCCATGTAATTGAGTCGCAAGCTTGCGCAGGGTCTGGGTCATAAACGATAGTCGAGCCGCACCAATCCCATGCGCTGCATATTCCTTAGGCTCACAAATGAAAACGGTAATGAGTCTTGAGCCTTTCTTGTCGTTTTTAGCCACGAACTCCGAGGCTTGAGCTAACGCTCGATTGTCTTCAGCCCTTAAGTCTTGTGTGCGAAACCAATGAACGACATTTTGTGGGCTCGGATTGTTTTTGCTCCTAGCGAGCTTAAGATTGAGCTCCTCGTATGGAGGGTTTCTATCCACATCCACGGCGCGCTGTATAGTCGGGTGTTTCGGACCCGTTGATGACGAAAAATCCGAGTGGTTGCGCTTCGTTGCCATTGCTCGAGTCAGAAATGGGTACAACTTACTGAAGATGGAAACACAAGTTAATTTCTGTATCACTTTGCCGGTATCTATAGGCCGTTAAATTACTAGTAAGCTCAAGCATAAATACTGTTTGCTTGCATTGCATGACCCCCTGCTACCCCCTGCTGCCCTGTTTCTGCGTAAACATTTTATCACGTGATGAGCCGCACGCACTCCGATTATTGAGAAAGAAGGACCACCACCACTGAGTGTGAATAGAAAGAAGGCAAGTAGACGGAACTAGTTTTTATGAGCATGAGGCGCTGGCAGGTTATTGATCCGGGACTAATTTCGGTCTTCTTAAGCAATTGGTATTGAGATTGGGGCACAAGTGTATAATGATTATGATTATGCAACGGCAGCTTTGTCGAGGGAACCTGAGAACAAGCCGTATATATAAACTCCATAAATTCCATGTTCCTCGGTATTTTCCCACTCTAATACTTTGACCAGTAGTTCTTGTGGTTTACTCTCATGGAGTTCTAAGCCTCTAGAGAATTGCCCGTATATAACCTTCGGAGCTGCGTTTAAACCGCCGGCGGCGGTTGTCGTGTAAAGATTATGCAAGATTAGAAATTTGGTGACAGACACGTTGGCTTATCGTACGCAAAGATCTACTGTTCTTGTCTTTATGAGTTTTACACTAGCAGATTCCTTAGCGTCGCGCTCTGAGATGTCATTAGTGTCAGTTAATTTCTACTCGCGACACAGAATGTCATGTCGCAACCTTGATTGGGACCAAGTTATGTCTGAGGCAGGGATGCAGGTTCCTGATAATGATAGCGAGGCATTAATTGCGCATAAAGAACGGCATGATGGTAACGAGCCTCCCCAATCACTTAAATGGCGCTATGGTAAATGGCACTGCGTGGAACTGTGGTTTGCACGAATGCGTCGCAAACGGCACCGCTAAGTTCAATTAGTGAACTTGATGGTTATATTTGTAGTTGTGATTTAGCAACTAATTCTCCAAGCTACCAAGTTTCCAGCCAAATATTTATTTTATTTTATCCAGCAATACCCACCTACTTACCTACCTACCTACCTACCTACCTACCTACCTACCTACCTACCTACTTATATGGATACGCATGTCACATATATACTAAGATAAATAGCTATATTCAGATTGTTAGAATGTTGTGCCGTCTGTGTTTCAGCAAATAATGTCTTGAAGTAGATCGGTAGACTGTCGAGTTATACTTCTCTTGACGTGTATTATTTACAGGACTATACTGTGAGGGTCTAAGTCAGTAAAGAAACAGCCAGAATTATGCTGCGGCATGTTTGTGCTTGGTTGACTTGGCCTGTTATACATGCTGTTAAACATGCTGTTATATATGCATACAGGTTAGAATTGAAAGCTTAGACTCGCTTTAAGTGGTAACTCAATATAGTCTTTCAATAATATATATATAGTCTAAATAGTGTGCATAGTACTATGGTTTACCCGATTGTAGTATTGTATTCACAATCATTACGGTTTCAACCACGCCATCTCATGCAATTCCAACCTGATTCACAGATACTATTAAAATTTAATTAACGTAGGCTCTGGCTCTGTCCCGCATCATTGCTGTCATCGCCTAAAAATGAAGCTGAAACTTCCTTTTTAAATAAGCAAACGCTCGATCTTATCCTTGAGCTGGTAGATCTGCTCGCGAATAGGTGAGCCTTCGTTAGTGGTGACACTGGCGGCAACAACCGGGCGCGACACACCGCAGGCGCGGCCAAGCGCAACCTTAGATGGCAAGAACACATAGGGAACGTTCTTATCTTCGCAAAGGAGCGGCAAGTGCAGCACAATCTCAATGGGCTCAGCGTCAGCAGCCATAACAACGAACTCAGAGATACCACGGTTCAGGGTCTTCGTCGCCTCGTTAGCACCCTTCTTGAGCTGGCGCAAGTTTGTTGCCTGCTGTACGATGTCAAGTAGCTGCTGCGTTGTGGCAGCGTCAGCAAGAGGAAAGGCACGGGCGTCCGGAGCACTCATCTTTGGTTTTTTTCTAGATCTGGAAAAAAAAAGCTTTAATTTTTAATCTAATAATTTTTCTTAAGGCGTGGAATGAGACATAAGAGTATCGTGTGACCCAGCAGCGGGAGCCGTAAGCCGTATCCAGTGACTGCATAAGACCTGGGCAATAATAATAATAATAAGTAACACAACGGAGCACACACATCACCTTGAATGAGCTACGGACGACGACGAATTAACTCTTTAAAACCACGTCCACAATACTGAAGACATATATGTAACTTTTTGCTTAACCCTGGACAATGTCCATTGTAATATTAGCGGATGTAAGCACGCATCTACAGCGAGCAAACAGCATCAGTGGCCCTAGTGTTGAGTAGCAGAGCAACAATGAGTCCGTAAAGACCCAACACCTCGGCGAAAATGAGAATCAAAACCATACCAACGAATAGCTTTGGCTGTTGTGCCGTACCGCGCACACCAGCATCACCAACAATGCCAATGGCGAAGCCAGCAGCCAGTCCAGACAGACCAACACTAAGGCCCGCACCTAGCTGGATGAAGCCTGTGTAAAGCGATTGCTGTTGCTGCAGATTGGAGCTGATCAGCACGGACACAACAAGACCGTAAATGGAAATAATACCCGCCATGACGCACGGAAGCACACCCTTGATGATTCCATCCGGGTTTTGAATGGCCGAAGCAACGACACCGACACCGGCCTTGGCCGTGCCGTACGAGGCGCCGAAGTTAGCGAAGACAATGGCCGAGGTACATCCAAGAGCACCAAAGAAGGGAGCGTAGACTGGGCACAGGTCCGTGGACATTTTAGAGACTACCAAGATCCTTCTTGATGTGGAGGAAACGGGAGAGCAGTTGGGCGAGGCTGCTGCTGGAGATAATGACAAACCCAGCTGCGCACCCACCTGATCCCCTGCCCCCTGAGCTATGGTGTGCCACGTGACCAGGGTCTTCTGCTCTGGCGCTGCTTCTCGTGCATTGGCTCGCTCGGCCTGGGTTCCCGGGCGTGGCCGTGTGTGGTAGTCGTCGGGTCACATGGATATGCCTAGGTTTCGAAGTGCCGCTTTTCGGATCATACTGTGTGGATCCATGGATGCGCCGGTTCGGGCTCCTACTGGGCCATTCTCGAGCTTCGTTTATGTGGCAATTAGCCCGTAAATCTAGAGCTCGATGTTTCTCTACCTATTATACAATCAACACGGAGCGCGGTTCAGCCCGAATCAACGTCGAGCGCGCCGAGAACTATATTGGCCATTATTCCTCGCGATGCATGCGCAAGTACAACGAAGACCGGTATTTCCTGGGGTTTCTCGATCTTCCGATTGCCAACAATTTACAGCCTGTGTTCAATGCTGCTGTGTTTGATGGCCATGGTGGAGATAAGTGCTCAGAATTTTTGCGTGCAAATTTGGCAACGTATGTCGAAAGGGCCGACCCACATCAATTATTGAATGAGTTACCAAAACTTTACCGTGAGCGTTTCGGTGGTTATTGGCGCACAGCCAAGATGGCCAACTCGCGGCACCTAAAACAATTCCTACGTTCGCAGTATGACGACTTAGCTTTAAGACTTCCCATGTCATATTTAGCAGCGGATTTCGACGAAACAAAACTTGATGAACTCGCAGGGTCCACTTGCACATCCGTCTATATCTATACACTTGATCCTGCTGCCCAGTATTGGACGCCCGGAGTCGAGGCAAACCTGACTGTGGCTCAAGTCGGTGACACGCGAGCACTCATATGTGACAATCAAGGGAACTTACTTGGTTTAAGCACTAAACACCATGCTGACTCCGTTTATGAAGCCGACCGGTTACACCATTATGAGTTTGGGTTCAATACCACTACAGATGGTGTGCAGAGGTTTCTACAATATGTGAATACTCGCTCATTTGGTGATTCCCAGGGAAAATCCCGTGGCATTTCCGCCGAGCCTGATTTGGTCGAGTACCAGCTAGGCCGAGGTAGAGGTAAACTACCCGGGGACGAGGCCTTTGTCGTGCTTGTCTCAGATGGCGTCACCGACTACGCAAACGATCAGGAAATCTGTGATCTTATTATACAAAAGGCGGCAAGTGGAGGCTCTCACCGTGGAACTCCTCAAGATGCGGCTTCTGAGCTTGTTTCATACGTGAGTACGCTTGGCACAGCCGACAATGCCACAGCCGTGGTAATCCGCCTTGGCGGATGGGGGAATTGGTCGCAATGGCGGGACCGTACTGGCAGTCAACGAGTACGGCGTCTCAAGCGAATGCTGAGGAGACAGTAATTAACTATTAGAAAGAACCATGGTACTATAAAGCTGTCATCTTGTAATCAAGGGTAATGTTTATGAATTATTTAATAAAATGTATCTATCAAGAATAAAATGTTTTCACCTTTTCCTCTCTGTATATGCTTCTACTGTGTTTTCGGTCAAGAAGTTTTTTTATTATTATTATTATTATCTCAAAAACTACTTCGTAACTGTCCTGGAAACCAATTGAAACCAACTTTTTGAAACCAAAATCTCCTTAGAATTGGTCTCTTTATGTATTTATATGTATGCTCAAATCTTGGTCTTTCTCTACAACAGCTATGATATGCCTCTGGCCTAGATATTTCTGATGAGATACGCATACGGTATGCGTAACCCTGCGTCCTTATTTGTCTAACGCACGTGAGTTTGCGTTGTATTTTAGAGGCGCATACGGGATTGATTTTCCATTCTGTTTTAAAAAAAGAAAGTAAGTATTGCAACGTTGAAAGAAACTCTGTAAAGTTGCTTTGAGTCGTATTCTTGGCTGTTCCCTCGAAAATGGGCTCTCCCGACTCTCCGGACTCTCCTAAGGTCATACAAGTAGTAACTTCACATACAAATGCATCGAGCAGTAGCGATGATGATGACGATGTATCGCATACAATAATTTCTGGAGCTTATGATACAGCTTTTGATCCAGAAACATTAATGGAGCGCAAAATTGAAGACCAACTGCGTCGTGGGCTTTCAACAAGACAAATTTCCATGCTTGCCATTGCCGGTGTTATTGGTACAGGTCTATTTTTGGGGACCGGGAAGAGCTTGGAAAAAGGAGGCCCCGCATCTATGCTCATTTGCTATACTATAATTGGTGCAGTTGTTTACTTTGTTATGCTCGCTCTTGGTGAAATGGCCACTTACATGCCTGTAGCAGGTTCCTTTTGTACATATTCTACTCGTTTTGTTGATCCTGCCGTTGGTTTTGCACTTTCGTGGAATTATTGGGCTAATGAAGCAATCTCCGTGGCATCTGACTTGACTGCTTTACAAATACTGTTCAAATATTGGACTAGCTTTCATTCGTGGATCATTGCTCTCATTTTCTGGATCTTCGTGCTTGTCATCAACCTTATTTCAGTTAAAGCTTATGGTGAGCTTGAGTACTGGCTAGCCCTTCTCAAAGTGGCGACAATCTTTGTTTTTGTAATTGTTGGAATTGTTGTCAACTGTGGGAAGAATGACGAGCATAAATACCTTGGCTTTCATTATTGGCATATCGATGGTGCACCCTTTGTAAATGGGTTTCGTGGGTTCGCCTCGATTTTTGTTACTGCGTCATTTGCATATGGTGGTACAGAGTCAATTGGTATTACGGCGGGCGAAACTAAAAATCCCCATCGTACTATGCCTCGAGTCGTGCGTACCGTATTTTGGCGCATTATACTGTTCTATCTTCTGACGGTGTTAATTATTGGTATCGATGTGCCATGGAGCTGGCCTAACTTGGATAATGGTGATACAATCTCCTCTCCATTTACTATTGTGTTCCAGAGGGTTGGTAGCAAGGCAGGCGGATCCTTTATGAATGCTGTGATTGTGACGTCGGTTATCAGCGCTTGTAACCATGCGCTTTATGCTGGCACGCGAGTCATGTATACACTATCTATTGAGGCCTATGCGCCACGATTTATGAGCCGCTTGTCCCGAACAGGCGTTCCATACGTTGCATTATTGGTTACCTGGGCCATATCTGGTTTGTGCTTCGGTGCCTCGTTCATTGGAGATGGTACGCTCTGGACATGGCTTCAGAGTCTAATCGGTGTTTCCAATCAGATTTCGTGGTTGATGATTGGCATCACGGCTTTGCGGTTCCGCCGAGGTTTGAAGGTACAAAAGAAAGTTTCAAATCTCAAGTACAAAAATTGGACAGCTGCGTGGGGCCCGTGGGTGGTAGTAATAGTAGTCACATTTATCATTCTTGTACAAGGATGGTCATCCTTCTCGCCGTGGAACACAAGTAGCTTCTTCCAAAGTTACGTGGAGCTTGGTATCATGCCGGTCATGATTCTAGGCTGGAAACTAGTTAAGCGCACAAAGTTCGTAAGGGCGGCTGAAATGGATCTCATCTCTGATGTCTATGTTGATAATAAGGCTGATGATGTGGAAAACGCATACGAGGATTCACTGAAAGGCTGGCGTAAATGGCTGTTTGAGGTGAAGTCGTTCTTGATGTGACGCTTATTATATTTTGGTTTGTGTTTAGTTTAGTTTAGTTTAGTTTAATTTCGTTTAATTTTTCTCTGATAATCCATGAAGAATTAAACGGTTAATTTACTGCAATTGTTCCTCTTTTTTTTAACTCCATACTTAGTTAGAGAGAAACTAAACAGAACTATATTAAGTATTTGAAGTTGCCTGTGGATGGTGGTGGCACTAATAAATTATATCTGCTGCGTGTCTATCAAAAGTAATTTCTCCACGGTACTTTTGGGGGTAATGGATCACAAAGTAACAGTAGTGACTTATCTGCAAGTATATGACATATTCTGATGGAACTAACTATGTTTAGTCGGCTTGCTATCATTATTTTGCTATGGATAAATTTATCTGAGGATGCGTAACCCTACATAATCATTTTTTGATTCGTAAAACAACAATTGGCAAGCTTATTTAAATTCCTGTGACTTACATGACTTGATTTTCATATGTGACTAGATCGCTATGAATTCTGAGGTGAATGAAGGCTTCAAGTCCACTTTCTTGATGATCCGAATCAATTTGTATTACATCTTTTCAAATGTGAATAAAGATGTTAAACTCGATTTCACATTTACCGATTTGTACACTATTTAGTAGCTTCGTAGTAAAACGCTATTAAATAAATTGTTTTTTTTGCAATAATATAGTTTCTGTTTCTCATATATGGGTCTGAGTTCTCACTTGCTTTAGCTCTGGTTTGCAAAAGTAGCTAATAGTTCAAAGTTAATGTTAGCGGCAAAGTTCGGTCGGATCTCTTAATACTTTTTTATTCCTTTGCATTGCTGTACAGGCTGGTAAAGAGCAAGTTACGAGGAATACAGACTATAAGCAAGACACAGACATCTCTTCGAGGCTGGCATGAATGACCTCAGGTGCTGAAGCCGTTTCTTGCATAAAGTGAAACGGGCTGAGGACCCTATTGCCGGAGTAAGTTTACAACCAAGTAAATTATAAATATGCTGAAATATGTACAAACCATTGCAACGGAAAACCCATGAATCTGGATCTCGGATTGCCCAACTTCTAAATGGGGGGAAGTGGCTTTATTGACTACTTCTTCTTTCCAAAAACATGACGCACGCGTGTTGGCGCATAGTCCCCAAGCTTTGTGCCAACCATATGCTCTGTGATCTGGAACTGGTGGTATGCACGCCCGTTGTGTACCTGAAATGTGAGGCCAACAAATCCAGGCAAAATCGTGCACGCCCGGGCATTTGTTCTGATCGGGACATTCTTTTCTTTAGCCTCTTTCAAAGGAAGAGGAACAATGAATGGTACCTTCCACGCAGAGCGCTTGAAGACGGCCGGCGTGGCTCTCATTTTCTATGGCGCTGGTAGTCTTTTAAACGGTGGTTGTTATTTCCAAAGCGTCAAAAGTGAAGTTTTTACCTAAGCAAATACTGCGTTTGAACTGACGTCCAGAAAACTAAAGGATGTTTCCGAGTAGATAAGAAAGCTCTCAAACTAGGGATTGTGATAGGTTTCAGAAGATTCCTATTTGATAGAATGTGAGTCTACAATCCTCTTTTATCTTTTTTTATTACCTTTTTTTCCCCTTTCGAGATAAATACTGGTAATACATACATATATCATCATGGCTTTCCACATGAGTGGTGTCACGTGTAAATCATTCTTGCACCGAAGCGTCCAAAAAAATATATACGTATTTGGTTAAATTAACTTTTGAGCAATTCCTGTTGCTCGAATTGTAGAATGGAAGAGCCCCATATTCGACCACCGTCCTCAGGAGAGGGAAATGATACTCCGTCTCGTTTCTCGGTTGTCTTAGATAGGTTCCGGCAGACTCACGCTCGGCAAGTTCAGTCACAAGTTAAGTGGCAGCAGATCAAAGAAGCACGTCGTGCTAAGGGAGAGACTGAGGATGAGCCAAAACTCATTGAGCCCGAGCCTGTGCAAGCGGAAGGACTAACTGCGCTTCCTCAGCCTGATAAAGTGGCTGCTGGTGGTAGACGTCGTGGTCTGGATTGGCCTGTAGAGCCTCAGTTTGTATCTCCAGATACAGTTAAGCCTTTTACAGAGCTTGGACTTTCTTCGGATACGTGTGATAGGCTTTCTGAACTGGGTTATGCATCAGCCTTTGCTGTACAGGCGGCTGTAATTCCGGCTGTGCTTAAGGCCCAGCGCAGACTTGGACCTGATCCGTTACCAGCCGTACTTGTGAACAGCTTCACGGGTTCTGGAAAGACATTGGCATATACAGTACCCATTGTTGATACTTTGCGGACGCGTCGTATGCCTAGGCCACGAGCTTTGGTCTTGTTACCTACAAAGGTATTGATGACGCAGGTCCAGCAGGTATTCGAGAAATTGTGCAAGGGAACTAAGCTGCGCATTATGACACTTAAGAGCGACCGTGCCCTTTGGCGTGAGTCCGAAATCCTTAAGACGGATGTGCCCGATATTCTGATCAGTGCTCCGGGGCGTCTTGTGGATCATTTGGATAATGTACCTAATCTTCTTGATGATCTGCAATTTGTAGTCGTTGATGAAGCGGACAGGCTGGTTGGTCAGTCTTTTCAGAACTGGACAGATGCGCTGGCTCGGGCTCTGCCTTCTCCGCAGCGCCCGGAGTTTGGCCGCGAGTGGAGACGCCCGCCACAGCGGCTTGTGTTTAGTGCTACCCTTACAAGAGACCCCTCGAAGTTAATGGCTCTACAGGTAGACTCTGTACCGGCGACTCCGGAGCTTTTTGTCATTGGTTCGCAAACTCTTGATGGGTTAGATGAGTTTTCGCTGCCTGAACTGCTTGAAGAGCGTCTTTTGCGGGTTAAGACCGTGACAGATAAACCCTTGGTGCTCACAAGTGAGCTTTATAAAGTCGATGGTCGCAGTATTGTGTTTGTCCGTAGTAATGAAGCAGCAGCACGGCTTGCACGTCTCATTGAGATCGTATCTGATGTGGTCTACGGGCAACCCCTATTTGCCAGCCGGTGTTCTAGTGAGATGCGAGTCCAGGACCGGCGTCGCGTTTTGCAGCAATTCAGTGAACAAGAAAACGGCGTCCTTGTGTGCACAGATCTGATTGCGCGTGGTATTGACATGCATGTGGCCTGTGTAGTAAATTATGATATGCCTTTAGGCTCACGCGAATATGTGCATCGTGTGGGGCGCACGGCTCGGGCTGGTGCTGAGGGCACTGCCTGGACATTGGCTATTTCAAGTACCGAGCGTAAGCACTTTTGGGTCATCCAGAACGGCATCAGCCGTAGTCGACGCATCGAGGTTGATGAGATCGTGCCTGATGTAGACGCTGCTAGATACGAGGAGGCTGTGCGAAGGCTTGGTGAAGAGGTCACGGCCTGATTTGTGTATTATAACTTATTTATTGTTCTATAATTGCGTCAGCTTTAGTTTCGTTGTCTTATTTTTGCAAGAAACACTTACCTGTCTCATATACATGCTGCCATGAAGTACGAAAAAAAAAAATTTAAAAAAAACAAAAAGCAATATGAAAACTAGAATCCAACAACTTAAAAGTCGAAAACGACTTGCAGGTCTATATTATGACTTATTATTTATCGTTGGGGCAAACAGGTTTGACTCCATTTATCCGAGTTATTTCGTTGTCTAAAATAGTTGGTTAGCTCAGTCCCGAAAGATGGTATAACTTAGGGCTCATAGGATTCGCCAAAGTTGATAAGAGGTCATCATTACACTTACGTTTTGACCCTGGTCCTCACTATCTCGACGCAGTTGATAGAACGAAAAGTTTCGGTAAGTTGAATTTAATCGTGCTTGTCTACCGCGAATACAGAATATGTGATCACGTGATGTGCTGGGTGGGGGGTCGTGGGACATGTTGGGCTAACTTGTAACCTTAAGGGAGAGGAGAGAGAGCCCTAGCGGAGATTTAACAAAAGAAGGAAACAGAAAAAACAAAGCCAATGTTCCTAATTACACTTCTTTAAATAAATTTTTAATATCATAGTTTCTCAATTATCTCCCGGATTGGATTACTTACAGGTCATATATGGTCTGCGCAAGCCGTTGGTTGCCCCATAGCATCAAATAGTCTAAGATATGAGCTATAAGAAATGATGTGTAATCAATTGTGAAACCCTCACCAGGCTCGCAGCGTGGAACGAGACCCAGCGCTACCCATCAACTGCAGCTAAAAATCGGCATTACTTGCGCGCAAATTCATGAGTCGCCAAGGCGAAGCGGCAGCGGGCAGCGGGAGTGAAGAGCCCGAAGTGGATCTCACCCGCGTGGTGAATGCGCCGTTTGTGAACAAGCTATGGCGCATGGTCAACGACCCCAAGAACGAAAAATATATTCGCTGGATGCCAGGCGGTAAGGCGATTCAGATTGTTGACCGGGAGGGATTTGAAAAGACGTTGCTTCCGGAGCACTTTAAGCACAAGCGTTTTACAAGCTTTGTGCGGCAGCTCAACATGTACGGTTGGCACAAAGTCCAAGATTTGAGTGCAGGGACCATGAACAGCAACGAAGAACATTGGCAGTTTGCGTCTCCGTATTTTATTCAGGGCCATCCTGAGCTGCTTCCCAACATTGTGCGCAACCGGGGACATAAGTCTGGAACACACAAGATCGGCAACGAAGAATCAGAGGCGAAAGATGACAACCCGAACCTAAAAGCTATTTTAAAGGAGCTGGAAATGATTCGGAACAAACAGATTAACATTGGTGAGGATTTGGGCCGCATGCGCAAGGACAATGAATTATTATGGTCAGAATATTACCAGACTCGTGAACGCTATGACAAGCATAGCCAAATGTTGAGTCGTATACTACGATTCTTGGCCACGGTTTACGGCAATCAAAATAAGCTTCTGGACCTCTCCAATCAGGACCGGTTCATTGAGGCCCCGAATGAGCACCAACAACAGTACATGCAGCTGTTACCAGCCAATGTGATGCAGTCATTCCCTGGTCAGGCGCAACCGCCGCAGCAGCCTCCGAGAGGCCGTGTGAGCCCTGCTACATTCAGTGACTCTGGCGCAAGTGATCTGCGGGAAATTGAGCAAATGCACAACCAAATACAGGAAGCAGGCCCGGCGGCTACGCCTAATAGTGGTGCCAGCTCAACTCCTTCAAGCACCCCTGGATTGGAGCATATGCCAAGCCCATCAATATCAACACCCGACAATGGGGCCCTTACTCCGTCTAAGGCGCTTGTGCCGTCACGGCGTGTTTCGCAGGCCCTCGTACCACAATCGGTACGGCGTCAATCACTGCGTGCTCCTCCTCATGTACAGGCTCCTCAGCCACCTCCAGGAGTGCGTGACACAGCCAGAAGTGGCTCCATACACCCACTGTCTTCAGATCCACAGCCCAACTTTGGAACTAACGTAAACGGTGTGAACGGTGTGAATACGAATCTTGATGAAGACCCCACTAGGCTGTTCCCGGACCTTAGCGATTTCACGTCGGCTGGTATCGATCCTCCTGTTACTAGCCAGGCCGATTTGGAACAAATCTCAAAGGATTTGGCACAAAATGGCATGTCCTTGCAAAGCATACAAGATTGGCTTAGCAAGCAGCCGCTTGGTGAATACGGAAGCGGAGACGACAGTAGCTTGACTGATAGCGACAACCAATTTAATGTCAATGACTTTCTCACAGACGACCCTCAGTCCTCAGTGTCCACGGCGCCGGCGCTTGAAGCGGATGATCCGCTAACGACTCTTGAGGATGGCGCGCCAAGCCGCAAGCGAGCCAAGGCAGCATAAGTTATACCTATTTATGAGTTCACGAGCCTTCGATTAGTGGCCATCCTCTGTGTTATCTTGGTTACTTTCAATACATATATGTAGATAGATAGTTAAAAGGTTTCGTGGTGAACAGTTACGAATAAGTGATCCGACTCAAAGTTGTCTACTACTACGTCTTGAGAAGTGCACAAGTTGCAATAGATAAACAAATCAACAGATAAGGCTAGCTCTCATATTGCTTAACCTAAAGCAACATTTAGAAACTGGTTGGTGTGCGTGTATATATATTTACGCATATTTCTGTGTGTATATATGTGTAATCCCATCCTCAATGAACATAGACTTCATATATTACAACCGTTATATAGGATACACAACTATAGGAACTATATCGAAAAAAACAACCCCTTGAATCAATGAACGTCTAAAACGCCACCAGAGTAATCAAAACTAGGAATTGAAGTCTCTAACACAGTATTCTATGATTGACTCAATTCATGCATCATATTCACCGATAACCATCTTACGCATGGGCAAGGGCAACTTCATAGTAAAAGCGAGTCAACCCTTGGACACGCTGGTGTAGCGCCCTAACTGGATCGTACATTCTGGATTCTCACTTTAGCTAGAGGGCGGTTAGCACTTGAATATTCTGGCCAAATGCTAAACTTTCTCAAATCATTTTCGTCTAATATCCATTACAATTATTCGGTGCAGTCGCGACCGTCTTTCACAGCGGGTTGTTGGGCCGTCTACGACGCTAAAAATAAATCAACAAATGAACCGGTCAGTGTTTTTGTACTTGATAAGAAGGCCGTTGCTGATACAGTCGCCGCGAACGGGATCAAGCCTCGCTCCGCAGTCCTGGCAGAAGTATGGGAGTTTGCCAAGCGAGGCGTAGAACAGCTCACAAAGCTGAGACACCCAGCCGTTTTGAGACTTGTCGAACCTCTTGAAAGCACAAAAGGATCATTGTCATTTGTGACAGAACGTGTAACAGGAACGCTTAATGGTGTATCGAACTCTGAGCTCGATGAATTGGCCATTGTCCGCGGATTGACAACGGTTGTACAAGCCCTCTCATTCTTGCATGACTCGTTGGGAATTGTTCACTCCAATGTGACACCAGAAACAATTTTCGTGGATGCGCAGGGTGACTGGAAACTGGCCGGTCTTGAATTTGTGGTTACGTTTGAGGAGTATAGCGGGTCAGAATACTTCCTTCCTCAAATCGATCCCCGCATGCCCAAATATATGCAGCCACCCTATGACTTTCTTGCACCGGAAATGGTCATCAACAAACGGGTATGTCCTGCAAACGATGTATGGAGCCTGGCTTGTCTCATATACACGTTGTTTGTGCGCAAACCGCCCATGCGCACTCGCAATAACCCCTCAGCATACAAGGAAGAGTTAAGGCAATTCACCAAAAATATTACTGCGGCAACAACAATTACTAAATTTCCAGGAAATCTGCGGCCTTACTTAAATGCACTGTTTTGCGAGGATCCTGAGGGCCGACTTGGCCTTGCAGCCCTGGAAACCACAGACTTTTTCCAGAACCCGCTCATTAAGGCACTGAAGTCCATTGATGAGTTTGCAGCCAAGCCAGTTGATGAGAAAATCACATTTCTCAAGCATTTTGAACAGCTTCTACCGCAATTTCCAAAACAGATGCGCATTCGTAAAATTCTGAAGTTTGCTACAGCTGAGTTGGGCGGACCGAGAGATCCTGCTACAGCTACACTCATGGGTAATGTCCTTTTCACAGTTTGTGCCGACATGAGTCGGCTTACTTTTCAGGAACAGGTACTCCCTCTCTTCACAAAATTACAGGATTATCTCCAGTTCCAGGAAAGTGTGGCTAATAACTTAGAAGTAATCGCAAAAGTTACTTCAGATAAAGACTTCTCCAAATTTGTTTTGCCTCTGCTCGTGGATATACTCAAGCATCACGATGCTCAGTACGCACCCATTCAAACTTGTGTACTGAGCAGTACTTCAGTATACAAAGACAATCTCACTATTTCGAAGCTTGAGCAAACACTGTTCCTAGCTGTGATTGATTGCTTTGCAGCAACCCCGGCTCGAAGTGTCAAAGTTGCTGCTACACAGTGTCTAAGTGAGCTAGTTGATAAGGGTGTGTCGAAGGTCCTAATTGTTGATAATATGATTCCTGCTCTTGAGCGTATGAAGACCCGAGACCCTGCAGTGACAGTCGCCGTTTCAAAGCTTTGGGAGTCGGCAACGCCAAAACTAAATACAGAGCAAGTGTTTGAGCAGGCAGTACCACATCTCTTGCAACTTTCGCTCTCAAATCAACTCACTGTACCCCAGTTCAAGAGCATCACAGCCATTGTAAGACGTGAAATAGACACTGTAGAGAAGTCTCAGGTCAAATTGTTAGCTAACAATCGTGGCCAGGTCGAGGAAGACGACTGGCTTACTAGTCCTTCCCCAGCTAGCGCACCAATGAATGACCCAGCAAAGCCTACGCAAGCACCTAATGCGTCTAAGACATCAGAATCGACGCCTAAAACGATCCGAGGCCCTCAATCTGATATGACAGATTTGCTTGATGGCCCATCTGCCCCAGGTGATGCTTCCACTAAGGCGCATCAACTGCCACAACATTCAACAACATCAACAACAACACAAGTATCATCTACCACAAAGTCGTCGCTGAAGCCGCTACCTAAGCCTACACCGGGGTCTCGACCCAAAGCAGCCGCAGTAAATGCCACATCGACTGCTTCGACAAACACCCCTACGAGTTCCATAACACCACCCACCACCATGGCTGCCATGAAACCAATGAATGCCACTGCACCAGCAACAGGAATGATGATGCCGTTGGTACCAACGTCAACGACCCACTCGTGGACACCCGCTCCATCTTCTTCGGAGCCGTTATCGTCATTCGCAGCACTGCAGCCTGTAAACAACAGCGTTCGTGAGCATAACCAGCACAGCATGGAAAAAGACGATTTCGGATCGTTTGTATCGAGCTCAAACAATGACAGCCTGATCTAGTGTAGCATTTTATCTAAAATACGAGTTCTTCCTTTTATTTATTATTACGCAAATATGTGACCCAACATGATCTGAGTTGCGCGCAGCGCTTCATAACGTACCTCTGCATCCTTGTCTGCAATAAGCTCCATGAGCCGTTTCTTACCACCTTGACGCGCAATTATCTCAGTTGCCCCCGGGGCTTGCTGAATGATGACACCTACATCATGGCACGCTACTGCTAGGGTGAGGCTGTCTTCAGAAGTTTCCATTAAGTGCAAAAGCTCCTTGAACACAGCCCAGTCGTGCGCCTTGAATTCGTCAATGTTCTCTACCCAAAAGCCCATATTGCGGTGAACAGGAGACCATCGTAGACGCTTCACATGCAACTCGGCAGCATACTCCTCGAATGTTGTCATCTTTTCCTGTGCCGAATTAAGTTCTTCACTCAAGAAAGCAACGTCTTCCTTCAATTCGTCGTCAGTCCATTTCCGGTCAGACAGCTGCCTACAAATAGTAATCCCATCCTCAGCGATCATTACCTGTATGGAACTTTGTGGCACCAGACGCACTAGGTTTGTCAACAATGCGACACTTACCCGCACAATCTTCTCCTTCAAGGCCACCTTTGCCACTTCAAGAAGCGATGCAATGATGTTAAACTCAAAAACAAGCCGTTTAGCACCCTCTTTGTCAAAGGACAGGATCCACAAAGCAAGTAAAGCAGTATACTGGATCTGGAGATTGCCTTCCTTCACCAGCCCAATGATGGTTGGTACCGATTCGACTGCAAAGGGAGCAAATGCTATTCGATATTCTGCACTTTGAAGAAGCCCTGCCAAAGTTTGCAAAGCCAGATCCTTCAGGTTCGCATCATTCTTCGTGGCTAACAGAAAGTGTGTTATTGTGTACTTGAAAACAGCATCAATCGTGGCAGAAGGAGCAATAGCCAGGGGCCCTGCAGTAGCCATCACAGTGAGAGCACGAAGCGCAAGAACGGTGATCTGCTCATCGCTACGGTCAAGTAGCTTTGTGAGTGTGTCCCAAGCCTCTGTCTTGCGCCCAAGATCAAGCGCAAACTCAGGTACCTGACTACCGTATTCCTCGATGAAAAGCTCAAGATACTTTACAAGATCATCCCTTACGTCCTTTTGAAACAATTGAATCACGAGCTGGGCATATTCAGACGTGTTGGCGTGCACCTGGGCAATACGTTCCGGCGCCGCAAGCTTATCGAGCGATTCAAACGACTGTACCTCATGCTCGCTCACAACATTCACTCGATTAAGACCCTTCCATGGAATCGGCCTCGAGTGAATGCTACTGCGAATGTCGTCGAGCACCGGGTTGCGCAACATCTCACCCGTTATAACTCCACTGATCAATGCAATGTCACTCTAGGGGTACCGCGATAAGGTAATGACGGATTGGCCATAAGGCGCAGGCCACACGTTACTGTTAGATATACATAAGACCGCGCGATGCAGCAGCTGGGAAGGATGCTATTTAATGTTTTTGGCGGTAAAAAAAAAATAAGTATATGACCAAAAAACGAGACAGGGAGGAGTTAGAAGAAACAATGAAAAAAAAAGGGAAATTAGAGCTTTATGGAGAATGGTGCTCGGTTGCGATCCACTTAAGCACATTGTAGGATTCTTATGGTTAATGCCCTTAATAATGGTTTATTTAGTTAGTTATGGTCACCATACTATACTCTATTTAATGTCTACAATAGCAACTCACTAAAACCCGCACATGTAACTCACATGTAACTCACATGTTCTCTATTGTTGCTATAGTGGCACGATTTCAAGTGAACTGTTTGTCGTAAATGAACCAACACCAGGTACTCCACCCTTGCCCAACAAGCGGGCTAACATTGAACCCTGCAGACGAAACTCATTGAAGTGGAGGTTCAGTAACTATAAGCTGTGGCAGAATGAATAGGCTCGCTAGCGACCTGAGAAACCTTCCTAACTTTAACCCTGTATAGAACACTGTACCTGGTAAACCTTGATTTACGGTTTCTATCAAATCAAATCAAATTGATAGAAAGTATACATCAGTAGTGGCAGTAGCATCACCACGCTTAGCTCTCAGAAGCCAGGCTATTTTGCTTGACCCAAAGAATCCAGCCTTATAATTATGACATGACAAAGTAGAAGTTTTATTTTTCTAATACAAGGAACCCATGTTAGTACAATTTGGTCTCATGTGAGGTGAAGAACCATTTTTTGGATCGAGCACCAAAAATAACGCATCACACCCTGTTAACCAACGAATTATTTGCATCATGCATTACATTAAGTGCAGCATATTAATCCGGCTCATCCGTTCTTAATAGAAAGACTAATCAAGGTCTTTGTCTAAGAAGGCTCGAGTAGTCGGCCAACTGGGGCTTTTTGCTTCAAAAAAACACATAAATAATAAATACTTACGGGCTACATCGACCAAAAACACATCAGCTAGATGGATCCAGTGTCTCGAACGGGTACACAATCTGTGCCACTGCCTGATAATTGCTCTCCGCCTACACTTGTCACGTCAATGGCTATTCAGTGTCTCTCCCCAACAAGTGCTAATCTACCGGAGGATGTAATGCAACGTGCGCGAAATATAGAGCATGAACAACGCTGCCTGATTGCAGAGCGTGATGATTCAAGCCAACAGGGATGCCATCCTAATAACACAGGGAGTCTGGAAAGTTCAGACTCAATTCCAAACAAATGCGATCCACTCAAGACATTATCACCCACTATGCCGACTCCACCCACAGGTAGCATTGTTCCATTTTCTGGCGCATCAAACATAGCTGATGACCGCAGGCCTCAAAAACTATCACGTTCGCGGTCATTTGGTGGCCGGAGGGCGTTGCGCCCACGGGCACTTGATCTAAACGCTTTACGACGTGAGCGTCAGTTCAGCGGGCCCTATTCGGCGAACCCACTACTCCCCCGCAAGCGAAGGCAATCAGATGATGAGCCTAATACACCGGATTGCGATGATAACTTCAAGCGATCACCACCAAAGTTACTAAACTGCGACCCGCTTGAGCCTAGACCACTTGAGTCTGAACCGAGGGACTCGGGCAGGAGTGTCAGACTTCCGCTCATTTCCCAAATGACTACGGCACCATTCATTGCAAGTGGAGGCAGCCGCTTTACTGACAAACTTTGGCCTCCGCTAGACACGCCTTCTCCACGCTCTGGAACAAGTGTTTCTTTACCAGTATCCGCTAGTCAGGCAACTCTATTAACCCCACCCAGCGCGACCATTCCGAAAATCCAAGCCAAATGCAATAGCTTAATGTCAAACGATTCTGTGGAGGAAAGGGCAAGCAGGTTCGAAGAGAAGAGGGCGTCAGGCTCCTTAACTGCTGTGACAGACGTCATGATTGCTGAGCGTAAGGCACGGTACATGCAATTATGCAGTGAGATATGGGATCTTATGCACAACTAGATAATGCCATAACGCCAAATAAACCCAAGGAAAAAATAAAATATAAATATTGAAAGTTTTATCAACAGACATGAGGCTTAAGCCAGTGTACGGATGCGCGTGCGGGTTGAAGGCGTTACATATGCTCAACAAGCACATGCGAAGAAAAGGAAACAAGAGAGCATAAGATACACATCTCTAATATTTCATTTACACAGGTTAACTTAAAATGATTTTATTTATCTTAATTGATGATGTCAATTGCGTCGTTGTCTTTGACCGCTGAGGCCGTCTTCATCCATCATTTGGACTCGCTCTGCGCATCTACCCAGGCCCTAGCCCTTCTACTCGCCGCTCTCATATGCAAGCGGCCTACCCCGACCTTGTCATAAGTAGCTCACGAATTGAGCCGCGAAAGTACATCTCTTGGGTGATTGCACTCCTGAGTCGAATATATTCATTGCCTCTATTGATTGGTCATCTCATTGCAAGCATCTGTGGGTGCTGGAGGCGCCGTGCGATGCAGTATTTATTTAGTAAAGACGAGAAACAAGAGCTACACACACGACTCAGGCACGCTGAGACATTCAGCGAGTGGCACGACGTGGCTGTTCAGCTTGATGCTCTCTGCTCAAATGATGTGTGGCGCTCCTCGCCAGAAAGCGCAGACTATGATTACAAGCTTATAGGCTCATTGAAAACGCGGCTAGCTAAATTGCGCGAAAAGGGCGCAAACGATGAGCTTGCCGAGGTAACTCGCTCAGGACTTATTCGAAACATGGGAAGCATTGCAACTATAGAATTGTATACTGGAGCATACTCTGGTACGAAGTTTTTGATTGAGGACTACATTCATGAAGTCATTTTATCTCTCTACAGTCTGGGCAGAGCAGAGGACCGCATGCTCCGGAAGCCTTTTTTTTATGATACTCGTCAAAGTTACGGACGTACTGCTCTAGTCCTACACGGCGGCTCTTTGTTTGGTATGTGCCATCTTGGTGTTGCCAAAGCACTTCTGAGCACTGATCTTCTACCATCTGTTATATGCGGCTCGACGGTTGGCTCAATTGTGGCGGCCTACGTTTGCAGTTTCCCTAGTGATGAAATTATGCAGGCAATAGAGCGAGTGCCTCTTGTAATTCTAGCAGCATGGCCTCAGGGTGCCGACCCAAAACAGACGGCATTAGGTGGCATCATGGATAGTGCGTTGCGGTCGCGATTCACACTCGAGATTCTTATGTTCCATCGATTTGTAGCTCGCCACCTCGGGGATATGACGTTTGAGGAGGCGTACTTAATATCAGGTCGCGTACTTAACATTCTGATCCTGCCAGCAGGATCATACACTGGAACGTTTTTCAACTATTTGACTACACCCAAGGTATTAATACGTACAGCCATCCTTGCATCGATTGGAACAGGACAGCTTCCCGAGTTCATGGAAGTGGAATTACTGGTAAAAGATTATATGGGTCAAATACGACCTCATCCAGACTCACCTTGTGTATTTTTACCGGCCAACCACAAGACTTACTCTCCACCACGAAAATCTCCCTATTCGCGGCTCGCAGAGTTGTTCAATGTGAACAATTACATTGTGAGTGTGAGTCGACCATACTTTGCGCCCATGCTCTTATCTGAGTTCAAATACCGTGGAAAGCCGCGCTTGTGGCAGCGTGCAATCACTATTGTTCGCATGAGTGCACAGTATCGCATAGGCCAACTCGCAGACTGGGGAATTGTGTCGCAGACCCTGAAATCAGTATTTCTTGATGAAATAATTCCGGGTGGGTTCCAAGTTAATGTGGTCCCCGAGCCTGATGCCTTACTGCGAGACGTACTACTTGTATTAGATACTGCAAATATCTGGCAAAAGGCAAAGTATTGGATCAGGTTGGGAGAGAGTAGTGTTTGGCCTCAATTATCTATTATATGGGCGCGCTCAAAGGTCGAGTTTGTTCTGGAAGAAATGTGTGAGCAACTGAGAGCATCAAGTTAAGTCTTCTTCTTGTCTGTGCTGTGCAACGTAAGTACTAAGGATTCACACTCCAAATACATACACAAGTATTAATCAAGTACTTAACTAAAGAAGAGCAAGTAAAGAACAGGTAGTTTTTTATTTTTTGACGGAAGAAGTTGAATGTTATAGATTTTCCAACGTATGTTCTCAGTTTAAAGAAAACAAGCAAACAAGCAAACAAACAAACAAACAAACAAACTTTTACTTTACTTATCAGATTACCTCCTTTAAGAGCTTCTATAGATTAATGCTTACCTGTGCGTTGAATTAATGCAGCATATTTTATTGGAATCCTCCCCTACAGATATAACTATATTTGAATGTAGCAGCACTATTTAAACGCAGCGCAAGCGCGAGCGGTGGTAAGGGCATGCATACTAGTGAGTTTCTAAGTAGCGGCAAGAGAATTGAGTTCAACGAACCAATTCCACCTAACAGTGACGTGTGCTTTGTTGATTCATCATTCAACCCACCCAATAATGCGCATTTAAAGCTTGCGCGGCTGTGTCGCGAACGGTTTCCCCAATGCGTGCTTGTACTCTTGCTTTCTACAGGTAATGCCGACAAACCGACCGTGCCAACACACGAGCTTGACCAACGTATGAATATGATGGAAATTATGGCCAAGGAACTTTCAGGTGATCTTAGGCTTGCTCTCACGACCGAAGCGCGGTTTATTGATAAGGCCCAGGCGGTGAGCGAAGCTCTAGCCGATTGCCGTGCCGTGTTTGCCATGGGATTCGATACGCTGATGCGGCTTGGGGATCCAAAATACTATGAAGTGCCAGTAAATGAAGTGCTTGAGTCTTTTTTTGCCAACGTTGAAGTTTTGGTCCTCACACGCGAACAGGATTCTAAATCCAAGATGCCAGTATTAGGCTCTGTGAATGAACAAGAAAAACTAGAATCTGCCGTACAATTTCAACCATTCACTTCCAAGATTCATGTTATTGTCTCGGCCGTGGATACCGTGGGTGTGAGCTCCTCGGCCGCGCGTAGCTCTATTACAGAGCTCGAGCGGTTAACCCCACCTGGTATTGCACGATACGTCCGAGACCAGAAGCTATACGGACTTGATTAAAACTTTAGTAGTCGCATTACATCTAGGCCTAAGTTTGAATTGCTAAAATTACCGGATAACTCATCATCCCGATGTCACAAAGAGCGCCTGTCAATATATTTGGGCAAAATAGTATTTCTTTAAGCTGACAGGACCGTCTTTGTAGTCTTATCATATAGAATCGCTCGTGTACTGAGCCAACAACCATGGGTTCCCTGACTCATACAGACGCACCGACAATTATACTGAGAATTACTATATTGAGTAAGTGAGTGAGTGAATGAATGATTTTAAATAACTTTAGCATCGATGGCTAATGCGAATTAGATAGCTACGATATAATTAAAATGTACAGTCGTCCCCAGATCAGGGCTTCGCGGCTGCATGGGAGAGTTATTAAGGCACTACTGCTATTAGCGTGCTTAAAGGATGTGGAACAACAGGGCAGCAATAGTGCCAGCAATGCTAGAGCCAGCGGCAACAGCGGGAGCACCCGCAGCGTTCTTGGCCTTAGACTTAGAGCTCGAGGAGTCACTCGAGCCACTGCGAGAAGCCGAGCCCGAGGCAGCGGCGCCAGCGCCAGCACCCGTGGCCGAGGCCGACTCAGAGCCAGAACCCTTAGACGTGGACGTAAGGCTAGCGGAGACGGTCGTCGACTTACCCTTGCACACATACTTGTCACCGTGGAAGTCACCGTTGGAGTGAGCCTTGTCGAAGGATGAGCAGTTCATGACGTTGTTGGACTCAACGTTAACACCACCGTCGACCTCATCGAGACTGGGCAGCGCAGCAGAGGTGATGTTGCCCTGGAACTCAATGGCACCACCGACGGTCTGAAGCTTGGGGAAGCCCAGAACCTTGCCGAAGTGCGTGTTGTTGGCAATGACGAAGCCACCGCCGATCGACTTGAGGCTCTGGAACGAGGCGTTACGCAGCTCCGAGTTCGAGTTGATAGACAAAGTACCACCAATCGAAGTCAGGGAGTCATAGCTGAGACCGTACATGGTGTTGTTGATGAAGCCAAGCGACTCGTTCACCTTAGAGAGCTTGGGCATAGACACCGATGCGCAGTAACGGAACGTGGCGTTGTTGGCCCACTCCAGGTTCGGGAGCGAAACATTAACATCATCAGAGTTGTAAGAGATATCGAGAAGCTGAGAGATCTGTGTCGCCTGGATAGTGATGTCATTAATGCGCTTGTTGTTGTTGACGTTGAAGTTGTCAACGTGCGACAAGTTCAGGCCATCCAACGACCTCAGAGCCGTGTCACTAACAAGAATGTTACGAGCATTCTGCACACCCGCGTTGAACTGCAGCTCCTCAAGAGCAGGAAGAGTCTGCATAGAAATTCCACCCAAGTCAGTGAGCTGGGGCATAGAAAGCGTGTTCAAGATAGTGAGCTGGTCAAGCTTCAGCGTACCTCCGACCTTCTCTAAGGTAGGAGCCGAGAAGCTCGAAAGGTCCGAAGCACCCTCGATGGTGAGGTCACCAGTGATGTTCTGGACACCATTCAGCACAAGTGTGCTGGCGTCACCACCGATGGTCAGAGCGGCGTCCAAAGTAGAGCAGCTCGAAATCTGGTCGAGGTCTGCCTGGCTGGTCGCGTTAACAAACGACGAACAGTTCTGAGCCGAGGCCAGCGATGCAACGGCCGTAAGGAAAACAACACTGCGAGTAGCCATCGAAAACCAAAGAACTAGCTTGATGGAAAGATGTTGTTGGGCAGAAGATACGAAGGAGTAAATGAGCCGGCGTTTTGGTTTTAAAAAAGCCCTGTATTTTGCATGTGTCAGCGAGTATATGCATATGTAGGGTTAGCCCTTTGTTTTGGTGACCAGCCTGGGTATATTCCGAACGGCGAGCATGTGGCCGCAGTTTCCCAATATGTATCTGTACAGAAGAAAGTGGTAATTTACGCGTGGTTGCACTTTCTTTAATTATAGATTAATGATTTAGGCTTCGTTTATGCCTTCCTGGCACGTATATAGTGCCTTTCAACGCCTGCTTACCCCTGAGAACGGAAAACAAAGGGGTGTCGCGAAATAGGGCGACTTATTAACCAACACGTTTGGTTGGCCTATTTTTGGACCACCGAGATACTGTTAGAGTTCAGGGAAAAACAAGACTTAGTCACCATATACTATAGTGGCCAACTTATTCGGTCCAGCGGCAAGATAGTAATTTCTGTTCTGTGATTCTCAGCGACTATTTGGTGGAGTCAAAAGCTCTAAGGCTTTAACAAATTGGCCGCTATGCTAAGAGACCTGCTACAATGTCTCAGCATTCCAATAATGACCGCACTGTTTTTTTTTGAACAAAAGGCTGGATATATGTACCCTACCCCTATTTATCTGGGTAAGGTGTCAGCGGGTAGTGTGAAACTTCTGAAGCCAAAGGATAATAAAACGATTGGTGGAAGAGGAAAATTAAACCGCGCGTGGCTGGATGTCAAGGTTAGGGCTGAATATATCGTTTAAACGAAGTTGTTGATACAATGAACCCGCCTCTTCTTGTGGCTGCGTTCCAGGGTGACGCACCTTGCCACGGAAATAATACATTGTGGGGTTGATGTCTAGCCATCTTTTTAAAATTATGTTTACGTCCATTAATGTTATTTCTGGTTTCAAATAACCTGGTGGTGGCGCTAAGTTACAAGCGATTTCGAGCCGCTTACGGGCAGCAGATTTGTCATGTATAGCTCATTATCGTATTAAACATTTTGCTCCCTGTATCGGTATTGCCGTTCCCGTGCCTTGAAGATCCGAATTCCGGCGAGCTTAGGATAAATAGTTTATCAGCATCTCTTGTGACAATTCCAAATAAAAGCACAGGGTTATTTTTTTATTTGGAGTCACCGATTGTCAATCTTAGCTTCGCCGAAGCGGCTGCAATGCCAAAGAATTACATCTAATCTTGAAACCTTGCATGAAAAATAGTAGTCATCATGTAAATGAAACTAATTGGGATATCGATATATTTAGAACTCTTTTTTTCTGCAGCAAGTCTAGTATAATCGCTGCAGTGAGCTGCGGATCGCATAATGCAAAACAAAACAAATTGCTACAAATATAGCGCGATGTTATTCAACAACTTTAGGTGGCAAAAAAGTTGTTAGATCTAGAAATTAGACAAGAGTTAGCGCAGAAACTAATAAAAAAAAGTCATGTACGATAAAGTCAAATACTATTTTTGGGGTGCATTGTAATTCTATTAGCCAGAACTACAACAATACGTTTAGCCCAAGTTATGTAGTCCTATTTGTTGAGTTATCCAAAAGTAGAAAGACCTACACACGATTTTCTTTGATTTTTCTTTGATGTTGTTTGATGTTGTTTGATGTTGTTTGATGTTGTTTACTTTGAGTATGTTTGAATGATCGTTGTTTGTTTAGTTTTGTTTTGTTTTGGTTTGTCTTGTTTCATTACAGGTCACTTGGAACTTTTATGTCAAACAGAAAATTTGTTGTAATAAACTCGCCAAGATAAAAAGATGAAAAGCGAAAAAAGACGAAGTCTGAAGCTATTAGGTAAATTGGTACATAAAGTATAGCAGCAATTAGTGCCAAATCGGCTGTAGGGCTAGCTACACGTATAATAAATAGTAGGGAGACCAACAAGAACAAGAAGTCAAGCAATTGATTAAAGTCTCTGTTTGCTCACAAGGTAGTCCTGTGCTGGTTTGGTGAGCCCTTTGTACTCACTTGGCACCGGAACGGCCGCGCCATTCACAATAAGTACCTCAGCAGCGGGGAACGCTGTATCACTGGGCTTTGTCGATCTTAGGGCATGTATAACCATGGGCTCATCTTCGTCACTAACTCCATTCGGGTTGGCTCTGGCAGCCAGCGCTGCGCACATCTTAGCAATATCGCGCTCCGCAATTGCTTTACGCAGGACCGCATTGGGCTTCTCAATTTCGTCAATAAATTGTTTCTCAACATACTTCTCAGAAACGAACTTGAGCCGTGCTGCAGAATTGCCTGTAGGCGTCGGCTTCGCAGCTAATGCAGCCTGAGTCCTAGCTTCCCATATCTGGTTCATTTTTTCATTCGACACAGCCAAAATAGCCGCGCACAAACTTGGTGTGAAGCTCACTGTGTCCAATGTTAAACTACGCACCTTAGAGATGTGTGCACCAAGCGAACGATGTGCACCACCGCACTCAATGCACAATACTTGGAGCAGGTTTATGGACACCCATTCAACCCCGGTACTGGTTTGACATTCAGCACATTGCTGATTACTGGGAGTGCGGTGAACCTGACCAAGAAGCTCTGAGGACTTCGGCTGCAGAGCCGATGGCATAGAAGCCGGCAAAGGAGCTGAAACGGGAGCGGTACCAGGAGCTGCCGGGGGAAGTGTCGTGGTGATGGGTGCTACACGAGGCCTTGCCGTAGGTGCACCAGCGCGCGAAACTTTACGCGTGACGTTGGCGTTTTGACGCGGGGCCTCCGCTAGCTCGTCGCCGACCTCAAGTCTAGTGCTAATGCCTTGGCAGATGGATTGAATCCAAGATCGCATGTCCTCTTCAGACGTTGCTTGGTAAACACGTTTGTACTGTGGCGTGACAACTTCAAAGCAGAATCGGCGATCGGTAGTTGTTGACTCGCGAACGCTTGCCATAAGTAAATTAATAGGCTCATTGTGTAGATCGACACTCTGTTTCCAGTTCGTATACTCACTGAGAGATCCCCCATCTTGGACAACCCAATATTTATGCCATTTTAGATTCTGCAGTGCTTGCTTGTTCGTACTCTGCGAATCTTGTACACCCCCGGGCCTGCTCGAAGCCCAGAGTAAGCCTTCTTTGTAACGTCCTCTGAGTTTAGGCTCGGGTTGTTCTGTGTCTGGATCGGCTTGCTGTTCACTCACCTGTTGGGCTACGTCTCTTGCTAGAGCGCGCCGACGCTGCAATGCATCAAGCCGATGCTTTTCCCACTGCTTCGCTGCAGCCTTTATGTCGTCCACAACATTGTCGATGCGCGGCCGTGTATGACTAGCCATCTCGCTACCCAAAGCAATGTGGGAATCTGTCATTGTTTGAGCAGCTAGAGCCAAAAGTTGTAATAAAACCTGTTGCTTGAGCCCCGTGGTGATATCTGTCAAGTAAGCGAAATAGGCTAAACGCGCAGCATCAAAGCTCTTTTTCTTGAGAGCAAACTTCTGATCTGCATGGGCATCAGCGTGATCTCCACGGCGACGGGCAGCCAGATACCTGGACGTCCAGCTATAGAACTGGGAACTGTCTTCTTCGAAGTCGCGTTTGTGAGCTTCGAAGCTCTTGATATCGTACTCGTAGAACTGTTGCAGAGGCTCAATTATGCGAGTTGTGAGTTCATTCAGTGTAGCCTTGCGCTGTCGCTGAATGGCGCTGAGCCCGCCCTCGCTTGTGCGGCTGAACCAATCCATCACAGGCTTGAACGGAGTAAGTTCGGTACGAGCAGCCTCCGTAATTCCTGATGCCAGCCACTGATCAGCCTCAATAAGAGCTAGCAATCGCTCCCTAGACATTAGGGTGCGTTTGAGCAGTTGTTTTACGCGGGCTTTGAGTGGACCGATACGGCGCTCCATGACAGCCAAAGCACTGCGGAACTGCGGCCCATCCTCTGAGTGTACGACATGTTCTTGGGCAGGCCTCGGAGCCTTAAAAATGAGCGGGTCATGGCCGAGAGGCATTCCGTAGGCTGCTGGTAGTTTCTGCGAGGGGCTACTTACCTCACTGTTTAGAGTCAATGTTGTTGAAGAGGGACCTGGAGTAGTTGGCACACTAGGCAAAGGAAACGACTGAGACGGTTGTAATGGAGTTACTGGCGGAACCGCCGGAGGAATAGCTGTGTTTGGCGCCATAGTACCACCTGGGCTCATAGTGAACTCAGAGAAAAATAGTCCATCTCGTGGCCGCTCACTTATCCATAAAGCTGCTCCCGATAGAAGGTTTGGTCGACCATCTCGCTCCTCAAAGAATGCAAAATGAAGAGGCCAGCCACCCACGCGGTCAGCTTGTGCGTCCCACACCCACAGAAGTTCTACATGATGGACTTCTGGGGCATCTGACTCCACAAACTCACCGACACGCACCCAGTTCTCCGTCTGCTTCTTCAAAACAACATGCTCTAACTCCTTTGCCGAACCAGCATGAGCAAATCCCAAGGCCGGGGAGCCTGTGCCCGGTGTAGTGGCGTATGTGAGAGAGAACCGCAGAGAAAGAGACGGCTGGTAAGGGACTTGGAGTAAAAGGACATCAGTCTCTGGATCCAGTACAAAAGACAAGGGCTTCTGGTCTGGTCTAAACGAAGCCAGCCGTTGGCTTGCTTGATCGAACTTTGTGGCTAGAACCACCGTATTGCTTGCTGGAACGCATTCGGGCCCGGCAGCGATCACATCACCTTCATTCAAATAAACCTCGCATTTCTGAGCACAGAACCGGCGCGGATCCGTGTTGTATGCCGCGCCGAGTCGAACCTGGGAACTTACTTGGCCCATGGAACTCTTTCGACTTCCGGTGGTGCTTCCTGCGTGTGCAGACTTAGTCAGACTGAGACAAGTAGGTAAGTAAGTCTATACAGAAGAAGGAAGCGCACGATCACTCACCTTCAAAAGAAAAAAAAAAAAGTATATATATATAATAATTCTCGAGCGCTGGAGATCCCGATCAGTGAGTAATCTTTTAATCAATCTAGACCTGTCTGACGACGTTATTAACAAGTCCAAATTACAAAAATGTATATACATCACACGTTTTTCTTCAACACTAGATGAGAGAGCATTCTAATTCACAAATATTTAAAAAAAAAAGCTTGGGTGATAATACTTTCACTGAGGTAGTATTAAAGAATAGAAAGGTCTGAACTAATCTCTCAAGTTATCGACTTCTAGACTATATTAGATAGAAACATATAGATAGAAACATATATAGAAAAAGAAAAACACCAGGCCGATTTATCTGGGGTTTAGAGTGTGAGACTCAACATTGGATCGTTCAATAATTATATCTCAATTCCCATTACTTCAATAGATCCGATTTCAAAAAATGGACGGCAAGTATTCTTAAATACGAAGCAGTGTAGAGCTTAATTATAAGGCTTAGTGCGTGGCCTGCGCTCAGAGATCGAGTCCAGGTCCACAGCCTCACTAAGATGAGACGCACGATGAGCGGTAGGTAAAACCGGATGGGGCGAAAACGTTTCGCTTATGGTACTACGGTTGCGCGGGAACAAAAGCTCAACGTTGCGAGCATTCTCTTGCACCTGTAGGTCTGCGAATTTCTGGCGTTGTATCTCTATGGCAGCAGTGTCTGTTTCAGGAGTCAAGAACTTCGAAACGGCCCGGTCCGAGTAGATACGGTCGTACGCAAGTAATCCACCAAAGCCGCCCACCACTGCGATCCACTTCACATAATATGAGAGCGGCTCCTCGGGGCCATAATGCACATCATGCGCAAGGCGCCGCTGCGGCTTCGTGATGCTCGTGCGGTAAGCACTCCGAGTAATGCGTAGCATTTAGAGTCCTTTCTACCTGTCTAATAAACTCCTTCTTACATGAAACTAAGCTAGACTTATTGGACGCAATCATCTGATGAGTCAGCTGCGCGACATGATACGTGTTGTAAGCATATCCCCCATCCCAGACACTCGCCATCTTCCTAATCCATAGCTTAAAGCGTAACCCAGCTGTCTACCCTGACAGTCATGGATTGGGAGTTCTTGCAAAAGATCAACGAGCTCATAAACTACATAAGTAGAGTGTGTCAAAATTAAATGTCGAGGGTTAGGGCGAACGGGCGCGGGACGAACCTTGCCTAATCCGGAGGAGGGGTTTCCTGTTATTGGCAAATTTGTTCAAATATCTGCGTTTAAGGACTATGCCGGGTCCGGGTGCGCCTCACAATATTGCTATTTCGCAGACCCCGCAAGGTAGTCCTGGTCAGGGGAGTTCTGACTATAGAGGCTCCCCCTCACAGGTTCCTTCTCAACTACGACCTACGCAGCACCAGCAGTGGAGTTCTTTCAATCCTGCAGCGGTAGCAAATTCGAACTCAACACCTCAGCAAGCTCACCCGCAGGCGTCACTTGGCCAACTTAGAAGTCTGACTCCATCTCTCATTCCAGGATTAAAGTGTCAACAGCCATCGCAGCCATCGCAACCATCGCAACCATCGCAACCATCGCAACCATTGCAACCACCACCCCAAGTTAATTCCCCTCTAACGACAACTCCTGGACAAAAGCCCACTGTTCAATCCCCTCACCCCTTAAATGCAACTCTTCCCCAGACAACCAATTTGATGTCTGCATTCCAGCCGTTTACAATCCCTCAACCTATATTCTCGGGAGAGGGCATGCAGCCACTTCTAGGTGGGGGTCATCAAGCAGTACTTCAACAGCTTAAGGCTTCTTCTGATCTACAGAGAATTATCCAGCTTCAGATTCAATACCTTGTTTCTTCTTTGATGCAATCTGGGTTGACAATTGATCAGATTTCATTCCTAATGGGTCAAAATACCCCTTTCGGGCAACAATCTTTCACAGCACCTCAATTCACAGGACATCCCCAATCTCCGGCAGCTATGCAACCGCCGCAACAGGCGCAACTGCAACCACAAACGCAAGCTAATATATCTGGAAAGAGCCCAGTGGGACAGAAAGTTGAAAGCTTGGTACCGAATGGAGGCCAATCTCAGGACTCTGAACCAGTAGTAACAGCATCACAACAAAACCAGAAACTGCAGAATCAGGCTCAGCTCGGCCAGACATCGCAAAACGTGTTGCCTCAGTACCAACCGTTGCAATTCCAGGATGGACAAAACATTTCTCCAACAAACCTATCACCACTAAATCTATCATTACAGGGGTTACCATTACTACAACAACAACAACAACAACAACAACAGAATCAGAGTCAGAGCAAAACTCAACCTCAACTTCAACCTCAATCTCAATCTCAACCACAGGCGACAACGGTACCAACGGTACCAACGCAGCTACTTCAATCAAACCTTTCACAGGCGATTGAGTCTCTACATCAAAGTCATAATAATGCTACACCGCCAACCATGCCCCTACCAATAATCACGGGGCCATCAACTAGTGATGATTTGAAGCGCGGGGACATGCAAACATTAAAACAGGTTCTCCCAGAGTCCCTGCGCTCAAATACTCAAGTAGCAGAGCACGCTCCTTCAACCAGCGCGGGCGCTTCAGGAGTAGTCAATGCTAAGCCACCGGTCAATGATAACGCGCATTCCCGAGAATTTTTGAATATACAAGAAAACATAGGCCAATCTCCGGATTCAAAGTCTGCCGTCAAGAGAGCCGAAAGTCCAATTGGACAGCCACGCACAAAAAACCGAGTCGACAACTTGAACTCACAAGACGATCCTCTGCGGCACTCTCGCGATATGTCCATTACTGTATCTGACCCATCATTTGCTTCTGGACCAGAAAATGTCCAGAAGATACCACCAGGACCTACCAGCTCTTTACCTAACCAAGGCAACGAGCCTGGGCCACAAAAAAGAGGGAAAGTTATTGCTCGCTTCGTTGAAGTGAACCCGGCACTAAAATCTCAATGGAGTCGACATCGTGTAGGTCGACCGCCCAAAAACCGCGACGAGACAAAGCCAGCTGAACCCGAGCCCAACTCGGAGCCTGAGGCCACATCGAAAGTACCCAAAAAGCGGGGGCGGAAACCTGGTACACAGAACAAACCTCGAGCACGAATTGGTTTAGACGGAGACTCAAAGACGAGACGTGAGGCACGAGCCATAGAGCGACGTTTAAGAGAGACGCGTCTGCGTCGAAGTGAAACTCCCGAAGAATCAAAATCAGATGTGGGCGAACCCTTGGATGCTCAAAAAATGAAGCAAGAAATGCCATCCGAAAACTATGACTTGACATCTTTTAATTCGCAATCGCCTACGCTGCCGCCTCCAGTCCAGCCTCAAAGCACGCCTGTGTCACCCGGCAAAGGGTCTAAGGGAAAAGAAACTATACCAAAGAAATCCCGTAGATCATTGTCAGTTAATGGTGGGAATGCCTCAGGAAGACGCAATTCTAGAGGGGGTCCTAAACACGAAGAAGAAGTGCTGGCAGAACAGAGATCTGGTGCGCCCCCTCCCGTGATGCCACTTAATGCAAGAAATTCACCAAAGTCAGACGAAAACTATGATTCGGAAGATGAAAATGAGGCATCTGAACAAGCGGGCAATCAGTCTGGGAAGGATCCTGCCGTCTCTCGTCAAACTAAGCGACGAGCTCAGCCACAACGTAAACCATACGTGAAGAGACAGAAGATTCATGAATCTGAAAACAAAAAAGCAGCTAATTCTTCTGACCAGAGCTCTGAAGTATCTGAAGAAACTCAAGACCAGACTTATAAAAAGGCTAAATCAGGTTATGGACGACGTAAAAAATAGGCTAATAGAGTAATATAATAGTATATATGATGCTCAACTTATCCGATGTGATAACCATAATGACATGTGTCGATTCTGGAGCATTATTCGTTACGGCGTATACTAGAGTTCCGACTTCACATATCGTTGATGGCTAAGGACCATTGCAATGACGTCAAGTGGTTTATTGCGGTTTAGGAATCAGTCAATACCCCAACCCTATACTGTCTGGTTAAGTTCCCCTAATTTCGCTTTGGGAATTAATAGCTTAGCAGCAGTAGAATGCGGAGCACACACACCCTGTTTGCATGTGGGTCAAATGGGCAGGGTCAGTTAGGTGTGGGCCATGATGAGGATCTGTCAAATTGGACCCCAGTTGCGTTATCCTTGTCTGGTCCCATAAGTGTTGCTGGTGGTGGCAATCACACAGTTATTATTGAACATGAAGCCGGGCGGTCTTACATTTCTAAAAACAACCTATTTGTACCCATTGAGCATCCTTCTGGTGCTAAGTGGAAACTATGCTCTGCTGGGTGGGCATTTACTGTACTTGTGGACGAAAAAAATTGTATTTGGGTTTCTGGATCAGGTCTGAAAGGAGAACTCGGCATCGGACAGGAAACATATGCGGATCTCAAGCCAATCAATTGGAAACCTCCAGCAGATATTGTCAGCGTGAAAAGTGGTATGGCTCATACCGTTATATGCCTTTGGGATGGCTCCTTGTGGGGTTGGGGAGCATCGAGAAAGGGTCAACTAAACTGCATGATGCCGATTGTGGATCGCCCTATACTTGTTATGAATGGGGCAGCTGCGCACTCCACAGCACAATCATATGCTTGCGGTCGCGACTTTACTGCAATATTGTATAATGGGCGATTAGAGATTTTAGGAAATATGCGTTGTTTTGAATCGCGTAGCATCGACGCATGTAATGATAGAAATGTTCTTGCAGGTTGGTCGACCGTGGTGCTTCTACCAAGCGGTCGGGCTTTGGGTAATAATTCGCATGGACAATTGGACGCACCACCGAACCCGGAGGCGGTTACCTTAGGAAGTGAACATGGATTGTATCGGGTTGGCAGCAGCACTGTGAAAACATGGGGCTGGGGAGAGCACGGTAACTGTCCTCCAGACCATAAGTTTGAAGGCATAGTCACTTTATTTGCCGGCTGTGCCACATCCTTTGTATATTGCACGTTAAATAATTAATTTATTCTAGAATAGCTCAAGTGTGTCGCAGGCGCTTCTTACCAACACACAACAATGCCCTCACAATTGCGAGTGCATGCTGGAAATATGTATTGTCCTGGCATTTACTCTGGGGCACTAGTATCGGCTTCAGACCACGATAACAGCTGTCCGAGCCTTTCTGGCACCCCGTTTGATTGAAAAGAGGTTTTTTTTTTCCAGAACTATGGATCGAATGCTCTCGATACCCTTACCCATGAGTATCATCAACAGCTGGCAGCAATAAAAACGGTTGCGTTTAGAGTGTTTATAGCCCCTGCAAAATGTTTGGCTACGTCTGTGGTGGGCGTCCCATTGAAACCAACATTAAACAGGTCGAGGCCACGAAGTTTGTGTTCACTATACCGGATGCGTTGCGGATCAATTACATTGCCCTGTTCCAGCTACCAGGCACTACTTTACCACCAGAATATGCTGCTGCTGTTTACGTTCAGCTTCCTAATACAGAGGAATTCCATTTACTTGGTGCTTTGAGTGCCGTAAAACAGTCTGCGATCTTCAGGCTTAATATGGGTACAGCAACCTCGGCAGTAAATGATGTAGATGAGATGGTCGATGACGATGAGGATGTTGCGCAAACACAGAACACAGCTATGACATTTGGGATCTCGATTGAAGCAGCAGCTCAAGTTGACCAATATCTTGCTCAGCAGAAACTGGCGGCGAAACGACCGAAAACGATTTCCGCAGGCCCCACATCTTCTTCCCCTGCTCCACAAAGCCCTGATGATGTTGCAACACTTGCTAATAAAATTGTTCAGAATGTATACAACTTCTTGGCTAGCTTTATGGATTCCCAAAGCCGAGTACCAATTAAAGCATTCGATGAATGGTGGAACAAGTTCCGTACACGGTTAGCAGCAGACCCCACTTTTCTGAAATCACTGCCTACGCAATAGTTTTTGCAGCTCATGTCAAATCTCACACACACTGTAGTTTCAGGCCCAGCCCTGGTATCACGATCTACTGGGTGACACGATTGATCTTATTTTTTGCCCATTTTCGTAAATAATTTTCTTTTACTGTCATGACTGTATAGTCATGTTTAGAATATATATATATTTACTGAAATGCGGAATACTAGTCAGCTATTAAGGTTTCATGGTTTTGAATGTCTCAACTGCTGAATTGGGAAGCTCTAGCTTCGCCCGTTATGTATATGGGCAAGGGTATTGTGCGTTTAAGGAAGTCACGTATAGTGTCTAAAATAATTTACACTCTCTGTTGAGTATGCTTGACACTTTACTTATGTTAGCTGGCCTGGTACAGATGAGAGAGTTGTATACTCCGTGCTGGTTATTTTGTGGTTTCGCGTTGGCAAAGTTATAAAGTGATTGGTTTGAACCGAAAGTGTGTCATTGTCTATAGTGATGTATTTCAAATCTTGAGGATCACCACGATAGTTGATTATGACCATATAATTTAGCATGATGATTTTTAAGACGCAGAAACTATATTGCAAACCACCTTTCCTAATGCCTCCCGGTTACGTGCTAAAAAGTCGAAAGCCTTTTCAATTTCTTTCCAGTCATACGTCCTAGCTAAGCGGACTTTTAATTGACCGTTGAGAAATTTTGGATTGATGTGTTTTACGATGAAGTCTCTATTCTCTTTGTAGAACTGCGGTGGGCGGGCTAAAAAGGTGACACCATGTAACCTAAGTCGTTTGTATACAATAGAGGTTAGATCACGTTCTGTTAATGCAGGTGCCACGCTCGTGAAGGCAAGGCGCCCGTCCTCCTTTAAGAGTCTGATATCCTGCGATAAATCTGGCCTTGCGCGTAAATCAACGGCTGCAGCTAACCCGCTATCTCCGTACCTTGCAACCTCTTTTTCGATATGGACAGTTTTATGTAAGGGTATAACCTCGTCCGGAAGAGCTGTGTGAAATGTTAAGGCCTTCCCTACCGCATCTACAGCATCAGCTGTATTAACAACAGCGAATAGGCGACGGCATCCTAGGATTTGAGCAAGCTCTAAGGTGCTTTGTCCAACTGTACACATGGCATTGTAGACAATAATGGTGTCACGCTTTTTCATTTCGACATCATGTTTGAGGATTTGAAGAGCACTAAACCACATATCAGCTATACTTGCAGCAGCTGTGAAACTCATTCCCCGTGGCATTGGGCATAGAGTATCTAATGGACAGATAACGTATTCGGCAAAAGCGCCTCCACTGATGGCTAGACCATATACGCTTTGCCCTATACGAAATCCTGCTTGATCACTGTCCCCCAAACTCTCTATTTTACCACTGAATTCTATACCCAACTCTCTTTCCGGAAGCACATCCCTGAGACGCAAGTCATTGTACGTAATTCCGAAGCTATACACACGTACTAACGCTTCATTGGTCTTTGGAGTTGGAATTGGAACTTCAGCAATTAAGAAATTGGAATTGATAGCTTTCATGTTCGCTTTCATCTACTTTCACAGTTCACTGGGTGGATTCAGGTACTATTGAATTTATAGAGTTTCTGATACTACCCTATTAGGTAGTGACTTTGAGTTTACCATATATGACACAACTGGGTTCAAAAATTCTCGATATGGTACCCAAAAGCTCTTTAGTGGTTATATTAGTCCTTGTAATATGATTCTCGACCTCAAGGCATCCGAATTCGTAACCAATAATATCGAACTGAATATCAGGAAGTTTAAGAGGTGCCTGCAACGCGTCTTAATTGGCCCCTCTAGATTATTTGTTTTTGAAAGAAAGAATATATATACATATATAATTTTTCAACTTATGAATTTCTTTAATTTTTTTTTTTTTGGCGCCATGGCTCACATTCAGGGTAGTGCCAAGCAGGGTAGTGCCAAGCGGGGTTGGGTGTAATTAAGGGTAGGGCAGTACATGACGCGTCTCGGATGACTAACTCAATTTATTGAAGCGGCTGGGTACAGTAATTAGCACATATAACTGCGCGTCAAATATTGGTTACACAGGTAACAACAGAGAATGTTTGGGTCGCCATTAAAAAGAGCTACGGTTAGAAGAGAACCATCGACTCCTAGAAAAGGCTCGGTACCATCGACTCCCACCAAACCAAAACGGAACCAGGATGGTCTTCTTACACCATCGCCAACACCACCAAGACGAGCCCACGATCTTGGCCCAATGCCCAAGCTTAAGCTTGAGGGACTGCAAAACAATAACCCGGTACATATAACAGCTACTGAATCACCAGAAGAAAAGGCACCACCAACACCTACAAGGGAGTCCAAAAAACGCAAGGTTGAAGATAGTGAGACGAGCATCTTCTTCCAAGGAAAAGCGCTATTCCAGCGGGGATCAAAAACACGAGGAGTCGTTGGTCGGGTAGAAGAATCGAAGAAAATCACTGAAAAAATTAAACAATGCATGGAAACACGGACCAGTGGGGCATTGTACGTATCAGGCTTACCGGGAACGGGAAAGTCTGCACTCACCTCTGAAATTTTGACATCGTTGGAGTTGGCAAAGAACACGCGTGTGGCAACAATCAATTGTATGACCATCGACAAGCCCGATCAGACGTATGCACTCATTGCCAAAGAATTTGGATATCTGGAACGGCAATCTCAAAAGGACAAGCATCAAGCAATAGAGCTACTACGCAACGAGTTCACGCGCCCAGACCGTACTCACATTGTTGTTATGGATGAGCTTGATCGAATTGTGACATCCGATCAAGAAGTGTTGTTCCGTATTTTCGAATGGGCTTGCGGGCCGACGAATCTTCTCATGATTGGCATTGCAAACGCAATTGACCTCACAGACAGATTCCTACCTCGGCTGCAAGCTCACAAGCTGCGACCGCAAGTCATTGCATTCAAGCCATACACCGCTCAAGGCATTACTAGCATCATAGAGGCCCGGCTAAGCACATTGCCGGCCCCCTTGATGCACCCAGCAGCCGTACGCATATGTGCCGCCAAAACCGCGGCTAATTCGGGAGACCTGCGCAAGGCATTTGATATCTGTCGCCGGTCGATAGAAGTAGTGGAAGAGTTAGGCGAGCCCCTGGTCACAACGCCACATGTAGCTAAAGTATGCTCGGCGGCCTTTGGTGGAATTGACGCAAGAGAGCGACTCCAGCTGCTGAATTTCCAACAGCGAGCCGTTCTTTGCGTCCTAATGAAGACAGAGAGAGCAAGCACCGTGCCAAATGTAACAGTACTGCACGCCTTTCAGGAGTATGAGCAGCGCTGTCAGAACAATCCCGCCATCAATAGCTTGGCGTACCCTGAATATATGGAAGTGGTGAATGCGCTTGAGGCAGCAGGACTAGTGGCAGTGACCGGGCTGTGTGGGAAAAAGGGGTTAGGCTCTCATGGAAACGTACGAGTGTCGCGTGGCGGTGGAGGTGCAGCAGGTAACAAAAGCTCCGAGGGATACCGCGACGAATTCGGGCTGCGCAAAATTAGCTCACGCGCACAAGTGACCGACGTTATTAATGAGCTTTCTGATAATGATCCATTGCGACACATGCTCATAGACTAAACGTACTGTGCGTTCTGCTCATCATTATTTAATGACATATTTGAACTCACTAATTACGCTATTATTAAAAAAAAAAAAAAAACAAACGCCAGCCAAATCCGTGCCAATGCAAGTCATGCGCGCATTGCCCGCAACTAATTAACAGTGTCCGTGCCATGCTTGATCCATGGGGTGAAGGGTTACCTGTGGGTCATGCTCAGCTGACTTACGACCCCAGCCAGCTTTACTTACTGCGCATATAAATCGCCACATATGAATGGCATCACTTTCTATCCCATAAATCAATGAGCAACGACAAAGAGACAAAGACAGGCACCCCGGTGGAACAAAAGGATACTGGAAAAGATCAGGAGCATAATGATAAGCCCACGAAAATCCCGGGGGTTGTTCAAGTTCCTGTCATGCGCGTGCAAGGGCGTGGACATGGCCCCAGAGTAGCTCCTGGTTTCCATGGGCCCACTTCATTTGGTAGAGGAGGCGTGCGACAGGAATTACACGACTCGGAAGGGCATAAACTGAAGCCCGTGACGCAAGAGCCGCTGAGTGTTCACTCGCCGAAAGATATCGAAAAAGACGAGAATAAGAAGGACCTATGAATTGTGTAAGATACGTCATATAGAAACAGCAATGAAAGGAAGTGGAGGTTTTCTCTTTTACTTTGCTTTACTTTATTTTCTTTCTCGTCTTTCTTTCCTTTCTTATTGCTATTTGTTCTCGTTTTTCATTTCATTTCATGTTTCATTTCCAGCGTTGGGCATTGCGTGCATAGTAGTAGCAGTTTAGTCGGCTCCTTTAGTTGCATCGGAGACATTGTAATTATAGCTCACTAAATCTTTAAATCAATGTATCGAGTCGGATCACGGACCACATGCATGGTGGCCAAGGAAGGGTCTCATTTAAATGCGCCGCTTCCATCACGTGTATTTCTCCACATTCTACTTTCTTGACAATGCAGGAAGCGGCAGACGGCGAACTTAGCGGTCGTGCCCAATCTTCGACGGCACCAAATTCTACGCGGAACTCATATATTGTTAATGGGAAGCCATTGCTACTGCAGCGGACGTCATCACTCGCTGAGCTAGCGCGCGAGCACAAACGGCAGCGGGAGCCTCAAAATGACGTACGGAAATTCTTCCTTGACGGCGACGGGGCCGAGGAAGAATCCCCACAGCTATTGGATCAGACTCAAGATAACTATTTCCGGTGGAGACAACCTGCACCAGAGCATTCGAACCTTCTATACCGTACCGGCTCGCGCTTAGCTGTACAAGCCGGATTGGAAATTGGCGAGGGGTACGAACCCCATAAATACGGGAACACACATGTACGAAGGCCGCGGAGTCAACAGTCAAGTGTTGCGCCTAGTCGCTCCGGTAGCCTGGCGCCCAGCTCTGATAGTTCAGAATCAAGCTCAGATTCAGAATCAAGCGACCGTGTACTACATGTGGGACGTAACTTCCGCTCAGACACAATAATGTCAGATATTTCTGTCTCAGACGAAGCAAAGTGGCCATGGAGCGCTCCTCGTCTTGGCTGGATTGCCACGGCTTTAGGGTTCTCGTCACACGAACCAGCCTCAGCTGCCGAAAAAGTCTGGCTACGTGAGAAATCAACCGGTTATGACCCTGCATTAGCGCTTGCTATTGCTGTCGCAATATTCACCTAAATTATCATTCATTTCTCTTCCATTTCCTCTATATTGAGAAAATTCATAGTTCAATCATATCCTACGTTGAAAACTTTGTTTGTACAGAATACAATACAATACAATTAAAAGCAAAAAGAAAAAAAAAACATTACAGAATGTTTCATTAGAGTGCTACATTAGAGTATTTAATTAGCGTGTCATATCGTGGAGAAACAACCCAGTCCATACACCACCACGTTTACTTATATACAAAATGGCAATGGCCTTTCAACGAATCGACACATAACTAGCTGAAAAAGTATGGTGAGTCCAAGACGGCCTCAATTCCCAGCGTTCCTCTCTCCGGCAGCTGTGGAAACTCGAGAGGAAACCAGAACTTCACTGATGGTTTCCCTGGAGTACCCAACATCGGAGTACCGCAATTCCAATGCACCACATTATCCGGTCTTAAAGGCGGTTTCCCCTCATACCACAGTAGTAGCTCATTGTCTAAAAATGCTTGCTGCTTGCTTCCTGAGGTTACACCACTTCGAAGCCAAAGTATTCGTTCATACAGAGGCGAGTCCTGATGTACTTTGCCCAGCACCATGTATCCTCGGTACCTCTCCTGCCACTCTTCTCTCAAATCAGCCAATAAGTTCGAGCTATGCAATTGCACAAATTGTTCACGTAGAACGCGACCAAGCACTGGTATGTCGCCAGCGTGAGACCAGAAGCTGTCATGTACGGCGACAAAGTTAACTTCTGCAGGCAATGCTCGTGCAGTGGCCAGCATATGAGCTGCATCCAGACTATGCACAAAATTTGCAGCAATCCCAGCCAATTGCTTCTCTCGATTAATTGGCGCCTGATGGAACTCCGAAGGCATATAAAAAGTCTGTAACGGCGTACGAACCGCCATTAGCCTAGGCTCCACATAAGGTTGTACAACCGGCATACCGGATGGTGACGTCCATGATACTGCCGTTGTTCCGACACCCTGATCCGCCCTGCACGAGTTCGTGATACGGCGCGCACATTCCATTAACCAGTGTTGTATCCCAATTTCTCGAGTGAACATTCCGTCTAAACACTCGCGTATTCTCCGGGCTACTGGCAGCGGCTCTTTGACGCCATGTTTTCGTAAACTTTCTAGCATACGGTGCAAAGATGCCCCGTAGAAATACGTCATCACAGCATCCTTGACCATACAGCGCTCAACTTTTTCATGATTCTCGGAAGCTATTTTTGCTGCAGCAGCATATACATCACCACATTTGTTGTCACTAGGTTTGACAACGTTGACGTGTTCAGCATTTTGTTCGTCACGAGCCAACGATACAAGATGTTGCAAACCATTGCAGGTCCCATCAAGCTGAACGGGTAGGTGCGTCTCGAACTCTGCAGGATCCGCACTATTCCATGCACCAGACAATTCAAAACAGGCTGCCAGCGCCTGAAATGGTTTGGCGCCTGCCTTCCACCACTGGTTTTGTAGAGGATTTTGTGCACTCTCTATAATACTCTTGCGGTTGTATTCAATCCACAAGCGTTTCTGTTTTTCACTTTGACCTTTACATTTTCCATACATGTTTGCCAAATGCACTTCAAGCCAGTGTAATCCAAAGGATCCCAAACGCTTCTTCTCGTTGAAAAGAAACAAGGCCCTTAAGGAGTCTTTGCCCATGTAGTTCAGAATTGTACCGCTAGAGGCATAGGAACGGCCTCGAAAATCCACGTACATGGGTAAGTAAAACGGTTGACTCCCAAGCGCCCGCGCGATTTGAAGTGCTTGCTGCCATTGAGTTCGCAGAGATTTACTTTGAGGTTCTTTGCTTTTATTCGCAAACACTTGTGGCCCAAGATTACAGATCACCTCTAGCACTTTTGCATTAATCTGCCAGGCTTGTTGGCTCAGGCGGTTGAGACCATCAAGATGTGGCTGCATGGCCCCCGAAACAATTGCTTGCTGAATGGCAGACTGGCCTTCTGTGCTATGTCCATGAGGCGCCACGAGCGTAAGTTCCCGAGCTGCTAACGGGTCTGCAGTTGCTCGGAGTCCTGTCCACGGTCTCGGTGGTATAAGCAAAGGAATCTGATTAGTCGTGATAAGATTGTTACCAATGTCGGGATCTTCTCGCAAAAGTCTTAACAGCGACTGATTCAAAACAAAGATGCCTCGTTTTGTAGATCCGGACAGATGCCACGTTCGCCAAAACGCAGGGCGGCTCACAGAGCGTCCTTGATGAAGCATATCGAACCGACATTGTTTGAGCACCTGCTCAATCCACCAGGACCCCTTGATAATCCGTTGTTTAGATGTCCACCTAGACTGGCCAGTGATGCTCCATAAATAGCGCGAACGACGATGCACATAAGGAAGCCCCTCTCTGCGAGCCACATTTGCTAGCATTCCATGCTCAAGAGCATCACCAATTTTACGGCAGAGTTGAGATAAACTACGCGGGAACGGAGTGCTTGCAATTTGGGCACATAGTAATGTGAGTTCTCGCACAACAATCGCACATTGGTCCTCAAAGGAAAGATACTTATCTAGCACATCACCTTGGATGCAAGATATAGGCAACCGCTGCAAATCCCTTTGCCATGATTTGCTCAGTTCTGTTAGTTTTGGTCCAAAATTCGCAACACTGTCAATGAGCTTCTGTTTGCTATGGGGACCACTGTCAGGCAAGGGTAATGCCAGAATGTCAACAGGCCGAAGTTTTGTGCTAACATTAAGTCCTCTATGACTCTCATCTGCTTTTTGTGCTTCTTGCACTACGTACGGGTATATCCCCAAGCGTTTGAGACGGGCCTGAACTTCTGCTGGTATGCTATCAATACCTTTGTTCCGGGCAAGCACCAATGTGAACTCCTCAAGGGTTTCATGGTTCAAGCTGGGCATCCATTTGGTCAAAAGTTGTTTAGCGGATTTTGTAGAGCCTTTGACAGCGTTCGTGAACTCGGCTATTCGCACATCAGGCGGATTATGGGTAATCTTGTCAATAGGGGGGATTCGAGATTTTTTAGTGAACAGTGGCTCAAGCGGCTCATTTGCTCGCCTGGTCTTATACTCACACGTTCTAGCACACCACTGTAGTATTGTCCATCGCTTCTGCTGCATACATTTAACTTTTTGTGGTGGTTTACCAGTTCGCGTCGCGACAACTCTAGGGGTAGGGTCCAGCGTTATTGAAATATAGCCAGCCAGCCAGCCAGACTAAGCGAACTCAGAAAAGGCGGAAGGGGAAAGGAAAACATTGACTATAACATCTGTTGAAGATGTTAGAACGTTTACTGAAGAATATAGAAGGATAGTATTATATTTTACATATAAACACATAAACACACATAAATACACATACATACATACATACGTATATACACACACATAAATATAAATATAAATATAAATATAAATATATATAATAAAGGAAAGAGAAATTTATATGAACTCATTTACGATTCTGGAATAGTTCAATAGTTGCTAGAACCTGTTTACCATAGGGTGAGTTGTATAACTCTGTTCGGAACGGCGCAAGAACATTGCTTAGGCGTGAGGGAAAGCTTGGGATTTTGAAATGAAGAAGGGTAATCAGAACGCCACTAGCAACAGGGTGCGTAGAGTATTCATGTGCATTAGAAAATATGATGGCAAGGACTCGGGAACGGCTTGCTGCAATCATTAGCTATGCGTGCAGCCAACACACGACCGATGGGATCTGTAATAAGATTATGAAATGAACCGACTAACTCGTCTAAGCATTGTTGGCGTTCAGGGCCTGCAGAACTTACTCCTAGAAAGCTTTTAATGGTTGCACAGCCTGCCTCAGTTTTAGCAATCGTTAGCCATCCATGTTTGTTTGGCGGATGATGTACTGCATTATGAGCATGCAGAGTAATGGGAGGCATCCCGTACTTCCAAGGCAGGTGTAGAAGCTTTTGCCATACATGAGTGCCAGATGCCGAGCACATTGTATCAACAACATCGTCCAACAACTCTGACGCTATGGTAGCCTGTATGACAACAGAGCTCACATCCAGAAGTCTTTGGATGACGTGGCAGCAGAATTGATTTTTCGCCAACTCAGCTATATGGCCCTCTAAAAGCTTTGCTAATGCCACAACTTCATTTGGTTTGGCGAGCTGTAGCATGCACTGAACGAGAAAGTTACCAAATTGGTGGACCATAAGAGGCATAAAATTCTCGCATATGGCCGCAAAAAGCTGTTCGTACTCACCTGGAACACAGCACTTCAGCCGTTCCTGCAGATAAAGTGATGTCTTCTGGTCGTTGTATCGCCATATGTGTTCGCACATTGCTCGAAAATCGGTTCCGAACTCCATTACGCGACCCATTTGAGGTGTGAAAAACATCGGCGGAAGATTTGGAGACATTTTGGAAGCATCTTGAACTAAGTGTACTGGTGTGGCTTTTCTCGAATTATGCGGTACAGTATTAGCCGTGGGCATGATTGTAGCGGTGGGTGGATAAGTTACAAGTGGTGGTAATGACAAGGACAATGCCGCGCTACCTTTCGGCTTGGGCTTTACATCACCAAGAAAGTCAGCGCCTCGTTGAAATGGCCTAAAAACACACTGTGAGATACGCTCTGCCCCCTTGCACTCAGTCTCATCAAGCGTGCATGTTTCTCGCCGACCTGGATTTGCAGCGCATTCCATTAGGAAGCCATGCCGCGTGGCCGAGGATCCTGCATCGCTTATTCGATCAACTGAGTTATTTACAGATTGGGCCTGACTTTCAAACTCAAGTGGCAATTTGCTGGTCCCGGAAGGAGTACCCCGGCTGGAAATGTCCAAAGCATTCTTGCCAGGCGCAGCTAACATTTGTCGTATCCAAGTGCGCCAAGAATAAAAAAAATTAGTTGCACTAAACACAGGACTTATTTTTTGTCTTTAATTTTCCTTGACTTTAAAGTTATAGTTTAATATTGGTCTTTGAGGAGTTTGTTTACGTGCCACCATAGAGGTAAGGGTAAAATGTGGTCGTCAAGCTGAACACCTGTCAATCTAACCTTAATTTGTCAAAGAGCAAACCTGTTGTAAGTCTCTCTTTTTTATATTTATATTTTTTGTATTTAAATTTTTTGGTTGCTATTTTGCCAAAAAAAATAAAAAAATAAAGATAAATAAATAAGTAAATAAATATATAAATAAATATTTTCTAACATAAATCCGAATCTCCCGCAATATACTGTTAATAATAATGATAATAATAGTAAGGCACCAGAAGCACACACATGTACACACAACCACATGGCAGCACCGTTTTAATGCACAATTAGTTTTATGCAGTGTTACCGCCCCAAGCACGTGCAAGGATATACCACTCTAAATTTTTCTTGACGCTAGATAATGTGGTTAGTAAAGAATCGCAGGGCGCAGCAGGGGAAGTAATGCACAGACGCTTAAGATGTATGTATAGAATGCCTAACAATAGAATAGGTAACAGAAAGAAAAAAAATAAAAGCATAATCAAAGACTTGCAACAACGTTCTTTTGAAAACTCGAGCCATTAACCGGGGTAAGGTATACTAGGATACCTGCTGCTTATAGGTTCCCAACATATCAGGTGACCAGACATAACTTTATCACACAGATGTCTGCTTAGCAAGCTTCTGTAATACGAGCATTACCGTTTCCAATAAGCGCGCTCTGGGCTAGGTGAGCCAAACAAGGCTGAAGTCACCAGATCTTCATGCTAATTGGACACCCTATATGCTAGATTAAGCTACAGTGGTGCTGCTTCAGATCGGCTGACAGAATTGGGCGGAGTAAACATGTGTGCGGCGAATTAAGTTAGACATAAGACTATATAAATTTTGAACAGCGATCTACCTTGTTAGCCTACATATGCGTGCGTAGAGTTTTCTTTTGGGACTTTTAGCCTTTTAGCAGCCCCATATGCTCTTAAACCAAGCTGATTTGTTATTTGCACCACCATGTATGTACGGGCTGTGCAGAAACGTATGCCTGACCGAGCGGTTCTCAAGCGGGTACCACTCCGTCCCCGCCTCTAATATGCATGCATGTAAGCAGCAGGCCCAACCCTCGTGCTAGTCATAATCGCGGCACTGTCAAAGTCGCTGACGATCTTCACGATTAGCTGTGTGACTAGTGACATATGTACATATGTACTTTGATATGACGAGAGATCAACTAACCTTGAAGCTAAGCCTCTTGGCGCTTCTTCGGTCAGTCAGGGGTGTTTGCTATGAGGAATCTGCAGGGAGCCAAGTTGCGGCGGGTTTGGCTCTTACTCTCAAGACGGTTATGTGCATAACGACATGGGAGTCGGGGTTAGGGGCAATGTTGTTATCTTGCAATACGCATGCATCTTCGAGCATGTGTATTATGCAGCCGTATATTGTCGTGACTCTGTCATTATAAGCTGCATTTTTCGTACTGCAAAATTCCAAAAACTCCGCGAGTGGATTTATGAAGGAAAAATAACTATAGAGGCGGCTAAAAATACATCATCGGGTCGTTATTTCCGTCTTATCCCCGCTGAGCCGTACTAGACCCCTAGAACCGTGCAACTTACCTAATACGATATAAAGTTCTGTGATCCAGTTAGCGTGACGTGCTTCTAGCGCTTCTGAATGCGGGGGGAGCGATGGAGTTGCAGAAAAGAGGTCTCGAGTAGGAAATATTACATATATGATGCACATACCAGTATTTAATATTCAGTGAGTGTGTGATACTCATCTTAAATGAAGAGCCATAGAAGCAGTAATTTTAGGAGTCCCGAAAACTCTTAATGTTCTAAAAATCTGTAGTGCATATCACGATCTCAAACATCGCCCTGCCCTAATAGTAAGAGAGGGTTTCTGCGTATCGGTGCGGCGTACGAGAGGGCAGAACCGAACCTACACCTTTGCGGCGGTACAGCGGTTACACATGCAGCGGTTGAAGTCGATTTTGCGTGAACAGTAAAGTAACGAAGCCTTTCCTTGAGGTCTGACTGCCAGAATATTACTTTAATAAGAAGCGGTGACTGCAACTACTGGAATGACCAAAGCAGCTGCATGGTCCATCATGGCCAGACCAACTTCGCATCATGGTACGATGATCGTCTCAGGGCCTGAAGGCGCTTACGCACGGCTTAACTTGCCTCGTTACTGCCCAAATCCAAATCTGAGAATTAGCGGTGTTTGTCATAGGTTGCAGAAACTTTGACTTTAACTTTAGAAACTGCAAGGGTTTTAATGTGAACTGCAAGACAAACGGATAATAGGACGCATTCACTGCTTGAGCGTAAAACACCTCTTAGCGAATCAAACTACTGTACGTAACATTTTGTCAACACCAATAGCGCGTGCCGCTAGGGCAAGCACCACATCAAGAAACTGTGCGTAACCAGGGTTGCGAGCTGCAGCGGTAGGGGGGAAACCAAAAAAGAAGGGGTCCTCGAGGCGAAGTTGGGCAGAGAGGACGTCAGATGGTGGCCCTCATGACAGGCAGCTGCAGGACTCCCCTTCCCTCCCAACCATATCCTTCTCGCCTGCATGGGGGTTTCGCGAACAGGGCCGACGTAGCTCTACAGGGGTCAGGGGACACCATACTCTTTCATTCCTTTCGCTCTTGTATAGCAGCAGCTTTTAGCTAGGAAGGACTGCAGTCAACTTCCGCACGTCTTACGTTGCTGCTGTATCAAACGAGCCACCTGCGCATCACAAGTCTCTCTTCGACAGTCCCGAGCGCTTAAACCAACACGACTGCCGAGAAAAAACAATCGCTTGAGCCCTTGTGCTAGCCCGTTTATTCAGTGGTCTCAAGCCCATAAAAGCGCCAAAAGGCGCCATTGGATGGCGGCGTGCCACATTCATAGACAAGGTGAACTTGCGCCTTACTTGTGTAAGGTAACCGCAGACCTCGACGCAAAAAAATGAGACCATCTTCAAATGCTGATAAACCAAGACGCAAGAAGAAGGAACTATCTACCTCTGAAATATCCTCTCCACTGTCAAGAGAGTCTGAAACTGGCTCGTCAAACTCGTACCGCACGGTGGGAAATACGCAACCTTCACCTCAACAGGCTCGAACCACCGGGTCTCCTACGCAATTTGAGTCCACCCAGACACACCATGAGCACCTGGGACGCTCCTATCAGCAACCAGTCTCATATACAACTCCTGCAGCGTCAGAATACGCTGTTGCATACCAGCCATTAGGAACACATAACACACCCCGGCGATACATGATGTATGGAGACACCACCGCACCACAGCATGTTGAAGCAACATCTGCCGCAGCTCCAGAGCATCAAGCCCACCAAGAGCCCCACTGGTATGACTCCAATGGCGTGCTTTACATCAGTACCGATCGCGGAGTCATGCCAGCGGTAAACCCCACCGCTTCGAGCTCCAGTGCAGTACCTGCAAATTATTCTCGTACGAACTTTGTGAATCCTAATGCTTTACCTCCGAGTCCAACTGGTCCTAATACCATGGGCTCTAGTGACGTTGCTTCTAGCGCTATGAATCATGGTGCAATGATTCCTGGCACCATGACCCCAGCCGCAACAACAATAGGCTCCGCGACTTCAGGCTCACTCACCGCTTCAAGTGTCGAACCCTCTACAATTGGAGGAGACCCATTGACAACAAGTCCTACCCCACTAGGCTCTGGTAGTCTGAATTCTGCTGCTCCTATCGAGCCTAATACAGGAAGGCCATATTATGATGCTGACCCCTACAATCAGACTATGTTGACAGGAAGCACTCCACCAGGAATCATATCTCCAGGGATGGGTCCAACAGGTTCTTATACACCAAATCTATCCGTATCCCATTCAGACCTCAGTGGGTCAGCATATGGAAACACACAATTCCGGGAACATACGTATCAAGCAGCCGCGCATGCTCGCAGTTTTCCAGCCCCGGCTTTTCACCAGATATATCCTCAAATGCCGCCGTGGAAGCCTGCAAGTTACGCATATGGCTATTACCCCTACATGCCAGTACCCCTGTACGAGCAGCAGGCATTCAGGCCAGTCGAGGGCAATCTAACGCCAGGCCAGCTTGTGGCCGGTAGTACCGACGGGCTAGAAAACCGAGATTCTGGACTAGAAGCTACTCATATGCTAGCTGGTGGGGAAAAAAACTTTTCGGATAAACTCTCATCGATAGATACTACATCCCCCTTAGAAGGGATGGGGCAAATGATCACCGACACGCAAGGGATACCGTGGCTCAAGTTCGAGTACTCACGGGATCGAGTTCAGTGCTCATACCAAATCCGCTGTGATATAGAGAATATCAACGAGGATTTGTTCAGCGAAGGTTTCCGCGAAAAAAACTGCATTTACCCGAGGGCTATGGTCCCTCCCGAGGAGTACAAGGGCCACCGCCAGCAATACGAGACCGTGTGCAACCAGATCGGATGGAGACTCGCGTTTCGAAATCCCGTTCTCCAAAACAGTCGCGGATTAATCCAACGCGCAGTAGATACATATCGCAACAGCAGTCGTGACGTGTCTACTAGATCGCGCCGTGCCAGACGTATACTGAAACAACAAGAAAAAGAAAGACAGAGACGGTTACAGCAACAAGAACAACATCAACAGCAGCAGCAGCCGCACAAGCGTCGTCCCCGTAATTATTGGCCGGGCTGATACTTTTGTTGTCACTCAGTAAACCTTTTGGTTATTCAAGTCATACGATGAGATGATCAACTAATTGAGTAATATACCGTCAGGGCTACAACATCAACCAAATGCTTGTAAGGCATTGGTAAAAGAGTTTCGCTGCAACTAATTCCAAGTCCCAAACTGGTTTGCTTTAGACAGTTGCCATATTTCTGTATGGCCTTAACGTTGAGTAATCACATGATGCACCGGAAATGCAGACACATGCGGCAGTCCGTACGACCCATGCTCGCTTACTTTGTGCAAATAATGGTATCAGACCCGAAATCCCTTACATTGTAGTACTAATGTAGTAGCTTTTGAACCAATATTAATAACCCACACTGAATACTACTGTGTAAATTATTCGGACCTCTCTCCGTCGCTCATTTAGTTTCTCTCGTTCACAAAGGCTACTTTCATGGGTATGAGATAAGACATGCAGCCCAAAACAACACTAATGCTTCAGCCCCGTAAACGTCTGGTGACTACAATCAAACCTCACGGATTAAACCTTTGTTTTATTAGGCCAAATTACTACTTAAAATATAGAAAATCGATTACCATCGTGTCACACAAATCTTTTACCGTACCACAATTACCGGGGTAGTGACGTGGGTAGAGATTTGTCGCACCTTCGCCGCATGCAGACAGCCAAATTAAAGGTACCTTACCCTTCACACATGTCACCACCGTGACAACGACCGTAGCTTAATAATTTCGCGGCTTGCTGACCTCACACTACCCAGCCACGCGCAGCTTCATCGATCCCCTGTCTCACTTAAGTGTTGACGACTTCACGCAATAACACGGTGGAACTGTAAAAAAACCGTAAATGTTTTCACGACGACGGTCGAGAGGTCATTACGACCCCGCCCAGTATAACACGGGTATTCGCACGCCGTCTGCGTCTGCATCTGCGGCAGCAAACGCCTTCTATTCACGACAGCTCGGACCATCTGCCGCTGCCGAGGCAATACGCCGGCACTCTCTCGACCAGTCGGATGCTGATGCCATGCGTAACTTTCGCCTAACTCCCAGTACGCCCAGTGCACCTAGGAGAACGTACTCATTAAGCAACAGTACCCCGCCGCGACGAACGAATTCGCTTTCGTCACGCTCGCATCAAGTTGTGTATAATTCTCCTCAGTCACACTCTCAGCCACACACACAGATGCCATCGCAGCAACCACACCAGCGGTTTTATGCGCCTCAAAACAGCATGGTTGGCCGTCAACGCCGAAACTCACTAAACAGCAACTCCGGGCGCAGTAATTCTTTGACTCGAACGGAAACAGTGGCTAACCGTGACTCCAGTGGCCGTACTTTATCGTTGACTACAACCACCATCCGTCAAATGGGCTCCTTCGAAATTGTGACTTCTAAGGATATTTCCGTTGCCCCACCCTTGCAACAGCCACGAGGCCTGTTCCACGATCATGATGCTGGGACCAGCGTGCATTCTATAGAGAGTGAACTTGGTGGTATTCAGGAGGACCCTGAAGAAGATGCTGGCGATCATATCCCAATACGTTCGCCAATTCGCTCGCCTGTCAAGTCTCCGATGCGACAGCAACCAGTTCCAATGAGTCCCACGAGCGAAAATAGCGTTAATAGTGTGGAAACTTCGGAGGGCCGTGCTAGTCTTTCTGATGTCAGTGATGCTACTCCAAGTCCCCCTGGCTCTCCAGGAGCAGAATACCTTGTGCCTCCCGTGCCTCCGCAGTCAAAGCACCGGGAGTCATCACCAGCTCGTTCTGCCTTGCGCCAGTCCACAATTAGTTCTAACGAGCCTCAACAGACCAAAGCGCCTAAGGTTAGCTTTGGCGGAGACAAGGAATTCGTCTATGAGAGCTATGATTATGAAAACGAGCCCGAGGAGCTCGAGGAACCGCGCAAGCCTGCGGGGCTTGCTGCTGCGACGGCGGCTGCCCGTGCGCGCCACCAACCGAAGGTACAACAGCCGCAACCATTGCAGCCAAAGTATCAATCGCCCAAGCAACAGCCAAAACCGCAGCCCAAGCTTGTTATGTCGCAGCCACCTTTGGCAGTGACGAAACGTGCATCTGAACAGAGCTTACGTTCAAAGCGCACCTCTACTGCGCCTCAAATGACCACCACTGTCGGTGGGGGATTGCCATATCCTCAGGCCCGGTCTTGGGATACACAGAATAATAGTGATGATGAGTTACAATTCGTTGATGCTCCTGACTCGTCCATGCCAAACCGTGGTGCCATGCGCTCACAACAAGATTCTCAAGAATCTATGCAGCAGAATGACGAAAGTGCCAATCAGGCTCAACTATATGCTCAAGCCCTTGCACTCGCACAGCAGCAGTTCAATCAAGACAAAGATAATTCTACTGTGAAAGGAACTAAAGCAAATACCGTGCAGCCCACCCAAAATGGACAACCTAAGCACTACTATCGATCCCTTTTGGCTCCCGCTTCTGACAATTATGATGATGATGATGCTGCCAGCATGCGCTCAGACTCTTCATTCACGCGTCAAAGTCGCGCGAGGCAAGCGCGCCCGAACCAGACAGCAAGCAGTGCTCGCCCGAATCGCCGCATGAAATCTCTCAGACAACCCGAGACACCTACACTGCGTACGGGCCAGGATCGCGGTCGCAAGGGGTCTTTGCTCAGTCAACCTCGACCCCAAATGGTAGCTCCATCGTCTGCCCCTGCTAAGCCCCAGGCTGGCGGTTTCCGCAGCTACTCTTTGAGACAGCAGGGTCGCCCAGATCCAGCTACATTGTTATCAGGAGCCCCAGCAGGTGGCTCCAGCAGTGGAGGGTTCAAGTCTCGGGTAGCAGACTCTGATTCAGAGGATGAAGGATTTAGTAGCCGTGTCACAGGCGTGTCTGGAGGTGGAAGCGGTTCGTCTGGCGGCAAAATCACACTAGGTGACATGTTCTCTCCTAATACAGATGTCAAGGATATTTTCAAATCACGCTCACAGTCAGAGCAGCTGCCGAAGCAGAAAAAGAGTGGGTTTTTTAAGCGCATGTTTGCGAAACGCGCCTAAGCGAATATAAATGTTTGGCATGCAATGTTCATGCTACCTCACCTAGGCTAACAGGGTGTTGTGGCGGAATTTCTCACTGTATATTACTGGGTAAACCCCGACATTTTATTAAATAAAACTACTGAGCGTTCCTCATTAATTGCTGAAATAACTTACGGCGTCTTCCATCAATATACATTTAAGAAACTTAAAAAACAAAACCAATATGTCAGATTGTGACGCTTGAATTTCATGGTTCACTTGTTTTTTACTTTATTTTGTTCGTCCCCTAATGATCCATAAAGACGTCGTCGTCACTGCAAATGAAGCAATTATTAAATGTGACTGGAATTGTGACACACAACAATGATTTATGCCCATATGCAGTATAGATAGTAAACCGCAAAGCTGCCATTACATATGATGGGTCAATGCTAAATAAATAAATCACAACTTCTAGAGATCCAATAGAGCACGATCACTAGCTCGTACAGCAATGTCATCGCCGAGCTCGTCCTGCTTCGCGTCTATGACACCAACTGGCCCCTGTGCCCACAAACCATCGGCAATCCTAAGCCCGTCGCGTACCACATTATCCATCATGGAGCGGAAAATGCCAGGTTCACGGTTCATGTTCAGAACACCAGTGCCACGCTCAGTTAAGCGAAGGGACGATTGCAACGTATCCGAGAAAAACAACTCCAACGTTTCGTCTGCCAGCAAGACCATACGGAAATGTGGAAGGCTCAGTGTACACTCCATTTTTCTTTCATTTTCGGGTAGATCAATGAGTGCAACAGGTTCAGATATGGTTGCTCGTTCACCAACCTCAGGCTGTACAGACTTGAGACCAGCCACATCATATGCACGCTGGATAAAGCTGGAGACAGCAGCCAAGCAACGGGCTGACTGCTGCTCTTGAACACGCTCGCGAGCTTCTGCTTTTTCTTCATCGTTCTCCACCTCAGTAAGCCTGTTAAGAGCCTTCTGGCTAAGAGAATCAAGAAGCATGGGAGCCGCGTTCTTGGGGCTAAATGGTCTCATGATGAGCAATAAAGCGTCCGCCACATCAAGAATGTCCTGAGAAGTAAGTCCGCTATCTTTATCACTACAGTATAGCGAAAAGAAGTAGTTGATGAGCTCCATCATATCTGGATTTGCCAGTTTATCAAGACCTAGGACACAGTCTGCCAGACACAACGAGCCGTGATCGCGTGAATCCCACTTTGAAAACAAGCGCCGGAAAAAGGGATGCCTTTCTGCTTCATCACGAGCAATATATTGCGGAGAAGCCCAATCTGCAAGTGAGCTTAAAAAGGTAACAAACTGATAGAAACTTAGCTCTCCCTGGTTTCCACCCAGCGCGGGTCTCGTGGCTTGCATTGTTGCATAGAATTTGTCGTATATGACGCTGCATACATCATTGCTAAGGCAACGCGGTTTCGGAGATATATTCCGAATCTGCGTCCGCTTAGCATAGGTTTCAATGTCCGCCAGCACTGGTGCTTCGTTCTTAGCCCTTAAGTCATGGACCCATTCGTCTGTGACAACGCTAAACTCTTTGAACGCAGTGACCATAAGTTCCTGGAACTTAGTGACTTGTCGTAGACCCGGATTTGCTCGCGGATTTGCTGGATGATTGAGCGTATCAAAGTAAGACTTCAGAACTTCAATGACGGCAGTATTATCCTCGGCCTCGAGCAATGCATCCCCATTTACGCGCAGAATAGCCAGCGAAACCTGGAACAAGACGCGACTACCATCCAACATCAAAATATCAATGATGCGGAACGCATAGTGAATGGGCATAGAATTGACGAACAAAGACAAAAACCATGGTAGTGAAACAACCGAAAGAGGCACATCCGTTTTTACAAAGTGTTGCCACAATACAGGCATAGTTTTCTCGACTAAACACTCCAGGACTTTTTGATCCAATAGCATACCGTACATTGTGCGCGAATAATAGCCTGGCAAGATGCGGGTGACAAGCGTATGGAGCGTCCAAAACGCCTGTTCTTCAGTTTGAAAAATGAGCAATGCTGCAGTGACAATATTCATTGCTTGACAGTAGCCTACATCCGGGCACATCCAGCTATATGCTACAAGAACGCGGCGCAGTTTCTCGATTCCCTCGGGCGTCTGATAAGCAGCATACTCTGGAAGTGAGCGTTTGAGATCTTTCGCTATTTCTTCAGTAGCAAGAGATGTCTTACCAGCGTTATCATCAAGTAGACTCGTATACATTGCCCTTGATTTCATCCGTTCATGCACAGACCCGCAGCTTAGCTCCCAGATCTCTCCGCGCAAAGCATTTGGTAGGCCAACTCGAATTAGTTTATAAAAGCCTTGTTGACGGATCAGACCAATGTTTCGGCCATGGCCGTTAAAATATTCAAGCCAAAGTCGCATCTTTGAGCGCTCGTGACTGAGCTTCGCATCACCAGGATATCCGAACTGACGTCCTAATCCACCAGGAGGAACGGCAAGATCCGCACTGATATGTTGTCGAGTTTCACCCTTGCGACGACGATAAGCGCTTTCAACCAGGAATTCCGAATAAAACGTAGCGCTGATTTGACGCAGCTGTTTGGCCAATGGGATCTGATTCTTTAGATTGGCACCGAGAAGACTACAGAACTCTTCACAATTGGAAAATACGCCATCAAACTGGAAGAGAAGCTGGAGATCTTGATAAAGCGTTACTTTGAGGGCAAATAATGATGAGCGTGAAGGAAGCCGCTCAACTCGACGGACTGTGGAGAGAGGAACCACAAAATTGAGCATTCGCGGATCTCCATAACATTCAAACATAAGAAAGCTCTGACTCAGAAAGAGCTTACCTTCATAAACATCGTCTACAGGTTTCATAGTGGCAGTGCCTGCGCCAAGCGGTACAGTTTGAACGCAAGCACTCAATTGAGACATAAGGGCCTCAGGCTCCGGAACCTGGAAGCGCAGCCGCAAAAGCTCGTCTGGTCCCAGTTTGCGAGAGTACAGAGACGAGTTGTTGACTCCATCGTCAAGCAGCCCGGCCACCGTCTCCTTTAGCACGTCAAATAGGCCCATATCCAGTGCGTGAGGGAGAGTGTGGAATGGGGCAAGGGTGTTATCAGGAAGGGTGAGGGAGAACAAAGAGAGGCTGGATGTGATGGGCCGACGGAGCGCATCTTTCAGGGCGATTCCGCCGCCCAGAAGTTAGGTTGCGCATACTTCTAGAGTGTTGAAAGGGCTTGGGACAAACAAGTCGGAGTAATTAATTATAGACGGATTTTGACAACATAAATCATATATGGTCTGCTCACTTTATTTATACAGATCGATGCGGCAGATCGATGTCAGGGCGCGGGCTACGTGCATTTAGCTGCAGATGCGGGTGTCTATAAGTGATCGCTCAGATCAAGCTGTTCAAATACCTCATCATGCTTACCGTGAGGAAGCACTACGAGTCTAATTGATCGCTGATTAGAGAGCCAGGTTGGTTGCTGCAATGATAGCAATTCATCTTCTTTAGAGTGGATGGCAACTATTGGAGAGAGACTCGACCAGTCTACACGCGGCCAGGATTTTGGAAAAGCATCGCTCACAAACCCCGAGTAATCCGGGTATTCTCTCACCAACTCATATAAGTCGTAAATTCCTTCAATGGTAATGATTTGTTTTACTACATGACCCAACATTTCAGCTAGCTGACCTGCCAAAAAGGCCCCACAGCTATGTCCCACCAACACTACATGTGTGACTTCACACTGGTGAACAAGCTGTTTAAATCCTTCAGCAACGTCATTTAGGTGGCCCGGATGTGTCACTTCAGGTGATAAGCGGTACTCTAGACTTGCGTATCCACCATATTTATTAGGGTGGGCTGCCTCAACACAACGAATCAAGTGGTGCGCTGAAGCATCTGTAATTTGGGGATCCCGCCACGCCCCACCGTGTATGACGACTAGCCAAGGACCCGTACTGCTGCCTCGCTTAAACGAAAAGCGCTGGCGTTCACTCGACCCCCACTGGACACTCTCCATGCTGAGTCAATACTTAAGATAATACAGAATCTAGGAAGATGTATCTAAAGTTGAGGATGTAGTAGAACAAACGAGCCTTATAAAGAATATAGAATATTAAATATTGAATTCGAGTCAACAGAATGATGATGTACTTGTTTCGCTTTCACATGGCTGTGTAAAACGTATGGATCAGTATCGTTAGATGTATTCAGTTTTGGAACGTTTCCGGGCTTACCGATGTATTCTTGTAGTTTGGAAAAACAGGAGAAAAGGTTTAACAACAAATTGATTGGGTCAAAAAACAAACGAATTTCATTAGTCTTCAACTATATTCATCTATTCAATGTAATTTGAAAATACGTTTAGCACACCGTTTGACAACCACAATGATACCAAATGTGAGCTTGATATCTCTAACTGGAAGCTCATCATCAGCAGCTACTGCGTTTGGTAGTCATCCTAACAATGCAATGCAGTGCATTTTAGTTTAAATATGAACATCTGGTTGTTACGGCGATGTTATATATATATATAATCTTGTATTAGACCATAGGCTCTTCGTATCTATCTCTCAACTTGTCAAGCATTTTATTCCAAAGGTGCGTGCTCATGTCTTTAGCTGTGACAATTAGACCGTAGCTGCTCAATTCGGCAAGCAATGAATCAATTTCTCTTACGCGCCAACTCATAGCTGGACGAGCAATACTCATTTTGTTCAAGATGTGGTCTACACGCTGATTCTGACGAATCAAACATGGAAGTGTCGCATGGTAGCGGGCCAGATGATGAGCTATCAAGCTGTTCACAGCAAGCCGCCACTCATAATTGTTATCCAATGGCTCAACACGCCCTAATACCTGTACGCACTCGACGTCTGTGCGGCGCGAAAGCTCAATGTGCAAATCCGAACGTTGGTTGTTAATGCGCCTTAATATCTTTGCACATTCGCCAAACTCAGCTTGAACTTCGTCCATGTGCTTGTGGTCGGCAACGGAAAGTAAACATAACGCCCTAACCTTTTACCAAGAACCATGTCGAGAACCATGTCGAGAACTTGTCGGGAACCTGTCTCAGATTCCAAGCATATAGCCCGTTCTCCGGTTTCCACAAATCGAATCAAACACTAACGCTTTACCATATATCTTCACACCGAATTAAAATTGCCGTTACTCACTCCCACTTAAGCGATTCCACTCGGTCATTTCATTGCTAAACCTAAGCAAAGCAGAACTAGCAAGAAACTTTTATAGAACCGCCATACTGAGAAGTACTGACGCAAGCAGAAATACATTAAAAAATAAATTTCGGTTTACATGGCTTCACGTTGATGTTAAGAAACCGTATAAGTTATGTGGTTGGGTTTTTGGGAAATGGTTTTCGAAAATGAACTTCTCTCTAAGCCTCCAGCGAAAGACGAGCAGTGTTGTTCGTAACCGTGACACCCAGAGCCTTGGCGCGCTCAACAATCTCGAGGCGCTTGCGGGCCGAGACGTTGTGTGCGATCTCAGCAGCATAGGCCTGGGCCTGCAGGAGCAGCATCTCAAGATCACCCGTGTTAGACACAACGAAAGTCTTGTGACCGGAAGGACGCATGTGGCGGGTGCGTTTGTCCGAGCCGTAGCCAACCTTGGGCATCCGGATGGAGCCCTTGAACCGACGGCGCACAGGCGAGTCGATACCCTTGGGCTTGCGCCAGCCAGAGTCCGCCAAACGCTTGTACCGGTCAGAGTGGTGGCGCTTGAACTGGTTGCGGTGCTTCTTCACGATCTTCGGGTGCGAAAGCGCGGCGGCCATTGTCGATGTTAGGAAACCTGCGTTAGTCCCTTTGGTTGTGATGAAAATTAACGTCCACCTACAGAGGGCCGCCAGGGCAGGGCAGACCCCATGAAAAGTTTGAGTGTGTCACGTGTACATTAGGGCTTTCCATACACACACTGTCTTTGCGAAGCTCCACTATACGGTGAGGGTTATACGGTCAGCATAATCAGCCGATCAGTCGGATCAGATAAGCAGCTCCAGCACATTCATCTCTGTCTACCTTGTTGCTTAGTTAATGGTTTATACAAGTTGGTGCTCAATCTATATATCTCTTTTACTCTCGGCACAAGCCTTACATGCAACCATCATAGTGATCCACGATACTGTTATTCCCGGACTGGGCCATACACAAGATAACTAGCCAAACCATTAAGACGGCGTGCGTGCTACACCGGGTTGAGCTGCCAAGTATAACGCACCGAGTCTCATCGTCTTGTCCCTTCGCAGCAAGGGCGTTATCATGCCTGGGCATGAAAATGATGGGCGTGAAAGTGATAATTCGAGCTTCTATCTTATACCATCGCAATGCCAGCAAAGCCGACCGTCCGGGGCCGATTCCTTAGTAGACCTTTATGGCTTGCGGGATTTTGCGAATTCAGTTGCTCGTCAGGACCCTGTCACTAACACGAAGCGCAAGCTTCGCAAATCATATAAAAATCATGTCTCCGACTTGCCAGGAAAACACCCGATTCCAGGCCCTGGCGAGTCAAAGTGGACACTTCTTGATGCAGCACTCCGACCACCAACTAGTGCCAGTGAAGCTGAAAGGAGTCTAGAATTCTCAGCTGATATGATGAGCCACTTGAAGTTCCAAAAAAGTACCGGCAGTGTTCCCGGGTTTGATCCAAAACTTCTTGCTGCTCCGGGCGTTGCCCAGGGCAATGAATCCAAAGACCCGACAGCGCGGTCTCCAGGCGGTAATGTCACTGTTGCTCCTAGTCCTGCTGCAGCATCGCCAGGTGGTTCTGGAAGCGAAGACATTCGCAAGGATAAGCGGAAGCGCAAGGATGTCGTAAATGCTGAGAAGCGGCGGAGGCCCAACAAATAGATGGATAATAGAAATCTGAACCAGGTAATCATGCCTTTCTCTCTATTGTTCTCGCAAGAGTGATGTCCCTTGATTATCCTTATTACTTACGGGTTTTATTCGGATTCTTCACTTTAGCATTTAACCAACGGAGTGTGTTCTCTAAAATTGTTTGTACATTACGCTTCTGAAAAACAGGAAGTTAATTTTTCTTCTTTTATTATTTACTTTTTGATGCATTTAGCAAGACTTACCTTAATTTTCTATATCTTTATTCTACGCTACCACCATCGCACCGTATAATAAACTGCTCTTTTCTGGTCACTAGTTGGCAATAACTACTTCTCCTCCTGCTGCTGCTGCTACTGCAAGCTCTCAATAGACTCTCCGAAGGACATCATTCGTCTGCATTTTTGCTTTAATCAATCGCCTCTCTATACCAACTAACTAGTATACTATTATACCTCGTTCGCTACGCTGAAGTGAAATATATATATAACAAGAGAGTCATTATTGTCTTATGATGTTAATGAACATTTAGTGGCAATCTATTTAACGCTAAAATTTTCTATCCACAGTATGAAAACTAATATGAAAACTAATATGAATATAAACTCGCATAAACTGTCGAGTTCTAAGGTTTTGTTCTTCACAAAAGACGCACTAACTTGCTACTCACTAACTAACTAAACGATTTCTTCAGCTTCCCTAGAAAATGATGAGACTTAGTAGAAAAGTCGCTAACTTCGCTTGCATTGTCATCTTTCATTTCTTTCGGTTTGCGGCTGAAAAAAGAACCCGGGGTAGTTGTCTTCTGCGGCTTCCGAAGTTGACCCGGAGAACCAGGTTGCTCGGCACGAGACATATCGAAGTTCTTGAACGTCGATGAATGCCTAGGGCTGTCACCACCCATGGCGGTCTGATTGTTGCGTATTGAAGATGCCGCGCTTTCGACCCGTGAGCCATTGCTGCTGTTTCTAGCACTGTTATGACGATGCAACAAGTGAGGATGCAAATGATGATGATGATGACTGTTTTTCTCACTGAGCTCTCTGGCAGATATGGCTGACGGGTGCTCCCTGGCCTCAAGACGGTGTACTGGTACAAGCAAATCCATTGGATCATTTTCGAGTTCACGTATTGACCCTTCACTCACATCATTGCGGCTATCACTATCAATGATTCCATGCTCAACCAATTTCTTGACCCCTTCAAGTTGGAGTGCCATATTTGACGATTGTTCCGTAAGTAAGCGGTCAAGTCCTAAATCACGGTCATCTTGATCAGTGTGAATCTTATGACGCCTTAACCTGTTACTCATAATAGAGCCAGATTGTCCAAGAAGCGTCTTGATGACCTCGCTTCGCAAATGCACAAGAACATCAATCTTGGTCCACATCTTGTTTTCATAGTGTACAAGCCGCATAGGGATCACAAGGTTTTGCAAGTCAAGAAGATTATGTGCTGAGCGTCCCTTGTAAGATACCGTAAGCTTCGTAGGGTGTATGGTGAGCGATCGTATGGACCAAAAGTTCGAAGCCCGATTCAGCATCTCATCTACTTCTGTGTTGCGCTGTTGCTTACTACCAGGTAAAAGCCTATGAAGCAGACCTCCGCGCTTTCGCTTCTTCTGACTCTTCTGAATCTTCTCTTGTTCCTCAAGATCCGAATCCTCATCATCTGTAAGTGTTGCATCTGATCCAACACCACCTTTCTCAGTATCACTATCGTCTTCGTCATCGTCATTGTCGCTATCCTCAACATCCTGTTTGTGCTTATTTTCGCTGTCTTGATGACTTTGTTTGACAGGAAACGCAAAGTCAAGCAATTTATCAGCCATAGTTTGCTCAAGCTGGATATGAAGCGGTTTAAGCAACACATCAACGCCATCCAAAACCGGTATTCCTCCGACACGATCCAGCATGGTCCATCTTATACGAAGGGCATCTCGCAAGGGCTGGTTCATTCCAGGGTCTTCATAACTAGCTAACACTTGCGAATAAATGGCATTCGGAAGAAGATTTCGAGAGTAGATTCCACCAACAGATGTATGATTCAGACTTCCCATTTCTCCCGTAAGCCTTGCAAAATGCAGCTTATGCAAATATGTCTCTACTATGGGGTCACCGGTCTCAGCAAGTACTTGACAAACGACCGAGTCTGCCAGTAGCGACCACCTTGTGAGCGTCTGGACTTCGGTATGCATATTCTTTCTCAAAGCAGATTTGAATGCGCGCATAAGTACCATAAGCTGTGTCGTACGTCGCGTTATCTGGCGCTCAAGACGCATGAGATGTATTCGTTCCTTGGTAGATTGTTCATTTTCATGCAATAACTTTACTTGCAAATGCTCTTGCAACGTGTATAGCAGACGGATGTCTTTCTGCAAAAGTTCAATAGGCATCAAGGACGGCCGGTACTCGCCTGAGAAATCATTCATGAGATACACGCGATTTATAGCATCCTCACGACGCTTAACCAAGGGATCTTGGTATGTCAAAAGATCCACAGCTATCATGTACAATGCGAATAATTGTTGACTGTCTAAGGTCACGATAAGCTGAGGAGCGTCCACAACAAGATTGGCCATCAATGACTTGGTCTTTTTCTTACCGTGGTCACTCATTTCTGAGTCTCCCTCTTCCTCATCAACCTTCGCATAATCAGGACCATCGATCATCTGCTCTGTAGTCTCACCCGCCATTTCTTTATTATTATTAGTGAAAGCAGCGTTATCCTTGTCACGACTAACTTGTGCAGCAGCGTCGCTGGTCTTAGAGCCCTCATTTTTAGACGACACGTGCAATTCATTGGGTTGATCATATCGTACACCAAAGGAAGGAGCGCGAATCACCATAAATTGCCTCAAGTGTCTTGCTTCGTAGCAAAGCTCAAGTCCTAACCAAGGCGGCCATAGCGAGTTATTATCATGCTCTTCACCAGAGTATTGCTCGAGACATAAAGCTTCGATACCACTTTGCTGGATATCTTCCTCACCAATCACGAAAAACCTAGCTTGATTGAGCAACACAGCATAGCGTCGCTCGATCTTGTCATCCACTTCCGTTGACCCTGCCTCACTGTAAGCGTCAACAATTTGTGCTTCGACATCTTTAGCCAACAGCTGTACGCATTTAGCCGGGTCCTGCTTTGAAACGAGCTGAATTCGTGGCGTCATAAACACAATCGAATATTCTCGCTGAGCCTCCTGGCCCTCGTTAACATCCTGCAGACTGTCAAATATAGACTTGAGTCTCTCGTTACCATCGTGGCTGCTCGCTCCATTATTACATGGTTCTTCCGCTTTAACCTTCTTCACCAGAGGATCGCAGGCATTTTCATTATCCTGTGCATCCGCATCAGCACTTTGTTCTTCGGCCTTACCGACCAAATCTTCAAGATATTGAACCGCACGACGCAGCCGAACATACTCTAGCTCTTTACGTTCTGACCAGGAAACCTTTAGGCGGTAGAGCAAATCACGCACCGAGTTGTCCCAGGTCAAATGCACAGCATGGAAAATAAATCGGTTAATGAATGTATTTAACCCCTTATCTTCTTCAGACTCGTTTCCAAAAGGTGCTTCTGCATAAACACCTTGATATCCACTGAACTCTTTGTCTGCTTGATCGGGTTCGAATTCACGTTCAACCTTCTCTCGCTCTTGTTCAGTGTAAACATAAGACTCAAGATCTTTGCGGATTGCGTCCTTTATGTTTTCCAGACGTTTGTCCTCTAGCGTGGCGCGTTCTTCATAATTCTTTATCTGATTCGTCAATACAGATACATTGAGTTCTCCGACCGCTAGCAGTCCTTTGAGCTCCTGTGCACGTTGCTTGACGCCAGGATTGTGCGTTATTTCGGGACCTAAAGATTCAAGTGATGCCTTTATGTCACCTATACGAGACAACAGGTCATTCTTTCTTCCAGCAAGTAAACCAGCGTGAATGTGATCAGGACGCTCCGCACTAAGCTTGCAATCATGGACAATAATGTCACCGAACTTCTCAACAACCTCGCCAGTGTCACTGTCGATATGTACCGCAGTACTACTGAAGTCTGTGCGACGAAGATACCCAAAGCGTGGTGCGTAAAGGAACGGATAAATTTTGACATTAGATATACGAGAATGAGAACGGTGCCTCTGACCCACCTCAGTATAGTCATCTGGATCAATCCATTGATCATGAGAAATATATCGTGGGCCATAAACTCTCTGGGTTCCGTTTGTGTTTGCTGAGTGCTCTTGTGGAGATGATTCATATCCAGTAGTCCCAGTAGTTGAGCTTGCTGTATCACTTCCGTCATCACTATCATCATAATCATCATCCGCATGCAGGGCTTTTAATGCAGTTTTGGTGTTCTGAGTGCGCAGCTTGACCTCCACTACCCGAACCGCAACATTCCTTATATCGATCTCACCGAGATAAGTACGCATGCGCCAACGTCTCTGGCCACGAAGGTGCACACCCAATGCACTGGGAGCTGGAGGCTCACGACGCGTGTGCAAGTCCATAACAAAACTGTCTATTTTTGCCTTAAGTCCCGTGCTTCGGTTATGATTCTGCGAGACCTTATGAGAACCAAGCTGGTGGAAAAATGAGATATCAAGTGGAGCTAAAGCTATTTGGTACTGCGCTGTACTAAGTGCGGTACCAAAAGTCCGATTATTAGACCTTATACGCACCGGATCTGGGAACATCGATCCAGTCTTGATCGGGGGCCACTGCTCGCTTCGGAATTGATCCTTCCATGCTTTGAAATGATGTATAACACCAGGCGAGAGATAACAGCTATTCCTTGAGCTATTATCACTTTCCTCTCCAGAACTGAATGGTACATCATCAGAAGCAGATATAGGCTCACTTGTGACGCTGATCGCCATGTGAATGAAGTCTGAGCGAAATCCACGATAAGCGTCATATTTTTCAACATTTTCGATAAACTCGGGCATCGAGAGCTGTACATTGTAATGTGGTCTAAAGTCAGAATCTCGAGCTCGAAGCCAATGTTTACCATTTGTGAAATGTGGCTTCCGGTCTGGTTTTTCGAACATCATTCCTAGCTTCCACGTTGTCGGCCGAGCTATATTGAACACCACTTTTTCTGGCTGTCCAATGTTCTCATAGTTAGGACGAATAGGGAATGATCGAACCCATGGAGTAGCGTGTAAGTAATCGTTTTCCGATTTCATATAATCTGGTACGATCAACTGGAACTTGTCAGATTTGAATACAAATAAACTCTTCGGGTCATCATCAGGATTGATTTCAACCATGGTGTTATCCTTCCACATGAATAAGAAGCCACTGTCATCATTAAGCAGTGTATAAGGACTTTTTCCGGCCTTCATCGTAAGACACAAAGCTGACTTCGGAAGGTCAAACTTGAACCTAGCATGTAAAGTTAAACGAACCTTGTCCCAAAAGCCTAGAACAGGCGAGGGGTCGATAGGCGGTTTACTAAATCCAGAAAAGCCTTCACCAACACCATGGAAGCCCGGCTTATATGCTGAACACCAACAAAAACGAGTTGGGTAACTACTTTCTACCCTGACACTCAAATCCGTAAATGTTTTAATAGGGGTGAGTGTGCGGTGAACCTCAAGTACATCGGGGCCTGCCTTGCTGCGATTTGCCTTGACAAGAGGCTTTAGAGGTACAAATAATCGGCGAATGTTTTGTTTCGAATGCATCATTTGCTCTGTAATAACCAGATTTCCTCTAATCCGTAGTGCGCAGTTGCTTGAAGGATCCTGATTACGCGCTAGAGGTGGAAAATTCAAAACAGGAAGAGGGAAATCCTTTACCTTGACATTTAACCCTCCCTGAGCCTTTAAGTCAATGTATAGGGGTATAAGAATGGAAAACTCGGTACTAGTCGGCAGGCCTTTTCCAATGTCATGCAAGAATTTGTAGAGTTGCTCATTGGTCCCATATTCAGTCTTAGCTATCGTTAAGTCAAGCTTTCTGAAATCAACAGCAAAGAGTAGAGGCTTCTGAGAATATCCAACAATGCGCTCTTCTTTGCACGTTTCAGTGTTCATCTCGTCAACCACTACTTCATTTCGCGTTCGTTGGGCACCAAGGTGTTGCGTCATCCGCGCTTGTGTTATAACATCGATCCACATACGATTAAAATCGTGCAATAGGGCAATTCGCGTCTCTGAAATATTCATATTACTTACTTGTCCACTTTCTAGCGGGACAGGTAGCTTGCGAAAAGCCTCAAAGTCTGGATTTGCCCAAAAATCAAGCCATGGCTCATCTTTAAACACCTCATCATTATCATAACATGGTGTCCCGAGCTCCATTCCGGTTGCTAATAGTGACTCGATCTTTGATTTAGGAATACCCATCAATGTATGGCCAATAGAGAAGTCAGCTTCATTACGTCTAGGCTGGTCTTGCGGGGATGGGCTTCGATGAGCAGAGTTGGGAGCGTCATGAAAAACCTGAGTCGTGCGATTCCGGACTCCAGAGGCCATGTGGTCTACACTGTCATGTACAGCAGCACCAAACGCACCAAGATCAGGGTGAATTTTGTGCTGCTCAGTATGCGGTATGGGTGAATGTCGCTTCTTATTTGCTTCACCTGAACTTGAATGCAAGCTATCCTTGTGGTGGTCGCTATCGCTGCGATCATGGCCAAAAGCAAAAGTGTGTTTGCGGTGAGGAGCAGATTTGTGATGTGATCCATCAGCCAATTGCTCCAATCCCTTTCTAAGCATCAACTTGACCTTTCTGTCGAATTCATAAGTTTTGTGTCTACGGGATTCCGAGGCTTGTTGTTGAACGAGCATAATAAGCGTTAAGTCAGATTCGAAGTAGTCGTCCTCCAGAGACACGAGGAGTTGTTTAGACCTAATCCGGGTGCGCGGAACATCAGGGACCTTTTTGATTACTTTCGGATCCAAAAATAAAGTTGTGTTGTGTAGTTTCGTCTGCAAAAGCAATGTTTTGATTGCCTTCCCCAAAGTGATACCGTTATCGATGATGCGATACAGCTTGAATTTATAAGGGATGTTGACTCGAAATCCATCTAGATCAAGATTGATTTTATCTTGAAGTTCAGGATACAAGATGTTCAACTCTGCCTTCAAATTCAAAAGAGACATAACAACACACCATGCACCACGCTGGAATGGGTGTTCCGAGAATAAGCGGACTGATTTTGCTTGCAGACTGGGATTGGACGTCCAATCGCTGATCACGCGAGCAGAACATAACTCTAACATTATCTGATCATCGCTAGGCAGGTCGACCTTGATTAGGGCCCGGGCCAACGAAGCCTCGAATGTGTATACTTCACCGCGGACATTGTCTTGAGGCTTCTCATGCTTGGGAGGTTCTTCATTGCAGGAGGAGGGGTCTACCTCAGGCTGTTCAGCGCCACCATCAAGGTCGTGATGAGATCCACGTGCTAGATCAAGTGCTTCTCTTACAACAGAATATGCCAGAATCAGGTTTATATTCAGAGCAAGCTTGAGGCGTGGCGTTATAGAAAACCTGACAGCAGACATGTAACTGGAGTGGGTTATGACACTTGCCTCTAACTTCGGGAGTAAGCAAATAGTATTATGGGCAACCACTTCCTCGTCACGGCGCTGTGAATCCAGGAACATTTTATCCAATTTGTAAAGCCCAAGATTCTTACCAGTGATGAAGACACGCCGACCATCCAACGAAGTGTTAACGTTCATTTCCTTTAATGAAGTATCATAAGCCACTTCGACGTGATCTGTTGAAAACATGAGCCCCATGATCTCATTTGCCTGGTCACGGAAGCGATTTGTAGCAAAAGAAACGCTTGAAGCCTTCATAGTAAAGCACATACGCACGATTGATGAAGGTATCTTCCGAATGGGACCTAGCTTCACCTGTGCTACTTCGGCAGTAGGTTCGCTGTAAGGGCTATCGCTACTAGTTGTCTCGACCATTGGGGGCTTAGGATGCAGCTCTCGGAATGCCTTTAACGGGCGGCTAATCGTGCGCTGAAGCAATCCAATAGCGAAGAAGATTTCGTGATGCAGTGCTGTAACATGGAATCCAGTATGCGAACCATCAAGTTCAATTTCCAAGTATGGTGATGTGCGCGCCTTCACCGTCAATGAAGCTGATTGTGATTCAGAAACATCAAACCTGGGCACAGCAGCGCTTCGATACCAGATTTGGTTTTCAGTTGTTTCGCATGTTAACTGTGCTCCATAAGTATCTGTTTCTGGATGGTGGCGCGATGTAAGAGAAGCAAACATGCGTTGACAAGAGGAAACAAACATGGCATCTTCACATTTTGGACCTGAGTCACAAACTAATCGTAGAGCTGGGTCGCTCACTGTGAAATCGATGTCTAATTTTGGTAGGGACTTGGCGAAGGGTATAGTGATTCTGCCAGATTTCCTGATCCGCTCTTCTTCGGTATCAGCATGAGACTCTGCTTCGAACTTCTTCTTTTTTTGCTTTTTCTGTTCTTCTGAGTTGGCAGCATGAGAAAGGATAACACGCATCAGTGTAGCTAGTTGTCTCTGTTCAATCGAGACATTTGGTGAGTGGAAACTCCAGCGCGATCTTACGGTACTTTCGTTATGGAGATCACCATTGTCATCCTGAACAAATCGTAAGGTTTTAGCGAAAATATTTCCGCGACTCAGCGACGTAAGCATCGGCACATAAAAGATCTCTTCCTGTTCACTTCCAGTGTCTATTCCCGCGGTCAGACTAGCGATAGTTAAGATAGCTTGGTGAGCAACATCGCCCTCATCGTAGAGTAGCCTGAATCCACTTGAGAAGGGATTCATACGACTTAAATCCAAGTTGAAGTCTTTCATTGACAAGGCGAAGTAAACCGGATCTTTGACATCTCTTAGTACAGGCACACGTAACACTTCGAAAGCGCCGAGCGTTAGTTGCAGTCTATTTACGAGATGTAAAAGCATCATAGCACACTTAACCATTCGCTGATGGTCTTGGGCACTGAGGACCTTGGCCTGCTGAGATTTGTCTTCATTAAGATATTCTTCAGCTTCGCCCTCTTGCATTTTCTTCGCTACAGGTGGATCTTCACGCTGAATCTTCTCCTGCCGCATAGCCTTGACCTTCTCGAGCATTTCGATAAGATGCGCTACATCAACCTGGAAGCGCCCAGCGTGGAGCTGAGCACCAACCTCCTTAATAGACATTTCCTTGAGATCAAGAACGCCCAGGACATCAAATTTGAGATCCTCAAAAACTTGCCAGGGAGATTCATCTTCGAGTGATTCGGCAGTATAGACGTCAGTAATGTGGAGCTTTGCATTTAATGGTAGTTCATGGTCGCCAAGCTTGTAGGTGTCAAGGGTGCCCTTGAAATTACTGGCCTTTACGTTACGCGTCTTGCGCATGTCAACGCGCAAGTTGATAGCGGTGGCAATAGTAGAGTTCAGGCCGGTAAATGCAATTGCTGTAGAAACCATTTGGACATCAAACACGCGCAAAGTTTGGATCACCCAGCGTAAAATCTTGAACGCGGGTGACTTCTTTGGCACAATAGGAATTCCGCGTGCGTATGAGCGCTGGCCAGGGTCATCGGGCTGATCCTGGGCTGAACTTTCAGCCGTGTTATCTGATTGAGCCGGCAATTCCTGCTCAGGCTCGGATTCAGGAGAACCCCCTTCAGGCTGCGGGGTGTTGTTAGATTGGCTTGGGGGCGTGTTCAATTCCTCATCATTCTTCGGATTGACCAAGGCATCTATCTCGGGCTCATTTTTTATTATAGTGTCCAGATCAAGCACTATTTCTAGATTAGAGACCAAGAACGTGAAAAGCCCGGGTCGAGCGACAGTAGGGCGATGCGGTGAGAGCCCGAGTTTGCCAATGCGGATTTCAACTCCCTGTTTCGGGGTTAACACAATATAGCGCAAATTGAAGTAGCCAATACGCTTGATACTAATTCCCGTGAACAAACGCAGCACTGCAAATGCAACGAGTGTAACAAGATAAAAGATAGCGACGTACCACACGATGCGTGAGAGCAACCACATTTGCAGCTGCCCATACTTCGTGAACAAGGACATCCGGAGGGACGCCTCGGGGGTTGCGCCGTCCATCTGAACCACTTATTTAGCACCCTAGTAAGGTATACGTATTCGCGGCGGAGTTGGAAAGTCGTAAAGTCGCCAGTGGCCGTGGGACGGCGAATCGAGTCCGCACCCTGTTCCTAACCACACATTTTACCTTGGGAGGCCATAATAGAAGTATGTGCTAGCTAACCACATTTCCGCCCTTGACAATGATCGGTAAGGGCGAGGGCGCCTGTACAGGGCGTCTGTAAGCTATGTTGGCACCATGCCAAATGAACGGGAGTACAGTTGAGAAATTAGGGAAAAACTTAGGCAGGCTTGAACCTGTTATAGGAGAGGAGTCTTATTGTAAACAAAAGTGTTTGAGTTTTACGCTGTGAAGCCACTGTAACTAGAGGTTCCGTGCATTCTAATCGTGGCAATCACATCTGTAGGAAATGTCGCCCTACCCCTAGCGCTGCAGATTCAACAGACATCCACCGGTTGGATGTTTGCTCTTCTTGGAACCTGCTTATTCATGCGCATAATGACATGGAGAGTAGGGGCGTTGTGATGATTAATTGCTACCACTTTAGGTGCAGTGTTGGAACCTGCTGCAGGTAGAGTAGTTCACATGCGCAGAGTGAGCGGGCGGATTCTCGGTGACTCGTGAGCGCAACTTAAGGATGTTTCAGGGCGTTCAAACAACCCGAAACTTATCTCGCACAATTGCATGCAGGCCCAGGTTTATGGTGTGCGTTAAATTCTTCTTGATTCTGCAGCAAATTTAGGGTTTGTGCAGGATGTGATTCCATTCCGTTACGAAAGGTAAATTCCCAAGGTAAATTCCCAGCTGAAACTGTTAATTCATTTTGTGTTGTATTGTTTTGGTTTGGTTTGGTTTGGTTTGGTTTTACTTTGATCTTGGCTACATGTTTGTTCGACTTTGTTTCTTTGTTTGTTTTAGACCCCGACCCGTTCTCAGCTTTGAGTGAATTTTAAAACTTACCAGCTCTATAGACAGTTAGCTTATCTGAACTTCATGAGACAGTTACATACTCACTATACCATTCTTTTTAAGAGGCAATGGCTCATAAAACCTTCATATCAATGCAGCATTGGTGAAATAAGGTATCATTAGGAGGCATTATCTCGAGGAAGCCTCATGTCCTCTAGAGACGTAGCAATTAGCCACTGTGAACTAAATTAAATATACCAGCTTATTTACATTGCATTGAACACTCAACCTAGTGGGATGAGCTACTGAAGATTACACTAATTCCAAGATAACCCCTTTTCGCTTCAAGCTCAGAGTTCCCAGTTACCCTGGTTTAGGGCCCACTGGTGCCCTGGTGGGACCCCTCGAAATTTTCACTGTTCACCAAATTGGAAAACACATAATGGCACCCAAGAAGAACAAGCAGGTCACTCTGGATTTGGGTGAATTCCTGTCCCAACACAGCCAGAATGAAGGCCCCTCGAACTGGGGTGAGGACGAGCTGGAACTGCCGTCGACATTCCTCACCTCGGCAGGAGGTGCTGCTGCAGGCGCGCCGCGTACTGGTGGCTGGTCGTCCGGCGGTGGCTTCACCACAGAAAGCGCGCCCATTCCGGACGTGCCCCCCTTTACTGCCCGCATCGGCAATGTCCCGTATGACATCACGGAAGAGGCGCTAGGCACCTTCTTCGAGACGCAGAATGGGCTTCAGATTGACAGCATGCGCCTGCCGAAGGGCGTTGATGGCCGCGTGCGTGCCGCGTACATTGATTTCGTTACACGAGATGGTCTTGTTAAAGCGATTGCACTCTCTGGTCAGCAGGTTCTTGGTCGCAATCTTGCTGTGAACGTTGCTGAACAGAAAGGTCCAAGGATGGGCGGCGGCTTCGGTGCCCCGGAATTCGATTGGACGAAGCGCGCGCCTCCTACTGACTTTGGACCGGCTCCGCCGATGGGAGGCGAGCGTTCAGATCGGTTTAGGCGGCAAGACGGGCCTGAGCCTGACTGGTCACAGCGCACAGGCCCGCTGGCTCCGCTCGACGGACCTGGTCCTCGTCGTGGTCCTCCGCGGGCACCTGAGCCTGATATGGACTGGGGTGCACGAAGGGGCCCGCTTCCGCCCGTTTCGCGCCCGCGCGAACCGCGTGCGCCGCGCGAGCCCGAACCGGAGTTTGACTGGTCTGCCCGACGAAGACCTATGCCGCCGGTGCGTCCTCACCGTGAACCCCGTGAGCCTCGCGAGAACAAGGAGCCTCAGCTTGACTGGAGCAAACGGAGGGGCCCGCTAATCAGCGATCACAAGCCCGCGCCCGCGCCTGCATCTACGCCTACGCCGGCACCTGCCGCGGCGCCGCGCTCTGAGGCTACCTCCCGCAAGCCCCAGGAGTCTCAAACTCAGCGTCTTGCTCAAGGCTTCAAGGCTTTGGATCTTGACGAGGAGTCCGGCTCGGAACCTGAGGCTGAGGCCGAGGCCGAGGCCGCATCCGCAGAGGACAAGCAGCAGCAACCCGAGTCTCTTGAGTCGATTCAAAAGGCACAGCGCGAGGCTGAGAAGGGCCAATGGAGCACTGTTTAGAAGTGCTGCTCGTGAACACTGAAAAAGAAGTGATCCAGTTCTACGGCACGTCGTCTTCCTGGTCTATGCGAAACTTATATATATATATGAGGCTACTCATGCCTTTGCGTTACGCTTTAAATTTGATGTCTCTAGTACAAGGTTGTAACATATGAAAATGATTTTTTAGTTGATCTAGTATCCTTGTTTGTGACTGAGTGGCTGAAGCACGTCTGTACAGATTTATACCTGTTTCAAGAATCGCTTTGATAACTCTTTACGTTCTATGTGCAGTCATTAGAACCTGCATATTTAGGCTTTGTTTTTTGTTCAGTTTGTTTTTTGTTCAGTTTAATATGACAGTGGGAAGCTAAAGTTGGACAGGCTGGTGGTGAGTCTTGGCAACTAGCATTGTGTTGCAAAAAACTGCCGCTACACATAACAATTGATACACAGTAATAGTATCTCTAGTTCAGAGCTTTTTATGCATAGCAAGGACTTTGTAGATTCATATAATGGCTCAATATTATTTATAATACCTGTCTTTAGTTTCTTATACTTTTAATGTCAATTTTAATGTAATTTTTCTATATTCTGTTTATATGCCGTTATCAGACATACTCATTGCAGCCTGCGTCTCACTTATGTGGTCGTTCAGTGCGCTCAGTGATTAGGTTACGTACTCAATAACAACGCCCAACCCAAACAGTAGTGTGTACCATTGAATGGGCTGGAACTCTGGCTTTGCAGCCGCGAGCCAGGAAAGAGTAGTGATCAAATGCAGCTATCATGCCTTTAAGCAAGCCAAGCAGGCCAAGCAAATCCCAGGAAATCCCAATGCTATTAATGAAGCTGACGCCGTTATACGTAGCATGGATCGCATGTGGATGCAGAGATGGGGTCATTTTGAAGCTACGCGTTCATAACTATTAAGGAAAATAAGACATTGCGTGAAGTAGACAGTTGGGTTTGCTACAATCGTTTTACGAAACATAAAGTAATACTTTGTCATGTTCTTCTATTAATGTTGAGAAATGGTATTAAAACGTCGATGTACATTGGCGTATATTGAAGGCATGTTGAGTCTCAGAAGTAAGATTTCAAAACTGCTTAAAGCACCCTGACTTATAATAAATGATATGGTAGTGTGAAGTAGGTACAATGTGCCTAACCAAAGATTATCGCTTAGATTTATTTCTACACGAAAACCAGGAAATGCGAATAGCAAAATCATTAGCAACTGCAACTGATTTACTCATAGTTATAACCCTTTCTTTCAAGAGTTACAGCAACTATGTATACAGAGGTAGCAGACAAAGAGAAAAAGTCAAAGGGTACCAACTCATCAGTGATACTGATTAGAGCTAATACTATATTATATAGACACGACCTGCAAGAACGGACCATCACATAGTGTTTCTCGAATATATGTCTATGGATTGCATAGATTGCCTAGATCGAGTGGATCGATTGGGTTGAAGAGATCAACTGTAATGCTGACCTGGTCCATGCCTTTATAATTGCTCAAACATGCATTCTATTATTACACAGGCCACACATACTAGTAGTTCGTGTCTGGTTAATCGCATGTGCTGGTCAAGCACAATAGTTTTGCCGCAAACCCGTTAAGTGGCATTTTACTATCTAAATCGGGTAAGCGAGGCTGCTGAACTTATACATATGCAGGCGGAGAGGACGCGTTCGCAACCTGCATAAGCAAGTCAACTTGAAGATTGAAGATGATTCTGGAATCCTATCCCTGAAACTTTGAACACCAAGTTGCTCGAAGTGTTTTTTGGAGCAACTCCGGCCTTGCGCTTCCTAATTCGTAACTCATTACTCTCTCTCTCTCTCTCTGCTGATATACAGCTTTGATTGCGCCAACTTTTTAACATGCACAAAGAAAAAGAAGCGTTGACATATGATGTGTCTTCTCCATGCTATGCCAAACAAGCATACTCCGCTTAGATTTACTCGCACCGGACAATGGCTGGCTACTGGCTTAAAAAATATACCGGGCTAATACTTACTTGGTGAATTGTCAGTTTAAGTGCCGCGTTAACATAGTTTTTATTTTGTATTCCCAGCAATATAACATATCAAGTATCCTGATTGTAAACTATGGCAACTTTGTCAACTTCAAAACAAACAGCCAAGCTTCTCGCTTTATAAACTACACAAGCCACGAACCAAAAATAAAGGCACCGTGCGAACCCCGTAGACCAGCCGTTTGAATCTAGACCTAGCCCAACATTGTCATTCAGCCTACATCAAGCTCACGTCATAGAGGGCAACCAGCACTATTATTTGGGGGAGTTAAAAACTCAACAATTATCGAGCCTTAATTTATACGTCATAAATACCCGCATTACATACATTTGAAGGCACTTGCCCCAGGTATCACGAAACAACTATTTTATCTGCACCCCTCCCTTCCCTTCATTACAGTTCGTCGGATCCTTGCTGACCCAATCATCCCAGGGCCACATTACAACCCGATATTTCCCATAGTGTCGCTGAGACCGTAAAAAATGGGAAACCAGGGGTCCAAAGTACACAAACGTAGCAATGGAGATGGACTTCCTGAGTTCCGCCGGTCGGATACCCAGACTTCAACCCGCTCAGGTCGCTCTATCATGAGTAACCGTAGCGCGCAGAGCAACCGTAGCGGACGCAGCAGTCGCAGCCAATCTCGTGGCCTAGAACCTCAGGAACCAGACACGGCGGACTCCGAGCAGCCTCATATTTCTTCCACACATCTCGAAGTCCCGCCAACTGCACCATCAGGCAGGAGGCGTCTCTCCTCAAATAGTATGGCTAGTGTGCAAACCATGCACTCGGCGAAGAGCCACGTAGAACCCGGCATGCTGGGCCATGACAACGTCATCAGAGACAGCGATAGCGATGAGCAAGTGCGTGATGTTTCGTTCGGGCAGAATGCAACCATTCTGAGTGGTGGCCCCAACGGCAGTGTCAACATTGACTATGTAATTGAGCAGCTGCTCGACATCGGATACTCGGGAAAGACGCCACGTAACTTTTATTTAAAGAGCAGCGAAGTAGCTGTTATCTGTGCGGCGGCGAGAGATCTGTTTTTGAGCCAGCCGCCACTTCTCGAATTAAGCCCGCCAGTTAAGGTCGTGGGCGACGTCCATGGTCAGTACGGAGACCTTCTGCGATTGTTTGGAATGTGCGGATTCCCTCCGCAGTCGAACTATTTGTTTCTTGGCGATTATGTGGACCGTGGCAAACAGTCTTTAGAAACAATCATGCTGCTGCTGTGTTACAAGATCAAGCATCCCGAGAACTTCTTTTTGCTACGTGGTAACCATGAGAGTGCTGGTGTCACGCGTATTTACGGATTTTATGATGAATGTAAACGCAGGTCGAGCATCAAGACGTGGCGCACTCTCATTGACACCTTCAACACGCTGCCCATTGCAGCCGTTGTAGCTCAGAAGATCTTTTGTGTGCATGGCGGTTTGAGTCCGAGTCTCACAAATATCAACGAGATCCGTACGATTGAACGGCCTACAGATGTACCGGAATACGGACTTCTGAACGACCTGTTGTGGTCAGATCCAACGGATGGACCCAACGAGTGGGAAGACAACGAACGAGGCGTGTCCTATTGTTACAACAAGGTGGCAATCAATAAATTTTTACAACGTTTTGGTTTCGATCTCGTATGCCGCGCGCATATGGTCGTTGAGGACGGCTACGAGTTTTTTAATGACCGCTCTTTGGTCACTGTGTTCAGTGCACCTAACTACTGCGGAGAATTCGATAATTGGGGAGCAGCTATGAGTGTTAGCGAGGAACTTTTGTGCTCATTTGAGCTGCTAAAACCCCTAGATAGTGCAGCCCTGAAGGAAGAAATGCGACGCGAAAAGCATGAGCGGAGACGGTAGATCTGACAAGATCCACTAATTTTTTATTATTATTTTTATCCGCATGGAGATGGCTGAAGCTAGCCGGGCTAGCCACAGATATCTGACCCCGCCTTGTTTCTTCTTCTTCTTCTTCTTCTTCCTTTTTTTTACTTATTCTTGACCATGCGTACGGGCTATAGTAACAAAACCCTTTCACCTTCCTCCTAACAGAATCGCGTCGAATTCAGTCCGACCCAGTAAGACTCTGGTTATTTATGTGGGTAGTGTTGCACATATTGAGAGATGAACACGTATACAACTTGTTTATTTGGTATGCTTATAACTTTGCAGGTTATTAGGTGTGGCACAATTACCAGAAGTCTTTAGCTTCAATTCATCCGACAGTGGTTTGTGCTCGTCAGTTTTACATACCCTATAAAATCACACGTAAATCAATAACACGTCTAATGATCCGATGTTTTTGCCTCATTGTTTGTAATCTTTACTTTACTCTCTTGGACACGCAGGACCGACCAATCCTGCCAAGCCGTAACCGTACCGCTATAGTCGTTTCGGATCGAGACCTAACCTCTGTCCATATCTTTTTATTTTATTTGAATTTTTATGAGTGCGCCTAAGAAACAAAGAACTGCAAAAGCAGCAGATAACTTGCAGGCCCGTATTTTCACCTCTGAATTCCAGGATAATCTCAAATCCTCCGTTGTTCAGGGGAAGCCTTACAATCATGGTGTCATTAACGGTCTGTTTGAACCTGAGGTCCTAAAGGCTGCGCGTGACGAGATTTTCGCTAATGTGCACTTCACTGAGAAGGAAACAGACATTTATAAACTCAATCAAACGGGAGATTTACTCAATCTCGATGGACTTCCTGAACAGGAGCTGAAACTTCTTCAGTCGCTCGATAAGGTCCGTACAGCCTTGTATTCGCAAGAGTTTCGCGATCTCATGAGCAATGTGACGGGCTGCGGGCCTCTTTCGGGCTCGCGATTTGACCTTTCCCTAAACAATTATAATCGTGGTTGCCATTTGCTTGCGCACGACGATGTAATTGGTACTCGTCTTATCTCGTTCATTCTTTATCTCGTACCACCAGACTACGAGTGGGATCCAAAGTGGGGAGGCGCTTTGCGCTTGTACCCGACGCTTCGCGAGGGTGTACCTGCAGCGGACTTTTCAGCTGCCATTCCACCTCAATGGAATCAACTATCTTTCTTCCGTATTCTGCCTGGACGTTCATTTCACGACGTCGAGGAGGTTTATGTCGACCAACCACGGCTATCAATCCAAGGATGGTTCCATATTCCTCAGGAAGGTGAGCCTGGGTACGAAGAGGCGAAATCTAAGGCCGAACAAGGCCGTGAAAAAAGCACATTGGCTCAACTCTCCCAAGCACACGACACTAATGACGGTTATGAACCCAAGCGTAATTTCGAGCAGATTTCTGCTGAACAGGATCGTGAGTATCTCAAGAAATATGTATCTGCAGAAATTCTGGACTCGGTGGACCAGCTTCAGACGGAGTTTGCGAACTCGAGCTTGCTTCAGCTTCCCGACTTCCTCAATTCGGAGTTTTGGCAGCGCGTGAAGAATGAGATTGAGGAGCTTGAGCTCGCACGTACTCCAACGAAGGCAGTAGAGCTGCATAAGCCATGGGCAATGGCTAGCCCGCCTCATCTCAGACGATATCTATATCTCGAAAATTCGACAGAACAAACAGCACTTCAGGAGTTGAAGCAGTTGTTTCAGTCTGCAGCGTTTTCAGGACTACTAAGTAATCTTACTGGCCTGAAGCCGAAGTCTGAGTACGTAGAACTCCGTCGTTTTCGCCCAGGCCACGACTATACATTGGCTTCAGTGTCCGGGTTCGAGCAAGATATCCTTGAGGCGGTAATGTCGGTAACGCCAGCTAAATGGGAAGATGACGTTGGTGGCTATGATTTGGTTATGGGTGGTGGCTCTGACGAGAATGACGACCCTGCTGTATATCGTCAGGCTGCTGATGACGATGACGGTGTTCTACTCAGCAAAATGCCGACACGGAATGAGCTTACTTTGATCTTGCGAGACTCTGACTTGTTGCGATTTGTGAAATACGTGAGCAAAAATGCTCATGGCTCACGATGGGATGTGTTAGGACAGTATGAAGTAGAGGACGAGGATGAGGAAGAGTAAGTTAATGTTAGTTGTTGTTGGCAACAAAACAAAAGTACATAAGTCATTTCAATAGGACCAAACCTTGATGAATTAAAAAATCTACACGTTATAATGTGTGTATGCAAGAAGTTAATGTACGAAATGAGAAGACTTTATTTGTAACTTGTACAGCAGGTCGATCTGCTACGCGTACTGTCTCATAAAGCGGAAATAATGAAGTAATACTAAAAACATAAAAACTAACTAACTAATTAACTAACCAACTAACTAAACACAAATAGGATATTCTAAAGGTTAGCTGATTATGAATTAAGTACACAATTGTTAATAGGAGACCACAGTTGGTTAGATCTTATGAGCTCATTATTCGTGCTTCTCATGTGATCTTCGTTTTATTCGACGTTGGCGCCATACTGCCTAGCCGAGTTAACATGTTAAGTTCATGCATCTGATCACCGGATAATATATATATATGTATATATATATATGTAGGTGTGTGTGTGTGAAAGCTAGTGAACGAATTTAAGTTGTACGGGTATCAGTGCTTTAGAAACCAACAATAACACTAGATTAATTGTTCAACCGGCCGTATCGGTTGCGGCGCGGCTTCGGCTTTCGTAGTGCCGCTGTTATTAATCGCAGTCTCGACCTTCCAGGGGCGCAGTGCTGCTTTGATATTTTGCCTACCATTGAGGATTTTAACGAGACAGATGCGATCAAATACCAAGCGCAATTTTTACATTGTATATACTCTAATACTGGTGAGCATCAGGATTAAGCATTTATGATTTCAGATAGCTAACTATTCTAGCCTAGTATGAAAAAAGCATGTACATGAATGGACGGATCAGACATCATCAGGGTACGGGCTGAGTCAGTATGCACTCCACCTAGAATTACAGCTGGGGGGGGGGGGAGAGCTCTTAAACGTATAAAAGGGCAAACTTTACTGAATCGCACAATCATAACAAAGAAAACACGATGTCAGCATTTTACGATTTGAAGCCGCTGGATTCTAAGAATCAGCCATTCCCTTTTGCGAACCTCAAGGGAAAGGTTGTACTCATTGTGAACGTTGCTTCGAAATGCGGCTTCACGCCACAGTACGAGGGCCTGGAGCAACTCTACAAACAGTACAAGGACAAGGACCTTGTGATTGTTGGGTTCCCTTGCAACCAATTCCTGGGCCAGGAGCCCGGATCGTCTGACGAGATCTCGCAGTTCTGCAAAGTGAATTACGGCGTCACTTTCCCCGTTCTAAAGAAAATCGATGTGAACGGGGACAACACAGACCCCGTTTACACATACTTAAAGGCCCAGAAGTCGGGTCTTCTTGGCTTGACGCGAATCAAGTGGAACTTCGAGAAGTTCCTGATTGACCGCAACGGCAACGTTACATCGCGATACGGCTCGACTACAAAGCCCGAAGACATTAAGAAGGATATTGAGAAGTTGCTTTAAGAACTACATACTTAGAAGCTATTTTTAAGAGGAGTAGGCATATTCTGTTATTTCGTTTCTTATTATGATTTCTTATTGATCAAGAAGAATCTAATATATTATTATGATAATAGGTGATGATAAACATAACAAAAAAATAATAAAAAAAATAATAAAGATAAAGATAAAGATAAAGATGAAGAAAATATTCAAATCCAAACTTATAGTCATGTAGGACAAATAATTAGTTCTAAGCGCATGCATTGATAGACTAAGCGTCTGATTTCGTGAAGTCGCGTGTTGCGGCCTCTTTCTTCTCCAGTTCAGGAAGCAGTTTATCAAGGTGCTCAGCGGCGCTGCGGTGGTACTCGCGCTGCGCCTTAGCAAGCATAATGGCGCTCTGCACCGGCTTATACGTGCTGGCGCTAACAGCGTCCTTCATGAGCGTCGAGGCCTCCTCAATGGCAGCGACGAACTCGTCCTCTGCCTTCTCCACCTCAGACTCAAGCTCCGATAGGTTAGCCGCACCTGGGCCAGCACCACGCAAAGAGCCCTTCTTTACGTCCAGATCCAGACGCGTGTTATGCACGTGTTTGCGTGCATTCGACACGCCTGTGTGCGTCTGAGCCAGCAAGTTTCTTAGTGCAGTAGTGGCCCGGCTGATCTCACGGTCCTGATCAAGTTGGTAACCACCAAGCGTCGTCTCAGCATCGCCAACCTCCGTGAATACAGAACCAACGTGTTCTTTGTTGGTGCCAGTGAGCGTTTGCGCCAGCGCTTCAAGCGCACGGCCTAGAGCATGATGCAGTGTGCGGGGCTCCTGAGCGGACTGTGCGGCTGAGCCAGGAGTACCACTCAGCAGGATCTGGCCTGCCTCAGACGCGGAGGAAGCCTGACGCAGTCCGGAAAACCGGTCCTGCAAACCCTTATAGGTAGCCGAGAGTGTGTCGCGGAAGTATTGCGGATAGTCATACCCAACAGTGTCGTAGACACTAAGAATCCTGATAAGGCTCTGGTTCGAAGAGTAGATCTCGTCATACTGCTTTTCAAGATCCAGGTACTCAGCAGGAAGCGTTGTACTGTCCTCTGAGCCCACGAGCTTCTCCTGCAGCTGCTGGCGCGTACGCGCAGCAAACGGCTGAATGTTCTGGCTCAAGTTGGAGCCGAGGTCGGTAACAGTACCCTGGATGTTTGCAAAACTTTTACGAAGATCGAAATTCATGCTTATTTGAGTGGTGTGGAGGTGCAGTAAGGTGGGGTTCTATCCGTAGAGGCGCGGCAGCTGCTGGCTCAAGACATGTGATGATGGACCAGCCAGGTGTGTCTTAGTCACCCAAACACTACCGACGCCGTAACCATACACATACATACATACATACAGTCAAATTCAAACGCACATACGCATACGTATACACACACGCCATTAAGATGTTTTGATATGCAATACTACTTTATAGACAGGAAGCCACATTTCGTGGTGACCATGTAATGCAATACATCAGGTTTAAAGGCACTAAACTTGTGGCGATTCTACAATTGGCATTATTATTTGTTTGTGCGATAGTTGGACAATGTATGGTGGCGTAGCGTATTTGAGTTGCAACAAGTGGCTTGAATTGACGATCCGCAGTGATCGCATCAAGCACTAAATCGAGCTAGCTTAGCACACATACTGACAAATACTGACCGCCGCACTCATGTTTACCTTCACAGCAGCATCTGCTTTATAAGGTAGAAGAACTATAACCTTGATCTAGATTATGTGTATACCGTCGATTTTAGCATCCTCCAACTTTTTAGTAGGGATTGCTTGTGGAAATTGATTCACACACATATACTCAAATTTACACGATCACCCGCGTAGTCAAATTTTGGTGCGTAATCATTCCTCACTTGTTGTATCTCCAGTTGTAGTCTGGTTAGCCTCTCTCATGCTCTCTTTATGCAGTAGACGTATACATAAACGACCTAGTCAGGCAATATAGGGTTAGGTGCACTATAAACTGCAGCCACCGACTAGGCTAACCGTGATACGGGTAATACTCTGACGTTCCTTTATAGCAGCAGTTCAGAGCATTTCGGCGGGTGGGCTTTGCTGAAACCACCGGGAATGCAAGCGCCGGTAAGAAATGCACCCCGCCGTGAGGCTATGGGAGGCGGTGGTGGCGAGAACTTTGTCTCGAAGCTATATCAAATGCTGGACACTCCGCAGTTCAGCGGGATTGTAGCGTGGAATCAAACACCGAGTGGCCCTAGTTTTGTGATTTTCGACACGGCCCAGTTTCAAGAATTCGTTCTCGTGAATGAGTTCAAGCATGCAAACTTCTCGAGCTTTGTACGCCAGTTGAATAAGTACGATTTCCACAAAGTGAAATTCCGCGATCAACAGAGCCGGATCTGGGAGTTCATGCACCCTGAATTTCGGCCGGAAAACCGCGATAAGCCATGGTTAATTCGCCGCAAACCGCAATCGAGCGGGCGCCGAGTAAAACGCAACGAGAACGCCATATCCGAAGAGACAGCCGAGGCCGTACGGGCGGCAGAAACTGCAGCTAAAGACGCTGAAAACCTTGTACAGGGGCAGTTCACAGACCTGGAGACGCGCGTCCGAAGGCTCGAAAAGAACAACTTGCAGATTTTGAATGTGCTGAAACTCCAACAGAACCTGGTTGAGCGCCTGCTTGCCGTAGCTCAGCTTCCGGATGAGGATGATGGTCCTCTAAATCAGGACATGGACATGGATCTTCAGCGCTCTGCATCTCCTGTAGTAACATCGCCAGTACCGGTGCGAATGTCGATTCCGCCCAATCCGTTTGCATTGTTTGCAATTGACGATCGTACAACACGGGAGCTCATGAGCAAGTTTCTGCTCGAATTTGGATTCAGACTCGACACTGTTCCAGATGGGTCCGAAGTCATTCAACACTCAGAAGTTACACTTTATGACTATATTATTGTTGGCTCTGTTCTGAAATCTTTAGATGGTGTATCGGCAACCGAGATTATACGCCAAACTCAGAATCAGCAAACACCCGTGCTTATTCTCGCTGAGGCCTCGGAAAGGCCCCAGATCAATATGTTTATGTCTCGTGGTGCGAGTGCGGTACTTTTTAGACCGTTCTCTAAAAGCGATTTGTTCCAGGCACTAGAACAGTTCCGCCTTCACTAAGTGAAAGAAAGAAAACAAACAAACAAAAACAAGAAGTGTAAATATGCAAGTATAATGACTGATGACTACAGGAAGCGAACTAGTTTATGCTCGGTATTAGCATGCGGATTGTCTCACACATTTCTAAATCCGCTATCACAAGGATTAAGGGACAAAAGGACAGGTCTCGGACTAGGTTCTCAGATCTGCTGCACCTCTCTCTCAGCTAGTGACTTTGACATGAGTGCATATCATTTAAAAAGTAAAATACCAAATACCACTTAAATAACTATGGACATTACTCTTCGTGGTGTGTTTAATTCTTACCATTCAAACTGATCACCAAAAAAGTAAGATGTCTTAACATAAAAAGACCCACTTCTTCCTGTCTCCGAACTGCTGCTGCTGCTGCTGCTGCTGCTGCCGCCGCTACGGCTGTCGCTACGGCTGCCGCTGTCTTACCGTTAAAGCAGGTTAATGCGTAATTTAGTAACCGCCCTTACCCACTAGCATCTAGACTAGCACTTATCGACGTTAGCATGTCAGCAGTCACGCGGGATTCGATCATTACCCTGGGCAATCTAGCCTCACAGATCCACTGCTAGCTTTGTGTTTATTTTTAGTGTGCATCTGCTGAGTGCACCACCAGGCACATGGGCTTGCTTTCTCTTGGTACGCCGCTCTCCTGGAATGAAGTCCGTAGTTATGGCGACCATGTGCGCGAGCACGGCATTGCGCAGTTGCTTGCCACAATAAGGAAGTATGGTGATCGCCAGGGTGACCAGCTTTTATGGGGTGACGAAATCGAATTTATTGTAGTGCAGTTTCGTGACGGGAAGGCAACCTTGAGTCTTCGCCAGCAGGAGATTTTGGACCAACTTATGGCTGTGGACCCTGCTGAAAACGCCAGCTTCCACCAGGAATATGGCCGTTATATGGTCGAGGCTACACCGGCAAGACCATTCAACCACACTTTTGCAGATATGGCCCGTGTAGAAACTAATATGGCTGCACGGAGACGCATTGCTAGGGCCCATATGAGTCCTAATGAGCGGCCCCTTACAGTAACGAGCTATCCAAGGCTAGGAGTAAGCCAATTCTCAGAAAGCACCGAACCCACGCAGGGCCCAGCTACGCAGTCTTTGTTTCTACCGGATAATATCATTAATCTGCATTTGCGCTTCCCGATGCTCTCTGCCAATATCCGAGAGCGACGAGGCAAAAAAGTCGAGATCCAAGTTCCTGTGTTCAAGGATATCAATACCCCAGAACCCTGGGTAGACCCACTTACGACTACCAGGCCAGCTGGAGTAAAGAGCGATATGATTTATATGGACGCAATGGGCTTCGGTATGGGTTGCTGTTGTTTGCAGCTTACGTTCCAGGGTAGCAGCATGGGCGAGGCACGTAACATGTACGATGCTCTAGCCCCACTCACGCCGCTCATGCTCGCATTGAGTGCCGCTTCACCTATTTACCGTGGCATCTTGGCTGATCAGGATGTGCGGTGGAATGTGGTATCGAGTTCAGTAGATGACCGGACGGATGATGAGAAGACGCGCATTCCAAAGTCCCGTTATGACTCTATCGATTGCTACATGAGCGGCACTAACCCAATCCTAAATGCAAATCCTGGATTCTACAATGATATCTGCGTTCTCACGAACCCCAAAGTGACCAAGCAGCTCGAGGATGGTGGACTACACAGTGACCCACTTCTTGTGCAGCATTTCTCCCACTTGTTCATCAGAGATCCCCTCGTCATTTTTAGAGAGTTGCTCGACCAAAATGACGACGAGTCTACTGACCATTTTGAAAACATCCAGTCCACAAACTGGCAGACTATGCGGTTCAAGCCTCCACCTTCTTCAAGTATCGGCTGGCGTGTCGAGTTCCGACCCATGGAGGTGCAGATCACGGATTTCGAGAATGCTGCCTTCACTGTGTTCATCGTTCTCATGTCTCGCGTCATTCTGAGTCTAAACCTTTGTTTCTACACCCCAATCTCAAAGGTTGATGCCAACATGAAAACAGCGCATGTGAGAGACCCGGTTAACAATGGTAAATTCTGGTTCCGCACAAACGTCGCTGACCAAACGCCAGACTCTGATCCGGGTCTCGTAGAACTTACTATTAACGAAATCTTTAACGGCTGTGCCCAGTTCAAGGGACTACTGCCATTGATTCGTGAGTATCTGGCCTTTGTGAATGTTGACATGGATACACTTTGTACGCTCGAGACATATCTTACGCTGTTATCGAAACGCGCTTCCGGTGCTCTAAAGACTAACGCACAGTGGATTCGTGAGTTTGTCCAGAACCATCCTGATTACAATCATGACAGCATCATTTCGGAAAAAGTCAACTACGATTTGATGGTAGCTATTGATCGTATATCTGATGGCAAGGACTGGGAGAGTGTAGCAAAGTCAATGCTTGGTGGATGCGCATCGCGCACGACCAAAACTTAAAAGAAAAAAAAAGAACAGCTGAAAGCGTTCAGAAATTTTAAAAAGGGAGATTCCGAATTCCTAACACAAAAGTATAATAGTTCGACACTTAGCGTGGTAATACACAATTCTTTTGCATTCACTGGAGCCGTTGACCGGGAAACGATTCTGAATCCTTTGAGAACTCAAGGCTCAAAGTAGCTATAAATGATATCTGCCTACAATTAGTAGTTATGATATAGTTCTGTGCCTTTTTTTTTTTTGCTAAGGTTTTTTTTTTTTTGGTTATCTTTTTTCTATCGTTTTTGTCCTCCCCCACCACCCCGCTGGACACTCGTCGTATCTGCTGCCGCCGGTTGCATGATGTGACAATAAGCGAATTCGTCATCTGACTAGGATGGCTAGTTCTCCCCTATATTCGAGGATCGTCGAACCCTAACGGTCAATAACAACGCGCGACCGAAGAGTTGATGAGTTTCCGTGCACGTAGAGCCGTTGGTACTACGGCGCGTGTTCTAGAACGGCGGCGAGCTGTGAGAATACAGCCCAAGCTTCAGGCAGAGTCGGAACCGGATAGTTATGATAGCACTTCAATAGACCAAATGGACTCCGATTCAGCAGACGAGCTATTTTTTCCCGAGGACACCTCGCTGCTGGCAGCGTACGTGAACCGAATACTGCTTGTTTTGCCGGTCTCCATAATGCTATTCATCCGCGCCCTTCCTTCCTCCGAGTTTCGTTCTAGTGCTTTTGCGTGGAGCGTCATTCTGCCTTTTACATCGGACATCTCAATAGATGAGGGAATATTTCCAGCACTTGTAGCTTCCTCATTGGGTTGCGATAATTCGATTGTAGCACGGAACCTCTACCTTTCTATGGCACGCTCCCGCCTGGGTCTTTTTGGCCTCACAGTTCTCTCTGTTTACTTGGATAACGTCCACATTTTCATGAGTGGGGTCTTACTGCGAGTGCTCATATATTTCTCCTCTTCGCTGCTTCAAAATAGTATATCTAAGTCGGAGATCTCTCTCATCTGCGGTGCCGTGGTAAACGCGGTATATTATCTGACAGCCACCGTTGCTGGTAGAGAGCCATTAAGTCTTTATGACCCAGCAGCAGTGGTTGCTTGTGGGCTTGCAGGTGCAATTCCTTGCTATCCACTGTTTCTGCGCTTCGTGCGAAAATATCGTGAAGCACGAGGGAAGAACATAGCCGCACAGTATCGACTTGCCATTGTCATTTATGCTCTTTACTTCAGCGTTGCTGGCTATTTATTCTTTGGTATTTGCCATCCCAACAGCATGCTCAAACTCTGGGATGCAATATATGAGAATGGTGAGCTTCTTGCCTATTGGGGGTCTATCTTAGCTGGCGCTGGTGTAGTCGCGTATTTGTACGGTGAACGTCTTCAATTGGATGGCCGCCGCAAGCTATGGCATGTGTCCAGTGTCGTGATGTTTTTGCCAATATCCGTACGTGAAAAGCCATTCACGAAAATGTGTCTTGCTGTAGCAATTGTGCTTTTTATTGCGTTGGAAATTGCTCGTGCAACCGCTTTGCCCCCATTTGGCATTCCTATACACAATCTACTGGGTTCGTTTGTAGATCATCGTGATAAGCGCGGCCCAGTTGTTATCAGCCATATTTACCTGCTGCTTGGTATTTCGGTGCCTATATTTCTTGCCAGCTCCCCTGCTGGCGTAGTATGTCTAGGTGTAGGTGACACAGCAGCGTCGCAAATTGGTCGTCGTTTCGGGCGCGTGCGGTGCTTCGGGCATAAATCTGTCGAAGGATGCATCGCATTTGCTGTCGCAGTATACATTGCCCTTAAATTGTTCACAAACGTGACTCGCATTGTGCCCGTGGCTATTGCAACTGCTTTGCTAGAAGCTGTAACTCCGATCAACGATAACCTTGTGGTACCTATGTATATGCTTTCGCTGCAATGCCTGATTTCAGGTCGAGAGCAGCTCTTGTAACTGGACTTTTAGCTGGCCTTTTGGTTCGGAAAATGAAGAATATTCAAATTATACATAATAATATCCAAACAATGGTACTTTGAATTATTAACATAGTAGTTTGGTTTTGTTGGGTTCTGTTCTGTTCTGTTCTGTTCTGTTCTGTTCTGTTCTGTTCTGTTCTGTTTTGCTTTGCTTTGTTTTGTTTTGTTCCGCTATTTTTATGTTACATAGCAACTTCCGTTGCTTGGAATTTTTCAAGATCTTCAAGCTCCCAGATGGCGACTCCCTTCAAGTCCTCCTCTTCGACGGGTTGAGCCATACCTCGCAAAAACTTTTTAGTAGCAGCCACCGCCATATCTGTACTCAGATTCACATCAGCATCTAAAATGGCTTGACTGATCCATTTCGGCAGCTGATTGCGTTTTTTAGCGAAACGACGATCGGCTAGAACCATGATTCCGTAGTCGTCCTTACCTCGAAGTACACGACCCAGACATTGGGCGGCATGTCGCATAGCATCAAATGAAAGGAAATCATTTTCACGGATATTGTAATTGTTCCGCAAGAACTCGAGACGTGCCTTCAAAATTCGTGACTCTGTGTACTGGAAGGGCACGCCAATCATAATTACTGTCCGACCGTAGTGGTGATCGAAATCAATTCCCTCGCTGACCTTTCCTCGCGCCACAGACAGCATAACTGCACCACGGCCATTACTACATGCTGAACGATACGTTTCTAGGGCCAATGTCGTCTCTTGGGCATCGGGGGTCTCTACGAGGATGAGCTTGTACTTCCAGACTTCATCCAGAATGCCCATAGATTGCCACATCGAGATAATCGATTCCATATAAAGGTACGAAGGGAAGAAAACAACCATACCGTCTGGTGTAGTTTTTGCAAACTCGATTAACAGGCTTCCGTAATTACGCACAACACTAGGATCATTTCGAATTTCGAACTGTGATGAGATTGAGACCTGATCCGACCCCTTTGTTACTACGAGAGGCAAGAATGAGCGCCTAGAAAGTGACATAGTATAACTCTGCTGCATAACGGTTGTAAAGTTGAGCATGCGCGGATACATGTCAAGCGGCGAGATAGTCCCTGACGTGATGATAATGCTGTCAAATCGGTCAATGACAGGCTTAATTGCAATACTTGCGTCGAGACAAGTAAACCGCAGAATGGGATTAGGTACAGTAGCCTGCTCTGTCTCAAAAGGTTCTAGAATAAGCATGAAGCCCTGTTCATACGTCGACACCAAGGTCGCAAAAGTGACAATATCCTTCAAGCTGCTAAACTCATCCAGATTGGTGAGCTCGAGCGTCCGAACCAGCGAATTAAGGCGTTCAGTACAGTATCTTAGTGGCTTCTTGTCGATATAAGTGATCTCCTTCAAGTGTTTTAAGAAACTCCCTGGAGTCTCTGATATGACATGCAAAATCTTCATGCGTGTTTTGAGGTATTCAATAAACCGGCGTAAAAAGGCTACAAAGTGCTCAGCCTTACGGATTGAGCCCGGCACAGCATCAGCAACGAGGTCTTCAGGTAAAGTTGGATTTGACATAAACACATCCATATCACGATCAGCTTGTGTTTGTTGTAGTCCTGCCACAAGCTTTTCGTACTCAGACCGTAATTTTTCTTGATCCGTTTGCTTAACCTTATCTACGGCTTCGCCCAGTGAACTAACTCCACGATGTGCACGTCGTAGAGCATCCTCAGTCAAATCAATGCTCAGGGACTCAATACAGACGTTATCTATGTTGTGAGCCTCGTCAAAAATCACAATGGCCTCCTTAGGAAGGTCACGACTTACACGTTCAGCGATCTTTGGATCTAAAAGATAGTGGAAAGAGTAAATCACAAGATTGCAGTACGGAATCATGCGCCGTACAGTGAAGTAAGGGCACGTCTTGTGCTGCTCGCAGTACTCTATCAGATCCTCAAAAGTATAAACACCGGGTGGAATATAGTTATGCGGCTCGATTTCATACATGTTTTCATGAAAATCACACAGATCACCGCCTGCTTGTTTCGCAATTCCATTGGTCAAACTGCGACACCGTTCATCAACCATCGTACCACTTCCTTCGTATCGCACTGATGGATTGATGCACAAGTTCTTACGAGACGTGAGTCCAAGTCCACGGAAATCTTCTCTGAACCCAAGTTCCTTTTCACGGTAGTTCATGAGGGTCTGTAACTCTGCAAGAGCCTTGTCAATCTCACTCATTGTACGTGAGCAGTAAACAATCTTGCGATGACTCGGGTAATGCATCTGGTACGCCACTGTCACTGATAGCAAGGACACGGTTTTGCCAGTCCCCGAAGGCATTTCCAGAATGCTCACGCCACCTGCATCTAGCGTCTTCTTGATGTCAGACATGTATCGGTACTGCTCTGGATACATCTTCGGGTACGGGAACAGGACCGGCAGGTCCTCAATGAAGAACTTCATTGACGGATCTACCAGTGTGTTGACGAGGCGGTTTTGGCCCACAAACAGGTCTTCTAAATAAAATTACGCACGTGAATCTGGGTCCCTTTCCCCAGCCTAACTCCCAAGTTTCCCAGTCTAATTGCAAGATCTGAGGGAGAGGGAAGCATACATGATCTGGGCAGTAGGGTTTCTGACCTACCTGTCTTTATCATAATAATAGGTCGTCGTTGTTACTATTGTTTGTGTGTGTCACCAATAGAACAAAGAGCAAAATACCACCTACTATTCTAATTCCCGTCAGTCAATTGAATGACTGAGACTGGATATAACTCAAAAGTCAAACAAAAATAGAAAGTGAACGCGTTAAACTGTTAGTTAATTACACGCTTACTAGGTTAGGCAGGTTGGTCAGGTTGGTCAGGTTGGTCATATAAAAAGCAGCGTATTGGGCGAAAGCAATATTAGTGAATAGTGTTTGTTTAATCAAAGAATAATGATATGGGCAGTGTCTTCAATATGATCGGTATACTCTAGGAATAACATTAACCCCCAAATATATCTGAAATTTGATGTTAATTGCGGCTACACCTAACAAAGGTGTACAACTAAGCTTGTCACATATATTAGTTGTACTTGATTCATGAAATTGAAATAAATGATATAGTAAACATATGTCATAAGTTTAAAAAACAAATGAATGAGAATAAATCAATTTAAACACCGAAGCCATAAAGCGTGCGGCCGTGTCGTTTAAGGGCATACACAACATCAAGTGTCGTCACAGTCTTACGCTTCGCGTAATCAGTGTAGTGGGCTGCATCACGGACAATACGCTCAAGGAACTCACGCAAAATGTCACGAATGCTATCATAAATCAGAAATGAAATACGCTTTACACCACCACGGCGCGCAAGACGGCGAATTGCGGGCTTCGTAACACCTTGCAAGTTGTCGCGAGTGACCTTCCGGTGACGCTTAGCACCACCCTTTCCAAGTCCTTTACCACCGGCTCCTTTTCCTGACATTTTTCAAGGTCCAGTTGTTTGTATTATAAGGCTAGAATGATCGAGATGTCGCGCCAGTTATATGCTTCCCAATCTGTGACCTTGCCCTAATATTGCATAACAGATCGGCCTCGCGACGCGTTTCTTTGTACTTCTTCTAATTACCAACTCGAGACGCGAATGGCTACCGGTTCTGCGAAACGAAGCCCGCCTAATTCAAAGGGTCAAGCAACGCTGCTTTCGTTTTTTCAAAAACGGGATGGTGGAAGCAGCCCCATTATACCAAAGCCGAAGCCTAATTCTTCGCGTGAGTCCAGTAGTTTGTTGCCTAGTCCTGGCAACCCAGAGCCGAATATGAAACCAGCTACACCAGATTTACAATCTGATACAGTCGAATCACAGCCTAGTCTTAGCACGCCACTCAATTCGAGCCAAGACATTCCTTTAAGCAGTCCTACGCGTGCTGCCACGACTCGTGGCCGCAAACGAGCCAAAATTATTGATAGCGACAGTGAGGATGACGAAGTGGATGAGGACAGTAGTGATGAGTGGGCCCCTACTACTGGGAGTGGATCTAACGCTGTTGAAAGTAGTGATGAGGATGTGATGGAGGCAGAGGCAATGGCAGAGGCAGATGAAGATGAAGACGAGAAGCTTCAAATTCACAGCACGAAGCAACGACATCGTAAACCATCACCTAAAGCCTCAGCTCCGTCTCGCAAGTCTTCGATTTCTTCACCTAGCTCGCCAATCAAATCTGAATCTGAATCATCTCTCTCGTTGTCAGAAACAACTCCTGAACAGGCTAAAAACTTGAGCAAATTCTCCAAAACATCTGATTATGAGCCGCAAAACGCCTTTGCTGGCTCTCGAGCAAACCTACCAACTAAAAAGGTTCGAGTTAGTGAGGACCCTGAACGGTATAAGTGGCTTTTGCATATCAAAGACGCTGACGGACATTCTGAAGATCATCCTGAGTATGATCCACGTACTTTGTACGTTCCAAATAGTGCCTGGGCAAAGTTCACTCCATTCGAAAAGCAGTACTGGGAAGTAAAACAGAAACTCTGGAATACAGTAGTATTCTTCAAGAAGGGAAAGTTTTATGAGCTGTACGAAAATGATGCTGCTATTGCCCACCAGCTTTTTGATTTGAAACTCGCCGGTGGTGGTCGAGCCAATATGTCTTTGTGTGGTGTTCCTGAGTCGACTTTTGACTACTGGGCTGGTGCTTTTATTGCTAAAGGGTATAAGGTGGCTCGAGTTGACCAAGCTGAAACAGCTTTAGGGAAGGAAATGAGAGATACAGCTGCTAAGAAAAAGGAAGAAAAAATCATCAAGCGTGAGCTATCTTGTGTACTTACCGGAGGAACGCTCACCGATGCCGCTATGCTTGTTAGTGATTTGTCGCAGTTTTGTATGGCTATTAAGCAAAATGGTCTCGATTTTGCCGCTTGCTTTGTAGATACTGCCAGCAGTCAGTTTCATATTGCTCAGTTCACCGATAAAAGTAGCGATTACCCACTTCTCGAGACCCTGCTTGCCCAGACTAGACCCAAGGAACTAGTGCTTTCTCGAGGAAACCTTGATAAATTTGCCGTCAAGATCATTAAGAATAATACCTCTGTTGACACATTATGGGAGATTGTAAAACCTGATGTTGAGTTCTGGGATAGTGACACAACTCGACGCGAACTGGACTTCGAAACCTACTTTGGTTCTTCATCTAAAGCCCCTCAGACTCTAAGCAAATCTCTCGAAAACGATCTAGCTGCATCCGCTATCGGTGGACTCCTTTGGTATTTGCGCCAGTTGAAATTAGATACGCAGTTGCTGGGATTGGGCCAGTTTCATGACTATGATGCTACAGCTACATCCCGAGGGGCAACAATGGTTCTGGACGGCCAGACGCTTCAGAATCTAGAGATTTTCACCAATAATTGGGATGGAAGTGCTGAAGGTACATTGTTCAAACTTGTAAATAAATGTGTTACTCCATTCGGGAAACGACGTCTTAGAAGCTGGGTGGCACACCCACTTCAGCGACAAAGTGACATCACGGCTCGCGCTGATGCTGTTGATATGCTCATGGCCCAGGATGAAGTCATGCGAACCTTGGTAGATAAACTTGTTGGCTTACCGGATGCAGAACGCATGCTGAGTCGCGTTCATGCTGGCTCGCTTAGACCTCGCGATTTCGTACGGCTAGTGGGTGGTCTGGAAAGTATGGCTCGGTTACTTTCCTGGCTTAATTCCTTGCGATCGCAACTACCTCAAGTAGAGCCCTTTATTGGAAATGCAAGCACCGACATTGAGGCTACTATAGAACCTTGGCTTATGGCCTTTGATCATATGCAGGCCAAAACGCAGGACCTTCTTGTGCCAGAGCCTGGTGTGGACATAGAATTCGACAGCACTAAGGCTGCTGTAACCGAGTGTGAAACTTCTTTGCACGAAAAAATGAAAGAATATCGCAAACAATTCTCATCAACTCAACTTGAATACCGTGACAGTGGTAAAGAAATCTTCTTGATTGAAGTGCCTTCGAAATTGGTCAATAAGGTGCCTCGAGATTGGCAGCAGATGGGATCCACAGCTAAATTCAAGCGATACTGGTCTCCGGAAGTTCGCAGGCTCGTGCGGCAACTCCAAGAGGCTCAAGAAGTACACAAGATTGCTGCCGCTGCTTGTCAGCAAAAATTGTACGCTCGTTTTTGTGAAAATTATGAGCAGTTCATGAGCGCAACGAAAACTGTCGCTGCTCTCGATTGTCTTGTAAGCCTTGCTCGTACATCCGAGGGAATGGCTCTGCATTGCCGCCCTGAGCTACTGCCGGTTGAGGAATCGCCCCGTCTTGAGTTTGTGGAACTGAGACATCCCATGGCGCGCACGACTGACTTTATTCCCAATGACGTTTGCTTGGGTGGGTCGGAGGATGCTCGCATGTCGCTGCTTACTGGTGCTAATGCTGCTGGTAAGTCAACTGTACTTCGAATGACTGGATGCGCTGTACTTCTAGCACAATTGGGGTGCCACGTCCCAGCCTTAAAAGCACGTCTTACTCCAGTTGACCGAATTATGACGCGTTTGGGTGCTAGTGATAGCATTTTCGCAGGCAAATCTACGTTCCATATGGAACTTGCAGAAACAGAGCGAATCTTGAGTGAAGCTTCACCCCGCTCGTTAGTAGTAATTGATGAGCTAGGCCGCGGAGGTTCCTCTAGCGATGGTTTTGCCATCGCAGAAGCTGTGCTTCATCATCTTGCCACACATGTTCAGTGTCTCGGTTTCTTCGCTACCCACTACGGTACATTATATGACTCGTTCACTACACATCCGGCTGTGAAGCCTGAGAGGATGGCTATTGAGGTGAACAATGATAGTCGAGAAGTAGCATTCTTATACAAGCTGGAGTCTGGTCGTAGTGAAGGCTCATTTGGCATGAATGTGGCTTCTATGTGTGGTGTCTCGCCTGATATCGTGGCTGAGGCTGAAAGAGCTGCGCACGAATATGAACACACTTCAAAACTAAAGCGTTGGGGACGCAACCAGGAGGTACCGTTAGGCCTTCAAAGTGATGCCATTTGGTCATTATCGCATGATGTGAGCGAAAGCGCACTAAGTATCATGCTAGCTATGGCACGCTAATTGAATGAACTATATTCTAGTATAATTATTATGACTTACGACTAAATCAAAGAGAGTATGAACTTTAGGAGAATTCTTTTATTTTTCTTCATTACTTAAAAAAAACGGTGGTGTTAAGGAGACTCGTGCTTTCGAGATTGCACGGAGAGAAGTCTAAGAAGTGTTCCACATTTGTGATTTTCCAAAAGAAGCTGCTGCTAATTCCAGCAGGCGGAAGGGGAAGGGGGTATCATAAAAAAGGATGTGGAATTTGAACAGAAGTAAATAATAAGTAATAATAACAAAAAAAAAATACTTAAAGGAGCACCGAGTTGCCCCAGCAATGTATTCAACTTAGTGGAAATGCTTCAGAGCCTTCAGTCATGGCGAGTTTCAGCTGTGCGCGCATTACTTCTTCACTGGAGTATTGAGGAAGTTTCAAATAATTCACGCAAGTCATAACACTCGGAAGGTATCTGTCTTTCTCTACCGCATCGTCGTCAGGATGCTTGACAACGACGGTGAACGGTGGGTTGAGTGCCTTGAAACCACCAAGGGGTAAATGTGGTGATCCAGTTGCAAACATCAAGAACTTTCTACGCTCTGCGCTATCAAACGAAGAAAGTACACGAACAAGGGATTGTACGGGCACACTATGCATGCTGTATCCATGATCAGCGCGAAATGCTTCAAGAAGCGCCGCTTCACTCCAGTCTTCTGCACGACCAGCACCACATAAAGCCACTAGTTCATCAGTCATGAACGCATGCAATGCTGATACAGGAATTGTTGAACTGAAGCCTTTCCGGAATGCATCTATTTGTTTGCTAATACCAGTCCCGACGACACGATCCACAATGCGTGCTACATATTCAGGAGCATTCTCAGCTCTCACGGTGGTATTGGCTCCATTCGGGATAAGTTCTATAGATGTTCCAGGAAGGACAAAATCGAGACCCATATCGGCCACGTCAGCATCATTTGCATTTAAAATATGTTCCAAAGATGCTGCCAATTGTAAATCGACACGACGCAGCGTTTCCAGATTAGTAGGTGAACCCAGCACGACTGAAAAAAAGGCCGGATTCAACCTGAAGTCTAATATACGCTTGTCAAGTAGCGCCCGCGCCATAAGACGCCCAACGCCTTCAAAGATACGTAGCTCCGTTGGAGTCGGTACTTCTGGAGCTGGAAAGATTCCAGTTGGGGTCTCTCGCCACATGCCAAGGTCAGATCGTGAGAATTCACGACTTGCAAGGGCAAAGAATTCCTGTGTAGGGCCACGGCCTGTGCCCTCCTCACCGAAAAACATGACATCAAGAACGGCCGGGTTCTTACAACTCATTTCAAGTAATCTCAAAGCACCTTCTAGGAACTTCTCACGAGCCAACCGGTACTTTTGGCGCCGGTGACGCCCAAGCACGCGTTCTTCATCATCTGGTTCAATGCCACCATCATCTTCATCATCACCATCACGATCCTCCATCTGTCCTAAAAGACGCAGGTTGCGACCTAAACCAAACGAAGTTAATTGAACGAACTGTAATCTGGTGCGTAAAGGGTAGAGAAACGGCGATTTCAGCACGGTGTCAAAAGCCCACTGGGGCAGCATAGAGGCTGCCACGGCAAGGAAATCCCTCATTTGCCTAGTTAGCTTTGTGGTAAGCTTTGGGCTCTGAAATTCCGACCATGCAATAGGCTCATTGCGAGCCTCATTTTCACGAGCTAGGATCGCTAATAATGATATGGCTACACCTAGCTCCCCATGTCTAGTTAAATCCGGCTCAGGTTGCTCTGCAGGCGGCTCGGGTTCGGTAATACGCTCGAACCAGAGCTGTGGAATTTGATGGCTATTTTGATTCAGCTGACTATGTAAAGCTTTCAGCATAGAAACATCAGCTGGTACTCTTTCATTGTCAACATAAAAAGCCAAATAATTACCATGCTGAGACCTATGTTCTCCAGCTTCGACAATGCGTCTCGCAGTAAATCTATCACGCACAAAGCCTTCAATTGAGCGCAGCGAGGCCATAGCTGGTAAAGTTAGCATACAGGCGTTATGAGGATCGTTACGTTCACTAATGCGCACATTAACGGTACGAGCAATCACACTGGCGAGAGTAGATGCGGGATGACCTGGAGCAAACTGAATCTGGAATCGCTCCAACCGCCCTACAGCACCCTGTAACACCGATACCAAGCTGGGGCTTAGGTGACGTCGCAAAGCAGATTCACCAGCCTGGTTGAGTGCATCAAGCAGCCCAGCTCGTAAGAGTTCCGGCAAGGGTGCCTTTGCTAGTTCAGCCGTGTTGATATTGCCAATCCTTACTTCATCCAGCAATTTTGTGTAATCGCCTGCGACCTGCTGTGTCCGAAGCTGTTCTAAGATTCGGGTAGCCATATATTCAGCTACGGGCTTCAGATCATCAGTGGCAGAGTATGCACCAGTTGGCTCGGCATTGCCACTTAAATCCTCAAGGTCAGCAGTAATGCCAGTTGCTGAAAGCTGTACAAGCATTTTTGGGTCGTGAGCGAGATCCCAAGCTAGATCTAGGCCACCTACTGTAAGCGCCAGGCTCTCGGATCCTTCAGCCACGACCTGCGCAGCAAAAGGAGCGAGCTGGAGCTGATGTGCAACTTGCGAGAGTTCAGCTTGTTTCGCAGCTGCTGTTTGAACAATTACTAGCAGAGCCAGTTGTCTAACTGGCATGGTTGTGCTAGCACTATAAATAGCCACGGCAGTAGGAATTGCATTAATTGCATATTCACGAATTTCTTCTGGAGACAATTGAACATCTGAAGCAGATGATTCTTTTCGGTAAGGTCCTGTAAAAGAGCCGACAGGGGGTGGGGGAGGAAGAAGCACCTGTAAAAGCTTGAGCCCGCTAAAAAGAATTTCCTTTGACGTAGCCAAGAATGCGGCAAAAGGGTCTTCAGCACCCTGAGTTAAGGTTGCGGCAACAACCGATGCAAGGGCTGGACGCGATTGTACGTACTCAGGGCACCGAGCCGCGATATGACTACAAGCGCGTAGTACACGAGCAACATGAGGAGTTTGCGGTGAGATATAAGAAACAAGGGTATCCCACATTGTTTCAGACACGACCTCCCTCAAGTCAGACTCAGGAGGCGACCGCTTTGCGATAGCACTCACAAGCTGACACAGCGTGCCCACGACAAGCTCACTAGGCGGTCTCGGTAGTGCAGCCAATAGCTCACGAGCCGGACCAACTGTGGATTCTGAAACAGCATGAGCGCAAGCATCGACAGCACCGAGAATCTGCCTTTGAATATATGTGCCAAAAAACTCCATAATATTTAGGCACGGTAAAAGACATCCCGATTCCAGAACTAGTTCGGGCTCGATTGCAGCAACCGGCTTAACGACTCGAATGAGCTGTTCTACAAGGTCGATGTATTCTAAATTCTCAAATCGTTGCCGTAGAACTGGCACAATGCCGGCATTTACGAGAGCACGCAACGATCCTTCAAAGCCGTTGTCTACTAATTGTGCCATTGCACGCGCAGTGGGTACGAGAATCTCGATATTTTGCGACTGTTGTAGAAGCTGAACTAACAAGCGCACAATGCTTTCTACAGGGAGTGTCGAAAAGCCAAACAGTCCACCCGCAGGCATAAACAGGAAGCGACTAAGCTCTTCTAAGCCTATCTTTATTTGAGAGTCGTCATTGCTTTTCAACTTCGTCATAATGCGCCCCAAACTGGAGTCCATGACGTTCAACCTTCCAAGGCCGCCTTCGGCAGGAAAAACACCACGAAGAGCGCTCATCAAAGGGTGACGGCGAATATTCTCATCACCTATGTTATCTTCATTAGGTAAATCACGCAGTCTGCGATGAATCTCAAGAAGTCCTTGAATGTCTGCGCCAACCCCTGCACCTTCTTCATCATCTTCATCTCCTTCATCTTCTTCTGCATTCTCTTCTCCGTTCTCTTCCTCTTCCTCTTCATCATTATCATCCTCCTCATCCTCCTCTTCGTCACGGATGTTACCAAGCTCATCAAATCGGCTATGCATTCCAAAACCATCCATCATACCTCTTGGGAAGCCACCACCTCTTGGGAAGGCAGCTTGAGCAAAAAAATGGGCCTCATCTTCCGCGTCGTCGTCATCGTCATCTTCTTCATCCCAGCCTCCAATAAGATGTGCATGACTCAATGCAGGATCATCGCCAATGCCAGCATCTGAATCCTCATCTAGGTCATCATCTAGGTGTTCGTGAATCTCGTTTCCGAACTCGTCCAAATCACCATCCATTTCGTCGAAATCATGGGCGTCAGCATCATCTACAAGTTGTACGGGATCTGGCTCAGGCGTCTCTGCACCTTCACCTGGATTCATGCTCCAAGTCTGGCGGAGGGGCATAAGCCTTGATGTATCGAGAGGGGACAAAGACGTCGATGGCGTTACAAGGTGGACTGCTGGGGGTAGCCATGTAGCCCTTACCCACAAGCGTCAAGGGAAGCTCAATAGTCACATGCGGTTTGCGAACCGGTTTGACACAAATGATAGATTGGGGAGGGCTGCAGTTTCAGTGACATTTTATTAAATTAAGCAGCGTATGATGTTCGGCTAATGTACAGTAACTGTATGTTTAGCACTACCTTTTTGGAAGAAAAAAAAAAGAAAAAAAGAAAATTTAGAGTCAAGACATGCGGGTAATGATTGAGTTCAGACCTGTTATCGACACACGCAATATATTACTCTATACTTATTCAATACATATTCAATATATATCTTAATATAATAAGTCAGACGATTGACATAATGTCAAGAGACTACCCCGAACCAAATTATTACTTCTGACTTGTAGTTGTTTGATTGCTTTCTCAGAATACTCTAGGTTTGTTTAGGCTTTGGCTGCGAGTCCTGTGCATCGGATGGCTTAACAGTAGGCGTTACTTCTGGCTTAAGGGCAATATCCCAAAAGAATTGTGTTGCAAATCCGGAAATCAGAAATAGAGGTACTGTGTATACAAACTGAGACTTTGGTGCATGTGGAAATAGCAGACTGGCAAGAAACAGTTGGGCCGCCCCACCAGCTAGTTGAGTAATTGTAACAAAGCCTTGTAGCAAGTAAGTCTGTTTTTTGAACCAAGCTGCAGTGAAAATTGATCCCACTGTGTTTATTGCTGCAGCTGCTGTTCCAATTACGCGGAACCAGTACAACGCCGTTGCCTCATAAGGAGTCTGTCCACGCCATACAACACAGGAGGCAACTAGCAAAATCAAGTCGGTCATGGATGAGTTTCCAAGACTATTAGAAGCTATAGCCTTGAGATCAGGCCTCCCTAGTAGTTTACTACACAAAACAATAGCTGCTGTTCCTATCGAGCCTATAGCCAAGGATCGTCGCACCAATGGTGTGTCGTTGAGTGCCGCGATGGCAAGTGACATTTGATTGTAAAGGATCAACAGAGCAATTTGGCACAGAGGAGCGGCCTGAATGCCGCTTTTTTCCGCACGGCCAAGCATCGACATTATTATCTGGTATGATGAAGGTGGGCCCTAACCTGCGATACTGCGGTTATCTCAGATATGGAACAAAGGTGTGTGCGCTAGGGCAGATCAAGGAATTAATTGGCTGGGCCGTCGAATTAAGTAAACCGCTGTCTAATCCCGAAATCAGACGGTTTAGTAATTCTGTTTAAGAGCGCAGAAGTTGGCCTGTGTTCATGGTATAAATGTTGTGTTTGAGGGATCGATTATAAGGACTGAGTATTCGTTGTCAAACAAGTACTTTAATAATCATCTCGTTCAGTGAATTCATGAGGTTAATCAATGTGTGCTCACCTAGGAAATTGGCCTGCGCTAAAACCATAAAGTGAGCATCATTGAATTTGATTCTAAGGTGTATTCATCATGCCACTTTCGTGACGCCAGTGTTTCAAGCATTTAGTTATAAGATTATGGACGTTGCGCATATTAAACTAAACTAATTGTAGCGAATTAGAACGTGACTTTACCTTATGATGCTTGTCATTCTAGAATTTCTTATATTATTGCCCTTTGCATGCATTTTCTTCCTTGCCTTGTCACAAGAAACTATTGGTCTTTTTACTCACTAATGTCATATTCTTCCTGTATATCGTCATCTTCGAGGCTCTGTTTGTATAATTCGAGCGCTGGTGGATATATTTCGTCACAGATCACGCGGGCAATTTCAGAGTTCTCATCCCGGTCTTCTTTATTGTCCGTAGTGGTGTAATCGAACCATGTGAAAAAGCTTTCTTCACCTCCTCTTTTGTGCAAGTCAAGGAGCGATTCGCTCTTCCACTCGATTGGCGTTGGCTTTAGCGAATAATAGTATTCCTCGTCCGAATTCCAAATTAGCTTTTTTCGTAGCCGCTGGGCATTGAAATAGGGATTATCTCCAAACTCAAACTCGATTGTCACGTTCCGGGAGTTCTCAGTGTCCCATTCGATCCAGATTTCACGTAGCGAGTCAAACACAAGTGAGTCTTCGTAAAGTATATAAGGGCTCAAAAGCTCGCTTGTCTCGAGTACACTTGGCCAAAACCTCGGTGTAGCGGCAATAAATTCTCGGCGCTTTGTATAAAAAGGCTTCAATAAAGAAAGGCTATAATCATAAACTTGTCTGTCAAGTTGTTCCTGTTCCTTTATTAGTACATCCATTACTACAGGGCCACAGGCTACAGCAGGAAATCAAAATCACAAGCACGAAATAAAAAGGCTTCCTACTATTCGTCTTGTATCACTGGTGGACCGTGATTTCTAGACTTATAGAGGATGATGAAGGTGGTCCTCCGTAGCAGCAGCAGCAGCAGCACCGGGTCTAGTACCCTAGCCCTTAATTATGGGGCTAGGACCTAAATGTCAGGCCACTCGAGAACGCGTCGCGTCTCCTTTTCAACAACTCGAGCTGAAATACAAGAGCGATCCACCCGCCTATAATCATGGGTCTTCAGAGCCTGCGATTACACAATTTCAAGTCGTATGCCGGAGATACTGTGCTAGACCTCGACAACACTAATTTTGTTTCTGTGGTTGGCCCAAATGGTAGCGGTAAGTCCAATTTGTTAGATGCTGTTTGTTTTGTCCTCGGAATGCCACCACCGCAACTGCGGTGTACTCGTCTCACAGATCTTTGCCATACAGGTTCGTCAAAGATGTTTGTAGAGGCCACTATTAACATTTATGGCCACATCCAGGTATTTCGTCGCACGCCAAGCACGTACATTGTTGATGGCGAACGTGTGTCATCCAGCGTTTATGAACAACGATGGTCTCGTTTGAATGTGTTTCCCCAATTGATGAACACTGTTGTATTACAAGGCGACATTGAGAAATTGGCTGGCGCTGCGCCCAGCCAGCTGTCTACTTTAGTAGAATCACTTGAGGCTGTGGAATCCACGCAGACAGAATCTGACTTTGCTGAGTTACGACGCGAATTTGAATCTACTCGCGAGGCTCTTGCTAAGGCTCGCGCAGCCGCCCACGCTCATTCTTCTGAGCGTAATAATGCTCAGGACGCAGTCGATGAGTTTAGGCAGCTCCGGGGTGCTCGTGCATTGCATGATAAATTAACCGCAGAGCTTCAAGACGTGAAGGCTCAGCGTGTGACGCTTGTTGATCGCGCACGCCGTGCAAAACTTACTGGTTTGAAGAGAAAGTTGGCCGAGGCTCGTGCACAAGTCGAGGAAGCTCGAGCTGAAGCTCGCTTAGTGTCTCAAGACAGTCGCATATTACGCAGTGACTATGCTAAGCGACGTAGGGCAATGCAGGCGGCACGTACCCAAGAGTCTGAGGCGCGGGCCGTGTTATCTCAGATTGAAGCTCAACAGACACCGTTAAGCCATAAAGTGGCAGCGCTTGAAGCTGAACAGCGGGTTTTGGACCCTGAAAGTGCTTTTGCTAGCGAGTCTTTGAAGGCTGCGGAAGCAGAACTCTCTGGCGTAGAACGTGCGCTACATTTTCTTTCTCGTGCTGAAGCCCAAACTCGCATTGAGGATGAACGGGCTATTGGTGCTGCTCCAGAGCTACGCCAACTGTGGAATGAACTAGATGATCAATTTCGCAAGTCTCATATTTCTGAGTTGGAAAGTGTTGCTGATGCGCAGTACCGCGTTGATGCAAGCAAACTTGCAGTCGAGAGCCTTGAAGTCGCCATTGAGGCTCATACAGACTCACGCGACGCTGCGGATATGCGGGTTCGGGAGCTAGAAGCTAAATTGGCCCAAGCTGAAGCTCACGTAGACGAGCACGTAGCACGCACGGCATCGTTTCGTTCGCAACTTGAACAAGTGACACATGAATTGGCCGAGGTTCGTGCCGAAATCTCTGAATTGCAACCTCGTCTCGAGGCTAGTACTGAGAAACTACAACGGGCCGGTGGCAACAAGGCAGTGCTTGAAAAACGAAGACGATTGTTGGACTCTGTAGATCGAATGAAGCGTAGCTTCCCTGGAGTGATTGACTTACTAGGTGACATAGTAAGCCCCTCAGAGTCGCAGTTTCAGACAGCTCTCGAACGCGCCTTGGGATCCTTTGGTGATGCGCTTGTTGTGGATTCCGCAGAAACGGCTCTCAAATGTGCGAAGTTTGTGCGCGAGCAACGTCTGGGTGCTTTCACGTTTATGCCTGTCTCAGATCTGGATGTGAAAGGTATCGACGCAGGTTTACGTGCGCGATTGCGCACTTCTGGGATTCATGGGGCGCGTCTTCTCATTGACAGCACTTCAGTAGACTCAGCTGCCCGTCCTGCTGCAGTATATGCACTAGGTGATGCTGTTGTTGTTCCACACATGGATGCGGCTTTGCGACTTCGTGAACTGGGTTTTAGTGTCCGGTTAATCACGCTCGACGGTAGCGTCTTGAGTCCTAATAATCTTATGAGCGTGATGCCTGGTATGGCAAGCTCAGCTGCCTCGGATAGAGCCATTGCTGCTCTGAGTCGCAAGACGGCTCAGCTAGTCGAACGTTTGAAGACGACTTCAGCTCGCGAACCTGATCTCGTGGATAACGAAGCAGAACTTCTCAGTCGCATTGATGCTGGCATGGAGGCTCAGGAAGCTGCCAAGCACGATGCAGTTATAGCTTCAGAGCAGCTTGATAGTGCTAAGCGTGAGGCAGAGCACTTGTCTGAGCCGATAGATGCCGAAACTCAAAAGAGTATAGCTTTGGATAAGCTGCAAGAGCACGAGTTCGAGTTGAAAACCCTGAAAGATGCGCTACATGAATTTAAGGCAGAGGCTTTCAATCCGTTTTTGGCACAGGCTGGTGGAACACTGGCTGAATGGGAACCTGTGTTTGATCGCAGCACAACTCGTTTGGCGGAACTTGAGCGTGAGCGAACCACGCTAAATGACCGGCTTGCGTCCAGCAATCGTCGTCTGGAAACAGCGCGAGATGTAGTGAAAGATGTCAAGCAACGAAAGCAGGCACTTGAACGTGCTCATTCTGCATCCAAGGCTGAAATGGAGGAGCTGGAGAAGGCAGCTCGGACAGCTACGACAAAATTAGACAGAGCTATTGCTCGCATGCGTGAACTCAAAGCCGAGGCTGAGTCGAAGAGTGATGAGGTCAGTCAAGCTGAAGTTGCTATGGATGAGGCTAATGAGCGGTTAGAACAAGCTGAGCAAAATCAGAAGCGCGCTTCAGCTAACCTTGAAGCTGAGAGATTAGCTGAGCGACTCCGGAAGAATGCACGCTTGAGTACTGATGGCAGCGCTGATATCGAAGGCACGCGGCAGGAGACACGTGGTGAACAAGAAGATTCACCTGTGGATACACAAGAAAGCGGCAATAATAGCAGTAGCGAGGATGAGAATGAGGATGAAGATGAAGATGAAGATGAAGATGAAGATGAAGATGAAGATGAGGAAGACGAAAATGAAGACGAAGAGATCTCAGCAGCGGGTGAAGCGCCCGATAATACATCCTCGACTATTCTTTCTGTACAACAACTGGAGGATCGCATACGTGAAATAGAAACTGAACTTTCCACCTTGAATGTCTCAGAAGACTTCGAAGCGTATCTTTCTCAAGCTGCCGAGCGTTACTCCCAGCTCAATGAAGAGGCTGCTGCTCATCGGGATGATAGTGATGAACTTCGGGAGCGTCTCGAAAGGTTAAGAGAACGTCGCGCGGCTCACTTCGATATGGCCCTTCGCCAGTTACAAGAGAGTCTTAATGAAGTATATGCCGAGCTCGTTGGTGTGAATGCGCAGGCCGTTCTCACGCCGGTGAACCCTGATGAGCCCTTTGATGGGGTAGAGTTTGCAATTATGGCTCCAGGAAAGCCATTTGCGCCAGTTACTCAATTGAGTGGTGGTGAGCGGTCTATGGCAGCGCTGGCGCTGTTGTTTGCATGTCAGCGGTTGCGGCCGGCACCTTTTGTTGTGCTTGACGAGGTCGATGCCGCCCTGGATTTCGTAAACGTAGCAAATGTGGCGCAATATATCCGCAATCATTCGAAGACTACGCAATATATTGTAGTATCTTTGAAGCAGCGGCTCTACCAGCGTGCGGGACATCTTGTGGGTGTGTATAAGCATGAACTTAAATCAAAACTTCTGACAGTTGCGCTCTGAATCCGTGAGAAATGAAATCTATTATATTAGGCTTTACGATAGCTTTAATCAAATATTTATTAAATAATAACTCTTTTCCTAGTTGTCTTTTCCTAGTTGGTCGCGCGCTAATATTTAATGCCGAGGAATAGCCCACACCACCCACCAAGAAGTAAGTGTTTAAGGGAGTTTATGGCAATTATCCATTGAAGGTCAGTGTAGTGGTTCCTTTTGAGTCTATATGTTAAACTTATCAAGTCCTTTAGTGTCGCTAAATGAACGGATACCTGAATTAGTATATATTTGCTGACGCGAAAAAGTAAATTCATTCTATCTCTAACTATGACAATAGAATAACAATGACACAGCTGACCTTGGTGAGGAGGCAGAGAGGCAGGGTTTATTTTCATAACCAGGGTTCCTACGTCACCATGATACGGTGTTTGGATGTCGTTATGAAAAAGATGTAATAATATGATAAAATAAATTTATTTAATAGATTGTTGAGAGATTACGGCCATTGACTAACTAAAGATGAGACTGGACACGTCGCATATGCGATATCTCTCTAAGAACGACTTTCGTGTTCTCACGGCTGTGGAAATGGGATCCAAGAACCATGAAGTTGTACCAACGCCGTTGATTCTGTCAATCAGCGGGCTGCGGAATAACGCGATCCTACAGAAATCGATTCAAATTCTATCGAAAATCAACCTCCTTCACCGTGAGAAAAACGTAAAATACGACGGGTATAAGCTCACGTATCATGGTTATGACTATCTGGCACTTAAGGCAATTGTAAACCGCGACACCGTTTTAGCGCTTGGCCAGCAGATTGGAATTGGTAAAGAATCTGATATTTTTACGGTGGCCAACGCCAAGGGAGAACAGCTGTGTTTAAAGGTTCATCGATTAGGCCGCGTTTCTTTCAAAGCAGTCAAGAATCAACGGGATTATTTGGGAAAGCGCCAAAGTGCAAGTTGGATATACTTATCGCGACTTTCAGCCCAAAAAGAGTGGGCATTCATGAATGCGCTTCATAATGCGGGCTTTTCAGTACCCACCCCAATAGATCAGAGTCGGCATCATGTTGTTATGTCACTTGTTCAAGGGACCGTGCTGCGGAAAGTTACTGAGCTTGAGGACGCATCGCGCGTTTATGCATTGTTAATGGACTTCATTGCTAACTTGGCCAATCACGGTCTTGTGCATTGTGACTTCAATGAGTTCAACATCATGGTTTGCGATTATAACCCGGAATCGCCAGAATCAGAAGTTGTAGTGATAGATTTCCCGCAATGTGTGAGCATTGATCATCAGAATGCACAGGAGCTTTTTGAGCGTGATGTCAACAGCATTCGCCACTTTTTCTCGGCCAAGTTTGGCGTCGAAGGTGACTATCCATTATGGAAGAATGTCAAGCGTGAGGCTCAGCTTGATATGGAGGCAGATGCCAGTGGCACGGATCGTCGTGCTTTGAAAGAGCTTGAGAAGTATCAGCGTATGATTGAAGAACAGAACCCTGAAGGTCAACTTGAGACCTTTGATACTGAAGGGTCAGAAAATGAAGATGATAGCGTGGATAGTGATACTACTGCTGAGAGTGAGGCTGAAGACGACCAGAGTGATGAAGATGTTGAGGAAGAGTCCGTTCTAAATGAGCGGATATCCCAGCTAAGTACATAATTCTTGTATGTGATTTTTATATGGTTCTAATCATTAATGTTTCAAATCGATGAAACATTTTTTTTCTTCCAAATATTGTTGTGAATTAGTTAAAAATAATAATTTTATTGTTTCTGTTGTTTTTTGTTGCTATATTATATTATTATTGTTAATTTAATTTAATTTAATTTATATTCTTTCTAGTCTGTTGGACCTAAGTCTGCCGCGATATACGCTTAGATTGACTAGCGACTCGGTAATGCGTATCGTGGAGAAAGAAAGTACATGTTAATATAGTGGTACAGTTCTGTGGTGATGGACAGTCATGTCGGGTGCTCGGCCGGTAATACAAATTGGGGTTCTTTTAGGTGCAGGACCGCAGCTCAGTGCTGGAATGCGGACAAAGCTGAAGTCACTTCTGAAGGAAGTGTTTATATTAGCACAGTCATTGCTCAGGGAAGACATTTTGAAAACCGATCTTGATCTCATATATATTGCCGAAGTTCTGACAAGTAAGCTCGAGGATTCAGACCTCACTAACGCGGGACGCGGCAGCGAGCTATCAATAAATGGAATGGTAGAATGTGATGCAACTATGGCAATATGTTGTCGAGAATACGACGTATTCGCTAGTTGTGGCGCTGTTCCGGATCTACTAAATCCAATCTCGCTATGCTCGAAACTGGTGCAAAACCAGTTAGATCCGAGTCCAAGATCACGCTCGGTGCCCAATTTTCTAGTAGGGAGTGGCGCACGTGAATATGGTCTACGGCTGGGGTTATGCAGGGCCGACCTTGCCACACGGCGAGCCAAAGAAACACATCAAAAATATCTAACTTCAACACAAAATGTGGAACTCGACAGATACACGGACACTATTGGGCTCATTCTTGTACACGGCTCAACAATATGTGTGTGTTCAAGCTCTGGTGGGCCAATTCTTAAAGATCCAGGCAGGATCGGCCCAGCAGCGCTATTTGGATGTGGATCTTATAGTACTTCTGAATCTGCTAGTGTTTGCTCAGGCTTTGGTGAAGACATTAGCTCTACGCGATTGGCTCAAGTGACAGCAGAATCAGACCGTGACTTACTGGACATATTAAAAGGGCCGTGGAAAGCCAGGTTACAACGTAGTGATCCATATTTCGGTGTGGTAAGAGCGTCTCTTACAAGCGACGGTGTAGCATTCGAATGGCAGCACACAACTGAGGGTATGGTCTGTGGATTCGCACGCGTAAGCGTTGACCACATCAATCATCATTTAGTCTCAAGTACAGAGCCACAAGGGGGTGGCGTGCGTATGTAAATTACGTTTGAAAGACTAGTCTCGGAAAGCTAAGTGCAATAATAGCGATCACCGAAGTCGCCTAGACCAGGCAAAATGTACCGGTTTTCGTCGAGTTTGTCATCGATCCAACCTGTGACGATTTGGACTTCGGGATGCTTATTTTTGAAAGTTTCTAAACCTTCAGGCGATGCAATGAGATTAAGGAAGATAATGCGCTCGGCTGGCACGCCGCGATTCTTCAACACGTCAATAGCTAGAAGCGCTGAGCCACCAGTGGCAAGCATGGGGTCCAGCAAAAACACGTAGCGATCAGAAATGTCTGACGGAAGCTTATCATAAAATAATTTTGGCTGTGCTGTCTCCTCATCACGCTGGATGAGAATCTTTCCAATGCGCACCGAACGGCAGCAATCACGCAAACCCTGCTCCATACTCTCACCAGCACGCATAATACTCACACCACATATGTGCCCTTCAAACTGCACACCCTCATGTTTGGCACCGGTGGGTGTCAAAACTGTTAAAGGCTTTACAGGAAGTAGGTCAAGACCGCGCTCCACAAGCAGACGGATGATCCGGTCTGCGAAAAAGATGAACTGCGACCGCGGAGTGTCGCGGTTCCTCAAAACTGTATACAAGCCCTTCAGCTGGTTCGTGACCTCCAGAACCGTTACTGGCATCTTCTACTTTCACCTGTTTATCGTCAATTTGATTCAGGGCAGACAAGGTGAGGGTTATACGCATATGGTTTCCAGCTTTAGGCTTAGGCATCGCAGCCAAATTAATTATATAATTTTTTTGGCACAGCGGCGATTCTTGCAAAAAAAGAAAAGTCTAGCTCCACAATTTATTCGAAATGCCCCGGAGTGCACGTAATAAAGTAGTATCGCTCACACAGACCGAAAAGAAGGGTCGTGAGAATAAAGAAAGGATTGCTGATGAGATTCGTTCAGCAATGGATTCGTTCGACTACGTGTGGGCTCTTGACGTGCAGAACATGCGCAACCAGTTTCTGAAAGAGATCCGCCAGCACTGGCAGGGCAGCAAAATCCTATTTGGTCGCACAAAACTCATGCAGCATGTCTTTGGTCGCAATCCCGAAGACGAGTACATGGAAAACAGTAGTCAAATGTCAGAGGTTATGAAGGGCGATGTTGGTCTCTTGTTTACCAACGAGAAGCCTCAAGTTGTTCGTGACTATTTCGATTCGTACATTAAAACTGATTTCGCCCGTTCAGGCCAGGAGTCTCCTATTGAGTTCACTGTGCCTGCTGGCGTTGTTTACTCTACTGGTGGCCAAATCCCGCAAGACGACGATGTCCCATTAGTGCATTCGCTCGAGTCTGCCGTACGCGCACTCGGAATGCCCACGCGGCTTGAAAAGGGTAAAGTTATGCTTGCAATTCCTTATACAGTCTGCCGCCAGGGCCAGATTTTGGACTCGAAGCAGACGCGTTTGCTCAAGCAATTCGGTGTTGCATGTGCCCAGTTCAAGGTTAACCTGAAGGGTCATTACTCCAAGAATGATTCTAAGTTCTTTGCTGAGTAGATGTGTTGTTTAAACATAATAAAGGAAAAAAGGATAAAGGTGTCAACAAATCTGAGAGCAGTCTCAGAAATTAGAGGCAGAATGTAACCGATCTGCCTTACTTGTCTGTGTGAAGTTAATAAATACCTTACTTTACGGACACTCTCTGCTTTAAACGATTTATGTATTGTTATTTGTTTCTGTCGTTATTGGGAATGGTTTGTTCTTGCAAGGACCTGCTATTATCTGCGAAATAAAGAACGACTCTGCAAAGATTATCAAGTGAAATGACTTAGTGTTTTTTCTCTCAGCGTTTAATTCCTTTGATTTAATTTTTCTTTTCCCCCTTTTCAGTCATTAACTGGTATTTATTTCTCAGATGTTCAATTTTCCTTTCTCCGCCAGCCCTTTCTCTCTCTCTCTCTCTCTCTCTCTCTCTCTCTCTCTCTCTCCATCATTGTTAACCGTATCACCGCACACTTACTCCTGATCTATATACTGATACATATTAAAGTCTCATTGAGACAGAAGCCCATCTACAAATGGAGAGAAATGCGACTGCGTGGACGCAGATTCTTTCCGAAAAGACAGGTCCACAATTGCTTCAAGCTTGTGAAGATGCCCTAGCCATATGGCCTCATTCTACTGAGATCTGGTCGATATATATTCGAGCATCGTCCTCACCTAAAGAGTTGTTCGAACGATGCCTACCTTTGAGTGTAGATCCGAAGCTGTATCTTCTATACATTGAGCATATCAAAAATACCTCACCCTCAGAGCTCGTAGCAGCATTGGAATACACGTTGGAAATGGTCAGCTCCGACCCTGAAGCAGGTAGCATTTGGAAGATGTATATTGATTTTCTGTCTTCAAAACCAGTCTCAAACGAGTGGGAAGAGCAGCATCGTCTGGATGAGGTTCGTCGCGCATACAAACGTGCTGTGGCCTTACCTCTTATCAACGTTGAATCGCTCTGGCGGAGTTATGGCCAATTCGAGACTAGTGTTAGTCGGCAACAAGCGCGCAAGTTCATTGATGATCGCTCTCCCTCGTATATGACAGCACGAAGTTGCCTCAAAACGTATTTGTTGGTCACGAAGGGTCTGAACTTCAGCACCATGCAGTCACCCGCAACATCGCAAAGTGAGACATCGAAATGGCGTCAATATATCATATGGGAGCAATCCAATCCTCTAGCACTTGGTCCTGAAGAGCTTTCGAATCGCATTAATTTCGCTTATCGTCGTGCTACTGCTGCTGCTCGATGGTCACCAGCTCTATGGTTCGACGCTGGTGGAACCGTTGGGCCAGAGTTCTGGGAGATGGGTGGCAAAGCTATGCCTGAATCGTATCTGCTTTGTTTTAAGCTAGTAGAACATTTCGAAGGTACGAATGAGTACTCCGAGGTTGAACGTGTAATCTTCAGGCTTACAGACAAATTAATAGATACTGAGCAGGATCCTACGCCAGGCTGGGCAGAGCTTTGTAGATGCACCCATCGCATGAAAGGTGCCGAAAATGCTCGTCTAGTTGTCAAGCGTTGTTTTGATTCAGTGGCCACACCTACGGCTAGCCTCTACATTGCTGCGGCTGGTCTGGAAAGTGACAATCCTGACCTTGCGGCAAAAATTTGGGATTTTGCATATTTGCAATTCCCTCATGATAATGCAGTCATCAAGCGTTATATAGAGCATCTTTTCGTTGAGCGTAAGGACCCTGTGAACGCTAGAGCCGTGTTCGAAGAATCAATAGCTTCTGGAGCACCACAACGCGATCTCTGGGATTTAATGCTTCGCCATGAGGCTCGGTTTGCCGAGCAGTCGGAGGCAAACCTTGGCGCTCTTCAACGTCTGGAAAACCGGTATCGAGAACTGTGGCCACAGCAGGATACCGTTGCTCTGTTTGCGCGACGCTTTGATGGTATGCAACACTTATTCGACGATACAGAGACTGGAGATCAAGAACCAGCACCGGATCAATCGATCGTTGCTGAGAATTCCTTAATTGGTCGCATTATGGCAGCACTCCCGCCACGAAGCATGTATGATGGACCCATTGTCGACTCCCGTAAACTCATGCAGCTCATTGCCAGCTCATAGATTCGGTGTTACATATTAAGGGTCGCAGGTCGACCTGTGTAATAGAACTCAAAATTTTAGCCCGAATGATAATAATACATGGAAAAGTTCTTTTCTTTAGTCTTTCTAGCCCTCCTAGTGTAAAATAACTGCCTATGTATTTTTTAAATTCAGTTCAAATCAGTTAGCGTTTAGTTTCAGCATATCCTGAACCCTACATTACTGCTGATGTACTCCTGCGTCATTTGTACCCTTGCCCTGTAAGTAGTAGAGATATATCGATCTGTATCTCAATATGACACCATTTTAACACCACAATCAGCTGGTATTAGATCCAAGGTACTTGAATTCTATTAAAATTTGGATGCTTCGATTTTACGTCACCGCGCATTCTTGATTTACTAGCACTTATTACTAGCAGGACTAAGTACTTGTCTAGTTTTATCTATGAGCTAGTAATGAGGAAAGGTCCAGTTTCAACTCGAATCGTGGGTTGTTTTTTTCTCCAAACTCGAAGTCAGCAATAACATATATATAAAAAAAAAAAAACTACGATTAGCTGACATTTTTATATTCTTGATCGTTCTATTGAATCCCTTGTTTATTCATGCTTGAGTTGATCATCAAAACTTCTCTCCATTAGCGTAGCTTAATTTCACATCTTTCATCGGTGGTTTGCTGATCAGTTTATTAAGGCTGAGCACCTTTTCTGCCGTTGGCGCTATGAAAGCTCCTTGTTGGTCAATGATGCTAGCTAGGTCCCGCGGATCTATCCCCGTGGCTGTCGCAATAGTATTCAATGTTAGCTTGCGCCGCTGTTTGCGCTGAGCATGTTTTGCGACATGAAATGCTAATTCCTTTCTCCAGTATGCATTGTATGCAAGTTCGCCATGATTGCTCAATGGCTTTTCAGGCGAGCCTACCGTATTATTTTTCCTCGTTAGCCAGTAAGATAAACGAATTAGGCGCTGCCCAAGTCCATTACCCTGAAATGGAGGAAATACTACTATGCAAGCTAGGTTGTAGTCATGCCAACTATGGATCTCCTTTGAAAAAAAGCCCGATACCAATCTGGATTTCTTATCGAGTGCGACATAAAACACAAAAGCATCAATCGCGAAGCTAATCGACTTCGTGGATAAGAACAAGCTACCCAACAACGATAAACATTGTAAATAAAGCTTTGTACTTTCCGAGTTGATGCCGCTCACACGGATCTCGTGAAATATGTACTTATCATCCTCATATACTGCGGTACCAGGTAATGAATTGCGAAAACGGCATAGTGGCTCATGCTCATTGACATTTTCCTGTTTAGCTGAGTACAACAAGCAATGTTTGCACACATATAAGTCATATTCGCCGAGATCCTCGGTTTTGGCAGGAAGAACCTGCCAGATTGGCTGAGGCTCACGACAACGGAATGATTTCAAAGATTTTGCATCAGGATCTACATATCCAGTTCCGGGACACCACGGCGTGAGTTTGTGAGGCCCGTAATAGACCGTTTTGAGCATCCGCCAGGTGCCCAGATCAGTCTCCTAGTCGTATATGCTGAATCTGAATATTACGTGATACTGACATAAATGAAAGATCAGACTAGAGAAAAATAAATATTTCAAACTGGTTAGGATCGCGCTTTGTCGCAACTTGACAGTTTAAAAACTTAATGGCGAAGTATCGTCAGAGATTCAATGATGCTGCTCGTTCGGGAGGTGTTGCAAAGCGTAATGCTCTCAAATCTAAAAGGCAAAAGCAGTTCAACCGTGAATTGAGTGCAGAAGAAGTCGAAAAGGCCCAAAAAGTGCATGAGGCTGCACGACCTGAGTCTGATGCTCGCAAACGAGTAAGGATGGCTACACAATTTCCTGAAAAGGCCAATGCAGCTAAGCGCAAACGTTTAGAGAAGTATATAGAAAGGCAAGTCCGCAAGGAAGAGAAGGATGAGCTACTGCAGAAATTGGCCCAATCTCAAAAACAGGTCGATACAACTGCACTGCAAACGTTAGGGACTCTTGGATCAGGACGGCAGGCTGCAAGGGCATATAATACGGAATCGGGTGAGAGTCCGGGTGCGAGCCCGAGTTCGTCAGATAACGAATCTGAGCAAGATGATGTGGAAGCACCGATTACAAGTAAAAAGGCGAAAGTCAATTTCCCTTCAGAGCCTGAATCTGATTCTGAATCACCTTCAAATTCAAATTCAGAATCGAATTCTCAGTCTGGATTAGGTTCTGATTCTGATTCTGATTTAGAATCTGAACCCGAAGAACAATATGATACTCCATCCACATCTAAGAAAGCCTCCAAGATGAACGCTAGATCGGAGACGAAGTCAGAATCAGAATCCGGTTCCGAATCGTCAGATAATGAGCATGACAAGCCTCAAGGAAGTTTCATTGACCACAGACCTGGAAGCTCTGGAGTAGGGCTTGCCGGATTTGGGTTCTCTAACCTGCCAGAGAAGCGTACCTCTAAACCGAAGAAGAAAATGAGTTGGCATGAACGTTTGGGAATCCCTGCTGCGCAGGAGCTGCTTGAGAAAGCCGGGGTTGGCGAGGACTCTGATGAGGTTTCCGAAGACGACTCGGATACTGAGTCGGAAAGTGTTGATGATGAACCGTCTGCGCGGAATGCGGATCACTCTAGTGGATCTGAGGATAGTTCTGAGTCCGGCTCTGAAAATGGAGACGAAGCTGCAGATGACTCTGAGTATGACTCTGAGTCTGAGTCCGAGTCCGAATCCGAATCTAGTTCTGATTCTGGTTCTGAATCTGAAGCTAAGGAATCCTCTGGTAAGCAGTTTTCTGCATGGGCTAGATCAATGGATCCCGAAGCAAATATGCAGTCAATTCCTACTCCGAAACCAGAGAACTATGTTCATACTCCCAGGAAAACTGAGGGCCAAGAGTCCGTTGAAGCCGATCGGGCTCAGCGTAACCGCCCCGGATGGGTGGAGCGTCCTGAGCTTGAACCGGTAGTTGTAGAACGGACACCCGAACTCGAGGCTTTGAGAACAGAACTTCCTGCGGTTGCCAGTGAGCAGCAAATCATGGATACAGTGAATCACTTCGATGTTATCGTTGTCACTGGTGCTACTGGATGTGGTAAAACAACCCAGATTCCTCAGTTCCTATTCGAGAGTGGCTATGCTTCGAAAGGTGTGATTGGTGTGACCCAACCACGTCGTGTTGCTACCGTCTCTATGGCTAAACGCATCGGCTCAGAGTTGTGCGGAGCTGCCAAAGTCGGCTATCAGATCCGTTTCGATACGAACGTATCAGCCAATACACAAATCAAGCTGATGACAGATGGTGTACTACTAAAGGAGATGAGCTCTGATTTGCTACTGTCGCGCTATTCAGTGATTGTTGTTGATGAGGCACATGAGCGTAGTGTGAACACTGATATTTTGATTGGACTCATTTCGCGAGTTGTGAAACTACGAAGAGAGCGCAATATGCCTTTAAAATTTATCATTATGAGTGCTACACTGCGAGTTTCGGACTTTGTGGAAAATGAGCGCCTCTTTCAAAGCCCCCCACCCATTGTGTCAGTTGAGTCGCGCCAGCATCCCGTATCGGTGCATTTTAGTCGTCGCACTGCAGCAGATTATGTTGATGAGGCTGTATCAAAGGCAAGAAAAATCCACGAACGGCTCCCACCTGGCGGCATTCTTATTTTCCTTACCGGTAAAGAAGAGATTGTGAGGGCTATGGGAGAACTTGACCCAAACACAAAGCAGATAAATACCGTAAGTCCATTAGCGAGTACCTCCGTTGTTGAAGAAGAAAATGTGGACTTTGGAGTTGATGACCTAGAAATAGATTCTGAAACTGAGGAGAACCCTGATGAGGATGACGAGGCGGAGTCGGACTTGGGTGAGGATATGGAGCCTGATGCTAACAAGCCGCATGATCAGAAGAAGCTCCACGTTTTGCCTTTATATTCCTTGTTATCCACCGAAGATCAGCTAAAAGTTTTCGAGCCGGTTCCTGCCGGTCATCGTCTCTGTGTCGTTGCCACTAACGTCGCAGAAACATCTCTGACTATTCCCGGTATACGTTACGTTATTGACTGCGGTCGAGCTAAACAGCGTGTTTACGATACAAGTACAGGTATACAGAAATTCACGGTACGCTGGGTCTCTAAGGCCAGTGCAGATCAGCGTTCTGGTCGTGCTGGTCGTACAGGACCTGGACACTGCTACCGGCTATTCTCAAGTGCTGTGTACGAAAGTGCATTTGCTGACTTTGGCGAGCCGGAGATATCCCGAATGCCTGCTGAAGGTCTTATTTTGCAAATGAAGGCCATGGGGATTCATCAGATTACCAACTTCCCATTTCCGACTCCTGTACCTCAAGGATCGCTTGTAAATGGTTTACGAATTCTTGAAAATCTTGGTGCTGTTGATGCTGAGGGGAAACTTACTAGCTTGGGATCCCAAATGAGCTTATTCCCATTGCATCCTCGACATGCAAAGATGCTTCTTATTGGCAATCAGCATGGCTCCTTACCCTTTGTAGTCGCACTAGTCGCAGCGCTATCTGTGGAAGACCTTATTGTTGACATCTCCAAAGTACCAGTGTTGGACGAGCAAGCTGATGTTCTGCAATTGCTCTCTGCAGTGGCATCATATTCATGGACACCCACAAAAGATATGTGCTCCATGGTTGGAATTCGTCACAAGGCCATGAGTGAAATAGCAAGCCTACGAGGTCAGCTTGCACACCTTGTGGCAAGGACGTTGCGAAGTGATGCTGTGTCCAGTCTTACCAAACAATTGAATGCACCATTACCAGTACCGAGTAAAATACAGTTGTCTGCTGTAAAACAGATCATTGCTGCCGGCTATATTGATATGGTGGCTGCTCGACAAGCTCTCTTTGACACTGAAGTGCGTACGTCGCGACAGTTGTTTCGTGTACCGTATATTACTGTGCAGCGAGGCCCTGTTGTTTATTTACATCCTATGTCAAAGATGCAAAAGGCCCCAGACTTTGTGGTCTATCATTCTCTCACTACTCGTGAGGACTCCGATAAGGTCCGAATCAGACCACTGACTGCAGTAACTGATGGACAGCTTGCTAACCTAGCAGCACATACGCCAATGCTCACCTACTCCAAGCCTATGGGAGGTGCATATGCTCCGAAAATGCTAGCAGCTAATAAGCGAGAAGCTTGGGTTGTGCCAAGGTATGGCGCGGCAGTTGGATCTGGAGGACTTGGATGGGATTTACCTCCAAAGAAGATTATTCAAGTACGTGAGGGTACAAAGTGGGTGACACAATGAATATCGTTTTGTCTGTATGATTGTTTACGATCAAACTAATTAGTGGTAATTAATACCTTTAGTTTCTTTTTTTGTTTTTTGAAGTGTGTGTAGAGCACTTCCTGATAATGAAAGTAAGAATGCCATGAATAATAAAGCTGTTGCTATTATGTTGGAGCACCTTTTACTACTTCACCGTGGCACTTTGAGGTTTGACTTCGCATCCTGGGCAGTTGTGAAGTGACTCATGGCAAAATAGATCACAATCAACACAAAATCTCTGTTCACAGTCAGGACATTCGTAACGACTATGTCGCTCATCGAATTCAGTTAAACAGCCAAAGCATTGACCTGCCCCGCCCCCTTCAATTGTTTTGAAATTCTTGAGTGGAAACAGGTGATGATAACTGCGAGCCAGATGTGTGGAGAGGATAAGAGTAAGTTGGCATACAGGGCACACCATAGGTAGAGTACACACCTTTGAACGGCACTGAGGACAAGTAAATCCCTGTTTTGTTGGACGTAGATGGCATGTGCACAAAGTAGCTACGCTGGAATGCTTGGTTCTACTTGGAAAGCCCATTTTAACGGCGACAGAGTTAGCCCGGGCCGTAGTTTGGCTTACCGCTAATGGGACTGTTGCTTCCATAATTAGCTGCTTGAAGTGAGGTTCGTTTAACACCACGTTGTATGCGGAACTATCTCCGTGGTTTGTGCGTCTGGCGATCTCGTTACATACGGCGACTTGAGCTGCAAGACCCACAACACGAACACGTACTTTATCGTCTACAAGTTGATCGATTGTACGGCCGATCTGCCCTGGATCACTGCTCATTAGCGCACCGTATATAACAAGAACCTCTCGAGTGCAATGTTTTGGGACATAGAACAGAACTGCTCTAGCCATTTCAAGGGCATTTTGAAGTGACGGTACGCCCGAGCCTTCTAACTTACGGCACGCTGTAAGCTTTTGTAAATGTACTTCGGGGTTACCATCTAAGGGACTTATGAGCTGTGCCAGGCCATCGCGTAAGCCAACAATTGCTATCTGAGAGATGGGGTTTTGAGCAAAGAATTCTGTCACAAACTCAGCTGCAACACCAAGTACGTGGGAGAGCCTAGTAGGGCGCATGTCTGTATCAGCCATGGCAGAAGACATGTCAATAATCAGGACGAGGTTTCGGATGATCCCGCGCTGGACAGGGCGCGTGTCCTGAGGAATGCGTCTGCGTTTTGTTTCTTCAACCATTCCTGCGATTGTCGTGGCAAGACTTCCGCCAGAGTCCTCCTGTACGACATCCCAACTGCGTTGATACTCGTCTTCCCAACTATATCCACCGCCTTCGCCTGCTGCGCCGGGGGTCCGGCTACGAGTACGCCGAGTAGGCCTCTGTCCTGTAACCGATTCATCTATGTCTTCAATATACTCATCGTCGCTTGAATCCATGGGCCATGTGTGTTTAGATGGGCCTAAAATGTAAAGAAACCACTGCTGCTAATTAAGATGGTGGTGCGCTTACAGTATCGTGGATATGGGAGCTTTGGTGTATTGAAGGGAAATAGGGGATGATATCTGATATAAAGAAGGATTCTGAATTTTTTTTTGTTATAATTTTGTAAGTACATTTCGCTTGAATGTAGACTAGGTACAGTAAGTTCAAAGTCAGGAGCATTCAGGAGAAACTAGAGCGAATAGGTACTAGTTTTGCTTTCATTAGAGTTATAATAGCTTTTGCAAGGTACACAACACCGAATGTGCTATAGACTTTTGCTAACTTCCGTACGTGAGTAAATGGTAATAATGTGATCATTCTCAAACCTTAATTCCTCTGATAACACTAGTATTTGTACCTAGAAGCCCATGATAAGCAAAAGCTTTTCAATTGTCTCGTAATCTTTCTCTCTGGCCTTTGGTAAGATAATGAGAAACGAACCCAGAATAGCCTTGGGTATGTAGCAATTTTAAAAAAGCCCACACACCTTTCATTTGTAAAGATACTTGGACACTATGATGTTCTGGGTTTGGGTAATTCCGCTAATCATAGTGTACGCCTCATCACAATCACCTCGATGGTCATTAGTTGTGTGGGGTTTACCTGCTCAATGTAACATTGACTTGTGTGCAGTGGTAATAGTGCTCTATAATATGCAAGTAGTGCATTCAACTATCAAGGTTTTCCTGGTACACCGTACAAGATTCGGTTTTCAGTAGATATATACGTATATATGTCTGGCCCAATCCTAGGTGCTGAAATATTAAATATCAGACATGGTTGGTCCTAGAGTCTTATGTTGCGTAGTTATCGTTTCTAAATTCAATCACCATTACAATATTATGCGACTAGAATAGGGAGCATTACTCCGCGAGATTTCAATTGTAGTGAACAGTTTAACTGACACTCGCTTTGTGAAAAACATTTTTGTAATTATTTCAAAGAAGCCACACAAAATACATGGAAATCATTTATTTTAGAGCAAGCAATGACTTTAGCGGGCATGACGGTCAGGGTACACACCTGTGTATGTTTGTGCACAGGATGACTATCAACAGCACTGTTCACGTGCTAAAGCGCCACATGGGGCATGGACAGGCAGGTGAAAAATAACATAAAGTATAACTAGAAAAAGGCTCCAAAAACGACAGAAGCTCTGAATCGACAAGTAATATATATCTGAACATTTTGTTTGCATTTGATGTACAGTTTGGTTGAGTTATAACATTATTGAGAAGACATGCCGTAGCTAGATGATCACATGTACAAAACCGTTGTTAAAAAACTTTGCAGGTATTGATCTTTAAGTGCATAACACCCTTACCCAAATTAAAATACACTGAGGCATTGATTTCTAGCATAAAATACATGAACTGCAAAAAATATGTCAGAAAAATATATATTGTCACGAATAAACTATGCATATATCAAAGTAATCTGCCTATGTCACTGATCACATAGAAATATTCATGATCATAATATGTATTATATTTTTGGTTATGTATCAAACCCCTGACCCATGCGGCGAAGAGTCGCGTTGCCTACCCCCGCAGAAAAAATATCCGATGTATCCTCAACTATAAGTACGGCCGACTTAGATCGAAATGTAGAATTCACATCTAAAACAACACAAAGAGCGTTCCGAAGCTATAATCCTCGTCAAAACCCACAACATGCCTCGCTTACCATTCCAGTCATCACAGTCCAACAACAAGGACTCTCTTGTTCCGTCGACATCTGGTTCGAGCGCCCTTGCTCCAACTAACACCGATGGTACTCCTCGTAAGCCAACAAAGTCATTGACCAGCAAACTTAGCAAGGTTTTCTATACCTGGGACTTCATTGAGCACTAAGAAGCGTCTTGTGCCTTGCAGATCTATTTATTCTCTTTTATTTTTATTTGTATTTTTTTTTAATTATTTAATTTAATTTATCTTGAACTTATTTTTGTAATTCAGTAATTCAGTAATTCAGTACTTCAGTACTTCAGTATTTCATTATTTTTATTTATTTCACTCAAGTTGAAATATAGTAAGTTATGGGGATCACGGAGCATTCTGCTTTGGCTTTTATTTGCAGAAAATGCTCCTATACAACTTCATTGTGTTCAGTAGATGCGTACGCAAAAAAACGATGAGGTGCTACAGAATTGATCCTTGTTGGTAGCAAAACCTGAAGGAGCCAGTAACATAAGTGCTCCTCGCTCAACTGCTGTGAATCTGTATTTAAATAGAAATACAAATATATATAAAACATATTTGCTGCAAAAATATTAAATTCTTAAAAAAAAAACCATAATAAAAGGTTTGTAAAAAAAACGGGGCCAACCGGGAATTGAACCCGGGACCTCTCGCAGATCAGCCCAAGCCGAAGCTTTAGCCCTAAGCGAGAATCATACCTCTAGACCATCGGCCCTTGATTGGTGATGAGAGTTAGCATGTAACATATATCTATTATATACAAATCTGAGCCACTCATGTTGAGTAGTAACGAGAAAACGGTACTTTGATGGTGTCGATTCCAGCAGCTACAAATACAAGACAAAGGTTAAACTACATTGAACCACGAAATATCCTAAATATATCTCGCTTAAAGTACAATACTAAACCCAGAGTGGCTACGTGGCAAGAGCGGCAGCGTGAGGTACGCATCCCGAAATACCTCACTTACTAAGCGACGCAAGTTTGGACAACCCATTTTTTGCATCACAAAACACTTTTCTATTTTTCACACCTACTTTTAGTTCCTATGTCTTTCGGTGATTTGTCTACCGCTGCTGGCCTTGATAAGCTCAACACGTTCCTTCTCCACAAGAGCTTTGTGGAGGGCACTGAGGTGAGTGACGCGGACGCCAAGGTTGCCACTGAGGTTGGCCCTAAGTTCGACGCCGAGAAGTACCCCAACATTGCCCGTTGGTACAAGACGGTCTCCGCTCACAAGGAGCTTTCTGCTGGTTCTTCTAAGGAGGCCGAGGGTGACGACGACGATGTCGACCTGTTCGGATCCGATGAGGAGGGCGTTGATGAGGAGGCCGAGAAGGTCAAGCAGCAGCGCGTTAAGGAGTACGAGGCCAAGAAGGCTGCTAAGGGCCCCAAGCCCCCTGCGAAGTCCATGGTCACGATCGAGGTCAAGGCCTGGGATGACGAGACCGACCTGGAGGAGATGCTTGCCAACGTCAAGAAGATCGAGATGGACGGTCTCTTGTGGGGTGGCCACCAGTTCGTTCCTGTTGGCTTCGGCATGAAGAAGCTCCAGATTAACTGTGTTGTTGAGGACGACAAGGTTCTCATGGACGACCTTACTGAGAACATTGAGGCCGACGAGGACCACGTCCAGTCTGTTGACGTTGCTGCCATGGCCAAGATCTAAGCTTGCCTTAAGGCTATATAGCAAGCATTCCGTAGTATTTGTCAGTAAAATGTCTAACTAATTACTGAAACAGACCTAGCGTTTACTTTGATTTAATTTATTCCATCTCATGCACACAAGCCATGGGCTGCGATTACTTAATTTTTTTCCCTTCCCCCATTAACCTACCCATCACCACTGAGGGGAATTTTTCAGACAAGCTAGAAAAAATAAATGAGCCTGTTTTCAAACAAGGCAGTTGATGCCAATAGTGCATCACTGTTTTCCAAGCCAATCAAACGGGATGATTTACTAAATCAAGCTCGCGAGGCTCATAAAGTAGCCCCACCGACAGTAAGTGAGCCGGCGAAGCGTGAAACAGAGTCTAGTGATTCAGAAGACGAAGAAGACGAAGTGCCGGAGGTGGAAGACAAATACTTTGTTGCTAAGAACACGAAGGACAATACAGAGGAGTCTGTCGAGGCTAAGGAGGATACCAATGGCTCAGAAAACGAACTCGAGGCGGAATCAACCGAGACCAATGAACCCAAGGAGGACGACATTGAGCGTACACTATTTGTGAAAAATGTGCCATATTCCGTAATAACCGACAAGAAAGTGTTCCGCGCATTCCGCCGGCTCTTTGAGCCCGACGTGAAGTCTTTGAGGTTCCGATCCATTGCCATGAGCGAGATGATGCCTCGCAAGGCTGCATTTATCAAGCAAAAGCTGCATCCCTCACGCGATGCTGTGAACAGCTATGTTGTATTCAACTCTTCTGACCGTGTTTATGATGCTATGAATGAACTGAATGGCCAAGAATTTGCCGAGCACCACCTTTTTGTTGACCATGCTGCTCGTCCCCGCAAGCAAGATGCGAAACGCTCGGTGTTTGTTGGAAACTTGCCCTTCGAGGCGTCGGAAGAAGCATTGTTTCTTCATTTCCAAGACTGTGGAACTATTGAGAACATCAGAATTGTGCGCGATCCTCAGTTCAACATTGGCAAGGGGTTCGCCTACGTACAGTTCGAAGACGTTTCGACAGTACAAGTCGCGCTTCTCAAGAATGCACAGAAATTCGACAATCGAGAATTGCGCGTAACGCGCTGTCAGTCTAAGGCGACAAAGAAGCCTAATAAGCCGGCTCAGAAACCTCTTTATCAGCGGAAAGCAGAACCAAAGAAGTCACGACGCCGCGAACGTGTTGATGACTCCGGTATGGTCTTGGAAGGTGAGCGTGCCAAGGTCGGGAAACCCGGCATTGACAAAAAGCGCAGGAGAACGGCACCAAAGGGTCCAGGCGGTAAGAATTCTTCTAAGCCTAAAAAAGCGCGTCACAATTAGCAGCATAAAATAAAATAAAGCCTTAATTTAATTTGTCTTCTTCATGACCAAGGCTTACTATCTAGTATTTGAATCTTTCGTTTCTTGGCTTTTCTTTCCTTCTGCGCTGTTTTCACATAAGTCTTCGCAGATCTGTGTCACTCCATTGAGGATGCTTTTTACGAGCAAAGAGTACAGGTTGGTCGACCTGGCTCGGATCCTCGGTATCCGGTAAGACTATGGACGATGGCTCGGTTAGAACGGAATCAAACTCCACTTTCTCCCCGCGCCATTCAGGATATAGGAGTTCTACCCGCGGGGATCGTTTATGGACCTGCGTGCGCTGAGAATCCATGAAGCACCCGGAGCACTTGGAGCACTTGGAGCACCTGGAGCACCTGAAGCAGAGAAGAAGGCTACCCGTATCTCGGGTATAGTGTCGACATGTCGATAACGGGAAATACGTGAAATCGCCACCAGGCCATGTGGCACCGATCAACAGTGGTGGTAGCAGCTGGTCAGACCTTGGTTTGCTAAATGTGCTAAATGTGCTGAGTGTGCTAAATTAGGTTGTCTTTCATAACTAGATTGGCTCGACTATAATGCCTTAACCATGCAGTATGCAATTTAATCATACCAAAACGGGCAATCGAATGCCAATTATATTCTTCTGTAGTCAGGGCTGACTCCAGCGAATCCCAAATATACTTAACATGGTTAATTATCAACGGTTTAGGCAACGTCATACTGGGGAACCTGCCTGGCTTGGCTCGATTCGGATGTATTAGCGAAATGCTAGCGGCGCTTATGTGTCAGCTATGATGGTTTCTTTAATCGAAATACATTATTGATAACAGATCCGGGAACATACGAAAGACTAACGCAACTGGTCTCATATTTCGCAAAACATGAATTAGGATAACTAGAATTATCAAGTCATAGAAAAAAATGACCCCAAATTGAGATGCTCTGTACGCAATTTCACAAACCGTTAGGTAGAAAGACACACACACACCCTAATGAAGATTGCGCTACTTGCGTCTCCGATCCGGGGTAGGGCTAGGTCTATCAACTTATAGCAAATATAGATTCTTGAGACAGTGTTTCACACTTGCGGTAAAAGAGAATGCTACCAAAAAGATGAGAGCATCAAACATGTAATATATACTGTCCCGAATTGGATAATTGACTTGCTAGTGCTACGGCTGTATGTACAAACATCTCACAATGGGCCTTGTCGGTGCTCAATTGAAGGTACCCAGCCACTCTCCCACGGGCTCGAACGATACCCTTGCCCAGACCACAAAGAGGTCATCAGACCTTCTTGTCGTCGACCAAGACAGTAAAAGCTAGTAAAACTACACCTGCGCGGGGCCTTCACCAATGGGGATTGTGCGGCAGATCAAGAATGTGACCGGCGGGTATTCATCGTCGCAAGTGAAGGTGCGCGACGTCACCGCCAATGATGAGAACAGACCGCCTCGTTCCCAGATGCAGGACCTGGCGGAGCTGACATTTGAGAACCATGAAGTCGTGCTTATCATGGACATGATCGACAAACGACTCAATGATAAAGGTAAGTATTGGCGGCATGTCCTAAAGTCCTTGGTTCTGCTCGACTATCTTGTTCATTTTGGCTCTGAAGCCGTCGTACTGTGGTGCCGCGAGAACTTGTACATTGTGAAGACATTGCGAGAGTTCCATCACGTTGATGATGCCGGAATGGATGTCGGCGGAGCGATTCGTGCTCGCGCGCGCGAACTGACTGATCTGGTGTCAAACCAAGAGCGCCTTGATCAAGAGCGTCGGGATGGTCGACGCCGTGGGCCTCGAAGATATCGCCGTGAGTCGGCCAGTCCGGAGCCTGCAGCCGCTGGGTCCCTAGACCGAGCAAGCGATAACGATGATGATGACGAGCTGCAGCGGGCTCTTGCATTGAGCAGGGAAACTGCTGCGCAAGAAGAAGAACGGCGCCGCATGGTTGGCGGACAGAGTGCAAGCCAAGAGGACTTGACACGAGCAATGGCTCTTTCACAACAGAACGAGGCAGCTCTGCTGGCTGGACAAAACAGTTATGACCCATTCGCAGCCCAAGCAATGGCTCAACAGCAGGCACTTGCCCAGCAGCAGGCCAATGCGGAAGCGGCTGCGCTAGCCCAAGCTCAACAGGACTATTTGAACGCTCAGCAACAAGCGCAAGCAGAGCAGCAACGGCTCTATGAGATGCAACAGGCGCAACAGGCCCAGCTCGCACAATACCAGTATGAGCAGCAACTGGCTGCACAGCAGACTCAGAACCAGAGCCAACCAGTCCAGGAGCCCATGCAGCCCCTCAAGACTGGTTCAAACAATCCATTTGCAGCGTTCAACCAACAGCAGCAAGAACAGCAACAGCAACAGCAGGCGGCTCGACCCAACCTGGGTCGTAGACAAAGCCTGCACAGACAGTCCACGTTCGATAAAGAGCACATGGATCGTCTCGACCAGATTTTAAACCTGGAAGCACCAATGGATACTTTTGGCAATACAGGTATGGCCAAGGTGCCTGCGCAACATACACAGGGTGAATTCGTGGATTCCAGCGGCCGCGGCCTAACAGCAATGCTCACACAGCGCAAGACTGGGTCCACCAACAACCCGTTTGCTAGCCAAGGTCAGCAATACACTGGGATTGCCACCACACAAATGCATCCTGAGCATACAGGCTTCGGATTTGGCAACGCGAATGGAAGCCGAAGCAGTACGAATCTCATTGATCTTTGATATTATCACATGAAAGCGTTATTGAAGCTGATCAAAGCCAAGATAAGATAGGACTGTTTTTATACTAGCATTGGGTAGATATCTATTCAAAGATCGTATTCACTTTGTTCTTGGAGCATATCAAAGAGTGGATATTCGCACTGAGATTTGAGCTGTGTTAACATTGCAACAGTGTATTTTCATACTGCCCATTTTGGCCGGTGCACGTAAACCACGCTTATGGTATGTGGTCGCGTGCTATACAAAGAAAGCATCTAGAAAGAAAGCTTAGATCAGTGAATCATATGTATTTAGGACTTTTCGAGCTTCAAATAGCATTTTACGTTAGTGTTTTGCCTTTGTTTTTGGTTTTGGTTTTATGTAGTCTTATTATTATTATTAACTTCAAAATATGGATTTCACACTATATACATACACAACCGGGCATAGAGTGGCCATTATTATAGACGGTTGATATCAATTAAAGAATAAACGCCAAGCATGTAAATGGCAACAACAAGAACAACAACAACAACAACAACAACAATACTAAGAACAAAATAGATGCGTGTTAAATAAATACTAAAGTGGTAGCCGAGTACATGACTTTTGGCCAAATTATTCTCAAACGAGAGAGTATTTTTAATAGAAAGGACAGCCTAAAGTCCTGGGTATGAGCCCGCCAAAACTGTTCATGGTAGATGTACCAGACCGCCAAACCAGGTACCACTAGTTATACAGCGAGTCTGGCACATAATAAATACAAATCTGAATCAACATAATAAGGGGGAAAGAGGAGGGAGAGGAGGGGGGGAAGGAAGAAATTGACACTTTCCACAGAAGGACATTTCTAGGGTCAAGCATTAGTAGCGCTGTTAGTATTGCTAGCATTTCCGGAAGGTCTTCTGCCATTACCATGTGAATTAGTGAAGCTAGAATTTCGACTTCTTGGTTCATCTTCGCGTGGGGGCAAAAGGTGGTGTTCCTGGTCTTGCACGAAAGGCGGTCTTTGGGGCATCCCTGGAATAGGTTCGTCCGAGTCGAACCCAATGACTGATAATGCAGACGAGCCGCTGCGTCTTAAGCGATCTCGCAACCGCAAACCAGCAATTGGTGAAGTAGAGGATCCATGGCTAGTGTGGCTCATCCATGAATCCTGAGTCTGCGTGGGATGGATCCTCACACTATCGACAGACGGTGAGTAAGACGACTGTGAGGACTCGACTGCTTCAGAAAGGACAAGAGTGAGGGGCCCACCATCTTCCTCTTCCCTGTATGGTGTATCATCATGAGAAGGCCGGATGGAATCGGTATTGCGGGTGTCGCTTCCTTCAGGCAGCTGAAACCTACTCAAAATATTTGTGAATGCATTCATGAGCTCGAAAAGAGTCTCTTGAGTGATATTACGGCCCGAATAGCGTAGCTGTTCATACATCAACAAGAATCGCTCCACATTGTGTTTTGCACCAGGCACAAGCAGCTGTCTATAAAGTGCTGCTTCAAGATACTCTCGCAAACTAGCCCCGGCCGGCCGGGTAAACTCAGGAACCAATAATGTACAATAATCCTCGATGAGAATCGGCAGCATATCCGCCATTTTCCAGAATGGAACTCCAACGTCAAGGAGTTCTCCAGCGGGCGAACCCCTCATCTGAGGGTTTTGCAAACCCGGATGTCGAACCTGAGCAAAATTCTGTTGGCCCAAAAAGAGTTCTTGGCATCGCTGCTGAGCCGCTTCAATCCTTCCCCGCATCTTCTTACCCACATCGCGCCGGCCCAGTTGGTGATCTCGAGGCAGTGCGGCAAGCCACCGGTTCACAGTAACACGCCGAACTAGATGCAGCACAATGGCCCACACTGCAATAATTGACATTGCCACAATAACAATGATCGAATTCCAAAATTGCCCCGAGCTGAAACTTTGTGGTAGGATGTCGATGGCTGTACATACAAGCAGCAGCGTTATTATTACCGCAATAAATGTACGACTCACATTATAGAATACGTCCCACGGCTGCTTGTTTGCAAGCCTCGACCACTGGGTATTAACCACATGCTTGGCAGGGCGGCCAGACCGCTTCCATCCCCGCCGCACATTGGCAACAGTGGCAGTGTAGCTTGGCTGCCGCATAAGGTAGCGGGAATCTAGCACTTTAGCTGATATATGGAGCTCATTTCGATCGAGCCACGCTGCTGACATATCACACCAACAGAGTAAATGTGACCTTAAAGACTCAGGCTCTTCGTCTCATGCGACAATTGTACACTTATTACAGTAAATATAGCCAATTCTGATGCCATTGAATCTAGCAGAAATAATATAAATATAAAAATAAAAATAAAAATATTACTATGTGTTTGATATGTGTTCGCTCCATATTCAAGTTCAGACGAGTGATGATTATAATAAGGCTCCAAATGCCCGATACCAGATTTGGATTTCGCAATTATAGATCTGCCTGAGATTCGAAACATTGGACAAAGCCCTCCTTAAACATGCCCGACTTACCTGCCCTGGAGGGTTTTTTTTTCCAGGTGTTGTTGTTGCACTGTCCTCCTCCTCCCAGTTCCAAATATTTTGACGTAAAAGACGCGTCGCTGACTCAAAAGCACTGCAGCCTGTGTGCGTCGTATGGACCTTGAGGGCCGTCCAGCTCTCGACTGGGACCACCCATTCGACTGCATTCCAGTCTCCCAGCTGGCCACAGAAATCAATGAGCTTATAATTGTGTCCGTGGAGTCTGTTGTGCACTCCAATGAGCGCGTGCCGGCATCCATGCTGCAGCCTATGCTCAAACGCATTCGCCTTGAGTATTTTTCGGCCGGAACAATTTACGCGCTTTTAGCAAGCCGACTGCATTTCCAGCAGGAGATGAATGCTGATGCTGCGGCTGCCAAGCTTTGGCGTACGCGGTGGCAGTGTTGTGAGGAGCTCGCATTACGTCTTATACCATATTTTCTGCCGCAAGAGTTTGCTCAGAACTTGGTCTTTGAGTTCTACCCGTTGGCAGATGGCTCACCACTGGGAATTGTACCTACGTGGCTCCGTGTGAGTGCCCTGGAACTGGCTATCAAAAGCGAGGCTAAGCGGCTTCTGGCCCATCCCGTATGCGTCAACGTGGTCACAGACCTTTGGGACGGGCATCTTGTGCTTGATCCACTCGTCCATAAAGTTCATCGCAGTGATGCACTGCGCTCACCAGCCGATCTGGACAGACTTATGAATGCTCGCCGTGGTGTCGTAGTGCGTTACGACTTCGAGGAGACAACCATTTTCAAGCCTTCGCGCTTGCGTGTGCCGAAGTACCGTGAGTGGTTGAAGTTGCTGAATCTTGGTATCATCATTACTCTTTACGTGCTCACAATGGGCCCTTCCTCTTCGACGATAATTGAGGGTCTTTTTCAGGTGTGGGTTATAGCGTTCATAATTGACGAGCTAAACGTGTTGCGCAGCGTTGGGTCACATCTTTTTTTCCTGTCACTATGGAGTATGTGTGATATCGTTACTATCATACTCTGCACAATGTATCTGATGCTCAAGGTTGCAGCGTACATTGTAGCTGAAAGCGAAGCCTCAACCCGTAGTATATGGAATGACAAAAGCTACGATATTCTAGCAGTTTGTGGTGTTACGCTGATTCCTCGTATGTTCTCGGTGCTTGAGGCCAGCGTCGGCTTTAGCCGCACGGTAATCAGTGTACGTAAAATGGTGACCGAGCTGCTCTGGTGCTGGATTGCCATCACCATGTTTTCCGTGGGCTTCTGGGCTGCCCTGGCTCATTTTGGCAAGGGCGTGTTCACTAGGTCCGAGGTCTTCTACGATCTTTTACAGGTACTGTTTGGATTCACACCTGCTGTGTGGACAAGTTGGCATAAATACCCAACTCCTGGAGCACTGATTTTATTTCTATACCTCTTCATGGCGCAATTTGTTGTAACTACCATGGTAACAGCCGCACTAAGTGCTAAAATCATTGCCTCAAAGGACTCCAGTCTTGAGGAATATCACTTCTTGAATGCAGTGCGCACCGAGGTCCGCATTAAGAGCGAGAGACAAGTACTTTACTTCTATTCCGAACCATGGGTGATTCTGTGTTTCTTTCCGTTGCCCTTGCTGCGTCACATCATCCCTACGGCGTGGTATTTGCAAACTAATCGATTTCTTCTCAAGCTCACACATTGGCATATCTTCTTGGCCATCTATGTGTACGAGCGACTGTCAAGTGCGATTATAGCTCGCCAATCTAAGGCTGCTGAGGAGCAGCATCAACGAGTAAGAAAACATGTACAACGGCGAATGCGGAAGACGCCACGACAGCGAGGTCGGTGGGTCACAACAAATGCTGGCATGCAGACATCCAATTTGGACCAGCAGCAGCAGCAGCAGCAGCAGCAGCAGCCGCTGTTCCCAAGGCGAATGCCAAATTTACACCAGAGCCAAAACCAATACCAGAAACAGCGTCAGAACCAAGATCATTTCCAAGATCATTTCTCAAATCAGTACCAAGACCGATATCACGACCAGGACCAAAATCAGGATCAACAAACCTTGGCAACGGAAGGCGGTGTCACCAAGGGAATCAATAATGGAAGTCTTCGTGAAACAAAGTTCGACATCGTCGAAGAGCTACTTCATTCTCCAAGTTTAACTGCCAGCGCACCTGCGGGATCAACGTCCCGCGTGCCAAGCGTAGGCACTTGGCCCAGGCAACCTCCAGCGGCAAGCAGTGCACCATCTCATCGCTGGTCCTTTGATTCCGAAAGGGAGACGCCAAGCATTTTTAATGAACCTCTGGAGGATATTTCGGATCTACACGAATGGATGCGCGAATTACACCAGTCGAACACACGCATTGAAGGAATGCTTGAACGCCTACTTGGCCAGAAGTGACAGTTGTCATTATAAAACGCTAAACAATACGGAGTAAATAAACAGTACGAAGTAGATAAACGAATAATATATTTTCAGAATTTTCTAGTTTAATAATTAAGTTCAATGGCTTTTATGAATGCTGAATTCGCACTGCAATAATGATGGTGGTGAAAGGAGGAGTGTGGTGCGTTGAGGCGGTTCAAGGTGTCCTGCTGACATCACGTGTTATTAGGGGAGGGGGAGGCGCGCAGTTGTTTATGAATGTGGTACATTCAAAATACTCGTTGCCGCGTTCATGCTGCCTCTATGGATTGATACTGATGCATGCCACGATGATGCGGTGGCACTCCTGATGGCAAGCGCTTTGCCATATTTTGACCTTGTGGGAATTTCTGCTGCATATGGCCAGGTTTCACTTGACTATGCCACGCGCAACGCCATGGCGCTCATAACTGCATTCCAAGGAGGTTCTGTGCCCGTGTTCCCGGGAAATGCAAAACCCTCGGTTGGAAAATTACCATCTTATATTGACGGCTCTGGTCTTGATGGTACAGGTCTACTTTCCGTGCCTCAGGGGCCTAAACAGGGCGATCATACAGCGGTGCCAACACTGGCCGAAACACTTCGCCGAGCTCCGCCTCAACAACTCTGCATTGTGTGTCTTGGGCCACTCACCAACATAGCTCAATTAGCTATCGATTACCCTGAGTTAGTCCCGCAGATAGATGTCATCAGCATTAGCGCTGGTGTAGACAACTTCAATCTTACTGCGGATCCTCATGCCGCTGATATTGTACTCAACCTCGCAGAGGTAATAGCACCCCATGTACCCCCGGGTACACCTGTCCCTCAAGTGTTGTTCAGTGAGTCGCAGCCCACCGCAACCATTACTCAGGACCTACTGGAACAGGTTAAACATGGCCAAAATCTCGACAAGTATACTGTATTTCGCCAAATGATGTTCGAGCTTCTCACTCATTATGTGGATCACGTATCCTCACTTGTGTGTGACCCATTGGCAGTTTTAGCGCTTCTGCCTCAAAGACTGGGGGTTGACTTGGGCGTCCAGTTTACAAAAGACGGTAATAATAAACTCCTTGACGCGGCGCCTATGTGGAAGCTGATACTCGAAAGCATCGAGGAGCTTGAAGCTGGTGAAATGTGATCTCAGTACAACTTCACAAAGGCAAGAAAAAAGAAACCCAACCAAAAAAAGACAGTCGAATACTGAATTCGCATCTGCATATAGCATCAATAAATAAGCATTATTTCTCTAGTAAAAGAAAAAAGCCCCCCGCCCCTGAACAAAACAACAAAAAAGGTGGTCTTAACATCAACCAACAAGAACATCATAATCCCAACCACTATTCATAGGTACTTGTCGTGTGACGGGCTCTTGAGGTGGAGTTGCAAGTGATGCAGATTCAGGTACACCCTTTGCAAGCTCAAGATTCATAAGAGCTAAGCGCAATTCAGAAGGTGCAACTGCTCCACCCCAAGCCACACGCTGTCGCTTTGGTGGATGGTTTGCTGTCGTTGGGAATTGCGCTGATGATACTGCTGTTTGACCCTCAGCCGCGGCAGACACCTCACCAGGAGGTACTTTGAGTAGTGCACCAAGGACTGCAAGGAAATATCGTGATGGGTCCTCTTTAGATATTTCCCTCAGCTTACCAACATTCTCTAAGCGTGGTTTCTCAAGCGGCACAATTTCAGGCACGAATGGTGGCAGTGGCTGTCTACTAGCGGCAGACTGAGGTCGTGACTGCGGAGCCAGACCCTGCTGTTGCAGCGCTTGTACTTTCTGCTGTTGCTGTTGCTGTTGCTGTAGTTGCTGTTGAGGCAGAGAAACAACATTAGCTGGTGAGTCCTCACGCAACCGTTTCTGTCCAGGCATTGCAGCCATGGCAGCGTTCTTTTTGAGCTCTTCAAACCGTTGTTGCGTTGCTAGCTGCTGTCGATCCGTTGCGGAAGACTGTAAGCCCGGCGTAGAATGCAGTTGTTGGGCCAGCTGCTGTTGCTGGGCTAAAGCACTTGAAGGCCTTCCCTGACGCATCTGCTGCATCTGCTGCATGCCCATAACTGATTGCGGGCTCTGGGAGACTGTCGCATTATTAGCCATTCCAGGGCCGGTTCCAGATGGCATGTTTGGATTCATAGGCATCGCGCCTGACATTGCCATATTCTGGACACCTAGAGGAACATTTACCGCGGATCCCGGACGGTCCTGGTTTGGTCGGGTGTGTTGCACTGGCGTTCTCGATAATCCTGGGGCTGAACTGGGTGGTCTCATGGGAATGCCCTGTGCAGATAGCATATTGATAGTATCCATGGTCGATGTTGGACCGGGTGCTGGACCGCGCTGCTTTTCGATGGCGAATCTGTTGCATTCGGACACGTAACTAAAGAACTGTCGCAATTCCTTTTTATATGCTTCAAGCTTTCCAGGTGTCACTAGAAATATGCCAGCTTCAGCGTGTTTTAGAATGATTGCCATAATTGGGCGGAAGCGCATAAGTCGCAGAGTTCCACTTTTATTGCGGTGTGAGTATAGGTAATAAAGTGGGATTAGTTGTTCCACACGAGTCAGCATGCGTGGAATGGTCGATTCTGTGAGTTCACTCCGCATAGTGATCGTGTCTTCCTCCGAAAGGACCGGACGCGCAGCTTTAAGCTCGGCTTCGATCTTGGGGATTTGAATGCGCAGCTCATCACTCAAACGTTTCAACTCGCGTGTATCAGCTTCATCGACTAGACCATTATTTAACGCTGCTTGCAATTCTCCATGGTTCATATCACGAACATAGCGACCATTGATAATGACTGGCATCTGCGCTGGCGAGTTTGGACGCCCATGGGTGCTAGGTGTTGTAGGAGGCATACCGAATTGTTGCATTGACCCAGGAAGGGGAGTTGTTGAAGGAACTTGAGAGCTTCCCAGGCCCATTCCATGTTTCATAGCCTCGTTCATACTTGCAGGGATTCCAGGGCTCATGGGTCCATTGCCTGCTATATTACCACCCATGTTACCACCCATATTAGCTGCTTGAGGGTTCATATCTAAGCCTGAGTTTGTGGTTGTCATACCATTCATGCTAGTCATACCAGCAGCAGCACGCTTTTTCTGTTCCTGATGTTGCTGTTGCAGCATGAGTTGTTGGCGATATCGGGCTTCAGCACGTTGTTGGTGTGCAACTTGAGCTGCCGCCTTCGATTGGACCTGCTGTTGAGCCTGTGCTTGAGCCTGTGCTTGTTGCTGAGCTTGGGCATGCGCCTGAGCTTGAGCATGGGCCTGTGCCTGTGCCTGTGCTTGAGCCTGTGCCTGCGCCTGAGCCTGGGCCTGAGCATGAGCCTGGGCCTGAGCATGAGCCTGTGCCTGAGCCTGAGCTTGGGCTTGAGCATGAGCCTGGGCCTGAGCCTGGGCCTGGGCCTGAGCCTGAGCTTGGGCAGCCTGAGCCTGTTGCTGAGCCTGTTGCTGAGCCTGCGCTTGCGCTTGTGCAGCCTGTGCTTGTACCTGAGCCTGTTGTTGCGCATGGGCCTGGGCTTGAGCATGGGCCTGAGCCTGAGCCTGTGCTTGTGCGTGTTGTGCCTTCTGCGCTTGTTGAGCCTGTGCTTGGGCTTGTGCCTGCTGATGAACCTGTTGCGGGTCGCGGCCATGTAATTCACTACGTCGTCGCAGCGCCAGCTCGTAGGCATAACGCGAAAGCTTATTGCGCAGCTGATCAACAATCTCGGTAGGAATTAATCGTTGGCGTAAAAGCTGCATCACAGACTCCCAAGTAGTTGCTTCAGGCGGGAGACCCGGAAACTGCGCGCGAAGGTGTTGTGGAATTGGAGTTTTCGGACCTTGAGGCATTATTTCGTGCAAAGCACGGTTCTTTTCTTCTTGCGTGATTGGTCCAGGCATAGGACCAGGACCAGGCATACGAGGGGCTGTCACACCAGGCCGCGAAGTAGCAGGTCCGGTACCTTGAGCACTAGGTGGCCTTCCGCCTGGCATAGCTTGCGAGTGACCCATACCTATTCCTGGCGTACCCAACATCTGGCTCTGGTTTTGCCTTGCGGTGAAATTTCCAAAATTTTGCGGTTGACCAATTTGCGGGCTCATTTGATGACCCATTTGTTCACCAACTGATCCTTGACCCATTTGACTACTTAGTGGCCGTTCCCACGAAGCACCTATATGTGGATTTTGATGGGGAGTTTGTTGTGTAGGCATTGTGGGTGGGGCCTGAGGTCGCTGAGCGGCAGAGGTTGCAGCAGATGGTGCGGATGTACCACTTACACGACTTGGTACCCCATTAGCCTGCATTTGCTGGTTACGGGATGTTTCGTTCATCAGTTGAATGCGGCGACGAAAGACTTCTACATACTCATGTTTTGAGCGCGACCTGAGAAATGCACTGCCTTCGAACGTGCGGGCGAGTTTCGCTAGACGTTCCTGGTCATAGTTAGCTGCAGTGCGCGTACGAATCATCGCTTGCACAAGAGCGCCCATCATACGCCGTCGTTCCTCAGGCGTCACTTGTTGTTGCCAAGCCTGATTTGCTTCAGCGCGCTGGCGTGGAAGCTCCATTGTGGCTGTGTTCTAAGGTCTACAGTCGCAAATTTCTGGAGCGGTGCGCAGCGGCCGGTATCTGCAGGTTTCCCGGAGTTTGATTCAAAGTGCTAAGACTTGATGACTCCTGTCGTGGAGCCAGTTCAAAAGAGCTGCTTGACAGAACCAACGGGTTAAGGTTTTTGACGGCCAGCAAGCTGAACATGGCGTTTCTCATGCATAGTCGACCGTGCGTGAGGTCACGTGTTGCATATACCAAGACAGCCTGGTACTGAGGCTTGTTGTTTGATTTGAAGCAGAACGAGCGTTTTTGTGTTGTATAATTGGTATGGCTATATACCCACATGAACAAGAACAATTATTTATAGTTCAAGTAAATAAAATAGCATCCTTAGGTTTTTAAAAAAAAAATTATTTAGCCCTTACCTTTGTATCAGCAATCTGCAAATGTTCCGGGAAATGCAAAGGGCGCTTTTAGCCGAAATTTCGCAGCAACTCCCACATAACGTTCCTGCAGTACACGTAGCGTAAACTTTTAACGGCCTTTTTATGCTAAAGCTCCTCAGATCTATCATTATTGGAGAAACTCATCCGCATACTTTTAGTTGAATATCCAGGACAGTTTCTGAATTAGGTGTATCTTAATTTGTAGTCCTACTATATGCTGTATGCTATATAATATATATATATATATTATATATATGCACGGGACTTCGTACGCTGAAGAGAATGTTTGATGCAATTCTTTTTTATTTACTCGCCATGATAATATTTCAAGGAGGCAACCCCGTCTGTCAAATTACATAACCCTACCCCTATATCAGTTGAGCCCTTACCCGTCGCTAACGTTCACACTTTGGAAATTTATTTCATTCGCGTGGATCTGCTGCATCTTGTGACCGCCTGAAATGGCCGTGACTTGGGTACGCGGCCAGCGCTGTGGTGTAAACAACTGCTTGTCTCAGTTTTACCAGGTCAGTGGTGGCCACCGTGTCTGTCAAAATGGACATGTACAGGAGGGGTTTGAGGCCTTAGCCGATGACGATGAGTTCGCCGCCATAGGCCGTCGCATCAACATTCCTCGCAAGCAGAAAAATATACCAGAAACTTCTCTTACTTCAAAGGTGGTTCATGGACGTGAAGCGTTTGATCTTACGCTGAATTTGATGCAGGATGTGCTTATCGCACAGGTCCAATGGTTACGGCGTAAAAAGGGCTTAACTGCCATGTTCGAAAACATAGTACACAGTTTGTGGATTGGATATCTGGCGCTTTTGGTGAGTCCCAATAATAAAGTTTTATCCAATTCATTATCGTTGCGGGATCTTCTTATTCTATGCTATTTTGGTATCCGCTGTGTTGGTGCACCAATACTTATGATTGATATGTTGCGTTGGATTCCTCTGGACGACTTCCCGTACATTTCAAGTCAGAAGTGGCTTGATCCCAATAAGTATGACAAGGTCCCTATTGAGCAACGGCGTGTATTCACTGCTTTGGTCACACCAACAAATCTGGTCCTACACCACCGTATGGTTGCACTGCGAGGGCATCTAGAACGCATTTTGCAGAGGGAAATTCCGCGTGTTGATGAATCTTATGCTCTAATTCGGCTATGTCGGGAGCTAATGTTGCCACCAGAGATGTATATAGGCGCCCGTTCATTGTTGCGGGTTTCGCTTCCCAAAAAAAGGTTGTGGGCTGTTGAAGAGATACCCATGGCTTTAGCATTGGTCATGGCTACTAAATTGGCTTATGGTTTAGATGGTATACCTCGAGTTTTGGCCGAATCCCGCAAAGGTGAGCAGATTGATTGGGCGGTATGGAAAGATGTTGTCCGCAAAGTTTGGGTCTATCAGCCCAACCCAATGATGGTCGATGAGCGATTAGCGATCCGATGGGATGACCATACGATTGATAACTATTTGGCATGGCAACGGCATAGAATACTGCCTCAGGATAAGCCCAGAGACCGTCTGTTGACAATGTTCCCGCTGCATACTGAGCAGCCAAACTATGATATCATAGACAACGACACGCTTACAGAGCTAACTGGTGTTGTGCACTCTACATCTATGCCTTATGAAGACGTTGCTGAGACGCCCGATCTAAATGTAGGTGCTGGGTCAAATTACCAGGTTTATTCCAATCGGAAGGAGTTCGTAGAGCAATTGCCCGAAATTACTGAGGCACTCTATGAAGTTGTTGGTACTATGTTTAATACGGATATCAGTGTTGTGCGTAACATAGTACGATACTTCGAAGGTTGGGTGCGTCGAACCTACGCATCTGTAGCATACTGGGATGCACCAGAAAATGAAGCCATCAGAAGGTGAAGAAAACAAACCCAAAAAAAAAAACCACTGTTTCCGAAATCACCGATCCCTAGATGGGAGGTTTATGCGCAGGCGCTGATACTGATCCATGGTTATACTTCCTAAAATATCAAAGGGTGAATGAATTATAGGCACTTATCTACTTTCATTACCATAGCTCCATATGATGAGGTTTGATTTTGTCAATTGAGCATGAAAGGCATGCTGCCCGAGTGCTACTGCCCGAGTGCTACTGCCGGTGAGCATTATGACGACGGTACAATAGTTCGATAAATTTTCCGAGGTTGAGTCAGTTTTAGCCTGATATAATACTGGCGGGGCATATATATTCAAAGCTTGTCATGGACAATGAATGAAGTCTGTAATGAAGTCTGTAATGAAGTCTGTAATGAAGCCTGTAATGAAGCCTGTAATGAAAGATCGCATTTTTCATAGCACTTTTTCTACACTCCAAAACTATACGTATACATATTATACAGCCATCTGCATTTCGATCTTTTTTTGCGGTTTGTACCCTTCAAGTACAAAGTCATCATATCTAAACTCCTCAATATTTTTGACATCACGGCGGAAACGCAGAGTTGGAAATGCGGTGGGCTCACGCCTGATCTGTTCCTTTAGAGGCTCTACATGGTTGGCATAAACATGCGCGTCGCCAATGACATGAATAAACTCGCCCGGCTCAAGCCCACATACGTGAGCGATCATTTTCGTGAGTAATGCATAAGAAGCAATATTAAACGGGATCCCTAGACCCATATCGCCGCTGCGTTGGTACATTTGGCAGCTCAACCGTTTGGGAGCATCAGGGCCCTTAGGCATGGATACAAAGAATTGACTCAGAATATGGCATGGCGGCAAAGCCATGTCACGTTCAGCTGCCGGGTTCCATGCAGACATAATAATGCGTCTTGAGAATGGATCCGTCTTGATTGTATCAATGACTTCCTGCAACTGGTCGACCCCTTTACCCGTATAGTCTGCGTCACATCCTTTATATTCAGCACCAAAGTGACGCCATTGGAATCCATAAACAGGGCCCAGATCACCTTCACGATTGTTCGTGAGTCCACGCTTATCAAGGAAGTCACGGCTTCCATTGCCGTCCCAAATATGAATGTCCTGAGCTGCAAGTTTGTTTGCATCGGTCGCACCACTCACAAACCAAAGCAGTTCTTGTGCAACGCCCCTAAAAAACGTACGTTTTGTAGTTAGCAGAGGGAACCGGTCGTCTGCGAGGCTGAACCGCAGCTGCGGCGGCGCAAACAATGCATATGTTCCGGTTCCTGTGCGATCCGCGCGGTGCTCACCCTCAGTCAAAATACGAGCACAGAGATCGAGATACGCTTGCTCCTCTGAATTTCCCATTTTATGAATGTCTCGAAGAGCGCTTCAACAACCGCCTCTGAGTGACTTATTTAGGACGAGACCGACGCGTGTGACGCGTGCCCATTTAGGTCACGGGGTCTAAATTGAAAAAGTCACGCCACCACTAATATCAATAAAAAAGGAGGGAGACATAGGGTCCGCGTTAAAAGCAGACGTGCTCGTTCGAGTTAATATATTCATTTGCATTGAGTGGTCCATATGTGGTCTAAGTTGCCTATCGACCGGTTGGAGCTGAGCCTCCCTACCGTTCTGCGTTGTGGCCAGTCGTTTAGATGGCGGTGTAACGCTGATGTATGGAGTATTTGCATGCAGAACCGTGTGCTGTTGCTAAAACAGTCTGAAACACATCTTTTTTATCGGTCTGAAGGACCCGGGAATGATGTGAGTGACCACGATTTAATACGCGACTACTTCAATCTTGATATTGATGTCAAAGGGTTGTATGCGGACTGGGTTTCACGCGACCAACGCTTCAAAAGTACATACCATGAGGGCGTGCGGATCCTGCGCCAGGATCCGTGGGAGACTCTCTGTGCATTTATTTGCAGCTCGAATAATAATATCAAGCGTATCTCAAAGATGGTCGAATCTTTGTGTACTCAATTCGGGCCGTTTGTGGCCCTGGTTGAAGGTACGGCCTATCACGATTTTCCTGAGCCGCAGCGGTTGGCTGCCGAGCCTGAGAAAGTAGAAGCTAAGCTCCGGGCTCTGGGGTTCGGATACCGAGCTAAGTATATCGTACAGACAGCAGTGCTTATGGCAGAAAAGCCAGGCACATATCTCCATGAGCTGCGTAGTGCGCCCTCTGAAACAGCAATTATTGAGTTACAGAAGTTCGCAGGGGTTGGCCCAAAGGTTGCTGATTGTGTTGCATTGATGAGCCTCGATAAGCATGATGTTGTGCCAGTGGACACGCATATGTATCAGATTGCCGCACGGGACTATAAGCTAAAGGTTGTTGCTGGACCAAAAGGGTATGTGGCAGTACAAAACAAATTCAAGGAAATCTGGGGTGACTATGCTGGCTGGGCACATTCTGTATTATTTGCGGGTGATCTGCGTGACCTCGACCAATTAAAGCGATCTGCCAGTGATGTTCAGACTGAGGTCAAACAGAAAAAGGTTAAGACAATAAAAACTGAAGTTGACGATGTCGATGTCGAAATCAAGGCTCAAGTTAAGACTGAAATTAAAACCGAGATTGCTGGTGTAGCATAGGTCACTGTCCTTCTCATTACTTACTACCCACCATAACTGAACTTTAAGTATTGGGTTTCCCGCATATGATTGAAACCATTCTACATTTTTTTTTTAAATTTCTAGATCCGCATATATTGACTAACAGGCAGCAACAAAACAATTATTGTTATGTACGTTTGTGGTTTATTACAATGTGTGTTTTTTTTTTTTACCCCACAACCACCTCTCGCTCCGAGGCGTTTCTAGGTTGAGGCTGACCGTACCCTACCCTCGCAAATGACTCAACCCACCATTACAATAATACGGAATTTTTCAGCTGAAGGCTAGTTAGAAATGACCATGCTTCGAGCGTCCGCGGGCGTCCGAAACCAGTGCATTGGCATGCGCAAAGCATCGAGCTTGTCTGCGCTTGCATACAAAGCTCTGCAACGCAACATGCACAAGCCTCCGCTGCCTACAATCAACCCACCGCGCTGGTCGCGCGATGCAGCTATTTCGTCTATTCTGTACGAAACACCGGCCCCGCGCAAAAAGACTCGGCCACCTCATATTCTGCAATGTCTTGTGCAGGATGAGCCCGGTGTTCTGGCCCGTGTTTCCAGTGCGTTGGCTGGCCGGGGATTCAACATTGATTCGCTTGTCGTTTCTCGTACAGAAGTGAAGGAGCTGAGTCGAATGACAATCGTTCTTCGCGGTGACGCCGGTGTCATTGAACAGGCCCGCCGTCAGGTTGAAGATCTTGTTCCTGTATGGGCTGTGCTTGACTATACTGGTGCTGCGTTGGTTGCCCGTGAGCTGCTATTGGCTAAGGTGTCATTACTGGGTCCTGAGTACTTCGCTGACCTTGTATCACACCATGGACATGCCCACAAGGCCCGCAAGGGGGAGGCTCCAGGATCTACACAGGAGCAGATCGACTACCGCAATGAGAAGTTCCACCCGAACAACCTACCGCATAGCGAAGCGTTGCGACACAAACATACGCATCTCGAGGCTATCACTAAACTTGCTTCTCACTACGGTGGTAAGGTTGCTGATATCTCGGACCGCAACTGCGTGATCGAGCTCGCAGCCGAGCCTGAGCGTGTTTCTAAATTCCTGTGGCACTTGAAGCCATTCGGTATTATTGAGACGGCCCGTACCGGTATTTCCGTACTCACGAAGACTCCCATGGATGGTGAACTTGAGTCTGAGGAAGTCGCGGAGGAGGTGGCTGCCGAGCTTGATGACCTTCCTCCTGGTTAAACCAACTTGGTTAACATTGTTGACTTATTAGATTTTTTTTCTTCTATAAAAACTGAAATTAGAAGGCTTATTCTTCTTTTATAAGGTTAGTGGATGTGATGATTGTAGAGGTCGTAGCTAATGTATTTGTGAGAATAGTCTGACTTTGACCTTCCACTGATGTCGTACTTGCAGGAAGTGATCTGTTGGGTCCTGAAAATGTCATATTTTGTCCTTCAACTGTAGTATCACGTCTTATCGTCTCTGTCGATGAAATTATTTGCGGTAGCTGGCTTGGTGCACTCATGGGCACCGTTCCCGTAAGCGATATTCCTCCGCTACCTGACGGTATACTTGAGGATTCAGCGGGTGTATTGGCTGTTGAAGGTGATGTATTGCTACCTGTCGCTAAACACATCGAAACGGTGAGAGGTGAAACGTTGCACATACTCTCGATAGATCTTAGGGTGGATTCCACCTCAGAAATAGACTGTACGATCTGTACTCCCGTACTAACAACATCAGAGTTTGTGTAAAACGAAACGCAAGAGATAGCTTGTAATACTTGGTTGGTATTTGCAAGCTGGCAAATGCAATCAGTATTTCCAGCGCAAGCATTGAACTGGCTAGTCACAAATCCGCTCACAGTGCCGCACTGTTCTACAGTTCCATAAATTGTTGTACCCTGTTGCATGTTACTGACGCACGCAGGAGGAGTGTTAGTCGAAATTGGTATATTTATACTGCCCGAAGGGCTACCCGGACCTGATGAAGATGTTGCAGGAGATGCCTGAGAAGACGTAGGAGCCGATGTTACTGGGATCCCAACCGTGAATACAGATATAATGGTCGTAACAAATGTAGTCGTCCTTCCAGGCACTGTAGAACCAGGAATAGTCGAAAACAGAGTAGTGCCTTGTATCGTACTTCCAGGGATTGTCGATGATAGAGTTGAAGGAGGGATTTCTGAGGTGATTGTAGTAACAAAAGAGGTTGTGTACACACCAGGAGTCAACCCAGCTGTGTTAACCGGAATCGTCGAAATTGATAAAAGTGGTGAAGGTGGAGCCGAAGTAGGAATATTTGGAGGTAGTACATTACTGGAAACACCAGGTGAACTTCCTGCCGGAATTGAGCTTGGCGTAGAGGACGCAAACTCTGGTGGTGTAGTCGCTATAGGGGTACCAACCATTGGACTCAGAGGTGATGCAACGCTGCGAGTTCCTTGTTCGATTGAAGAAGACATAGCCCGTGGTGTTCCAACAGTGTAAGTGGTAGTAATGGTCGTCTCAAATGTCGTTGTACTACCTGGAATAGTTGTACCCGATAATGTTGAGAACAGAGTAGTACCAGCTCGAGTGGTTCCAGGGATAGTCGAAAACTGTGTCAACGGTGGAATCACGGAAGTAATCGTCACAACAAACGATGTTGTGTAAACACCAGGTGTCATACCAGAAGTATTGATTGATGTAGTAGGAACTGTGGCAGGAGGTGAGACAGGCGGTGTAGATCTAGGAGCGGAAGGCAGCGTCTGAGTCTGGCCGGTGGGAAGTCCTGGTGAGGAATTAGTTTCCTGCGAGCCTGTGGATATGCTAGGACTTGTGCCAGGACCAGAAGCAGGACTTGTGCCAGGTCCCGAAGCAGGACTTGTGCCAGGACCAGAAGCAGGACTTGTGCCAGGTCCCGAAGCCGGACTTGTGCCAGGGCCAGAAGCAGGACTTGTGCCAGGTCCCGAAGCAGGACTTGTGCCAGGACCAGAAGCAGGACTTGTGCCAGGTCCCGAAGCCGGACTTGTGCCAGGGCCCGAAGCAGGACTTGTGCCAGGGCCAGAAGCAGGACTTGTGCCAGGGCCAGAAGCAGGACTTGTGCCAGGGCCAGAAGCAGGACTTGTGCCAGGGCCAGAAGCCGGACTCGTTCCAGGTCCAGAAGCAGGACTTGTGCCAGGGCCAGAAGCAGGACTTGTGCCAGGGCCAGAAGCAGGACTTGTGCCAGGACCAGAAGCCGGACTCGTTCCAGGGCCTGAAGCAGGACTTGTGCCAGGTCCTGAAGCAGGACTCGTTCCAGCGCCAGAAGCCGGACTTGTGCCAGGGCCAGAAGCAGGACTTGTGCCAGGGCCCGAAGCAGGACTTGTGCCAGGTCCTGAAGCAGGACTCGTTCCAGCGCCAGAAGCCGGACTTGTGCCAGGGCCAGAAGCAGGACTTGTGCCAGGACCAGAAGCAGGACTTGTGCCAGGGACTGAAGCAGGACTCGTTCCAGGTCCCGAAGCCGGACTTGTGCCAGGGCCAGAAGCAGGACTCGTTCCAGGGCCAGAAGCAGGTCCCGTGGTAGGACTAGATGGTATTTGAGAAGCTGGAGATGTAGCACTGGGGCCAGATGGTAGTGATGACTCTGGCGATGAGATGCTAGGACCAGTTAGTAGCGAAGAACCTGGAGATGTAAATCCAGGCATTGATGGCAATGAAGCACCTTGTGACGGAGTTCCAGGTCCCGTTATTTCAGACCCTGTGAGTGGGCCTGGTGGTGTTGCGTTGGGAGGTAGACATACTGAAATGCTTTGCGAAGTGTATGAGCACGATGAGATCAATGTAGCAAAAATAGTTGCAACGTTTGTTACTACCGGTGAAAGTGTAGCTGTAGGTGCCCTATTTCCGGAAGCAGAAAGACCAGCTAAAGTAGCAATTGTAGGAATTGCGTAAAATTCACGGCAAAGTTCACACTGGTATATGACTGTATTTGGTACGAGCTCTTCACAAATCTGGCTCGCAGATACGGCAGCCTGCTGAAATGTTTGTTGAGCTTGTTGGCAATACATGGCACATTGCTGTAATGATCCGAATATGCTAGTTCCCTGGGGTAGTTGTGAAATGCAAGGGAATGTGGACGAGGGCTGCGAAGGAACCCCACTGCCGGGTGTGCTACTAGTGAGACCAGAAGAGGTGCCACTTGGCGTAACGACCCGGCTAGTTGACGATAAAAAAGGGCTATTAGACGTAACGGTGACGGTGCTAGGGACGCAAGTACTTGCTTGCGGACACAAAGATCCTGGCTGAGTTACTGTCACTACGCTTCCCGGACCTCCTGGTGGTCCAGGTTGCGTAATAGTTACGGTTGAACCAGGTCCACCTGGTTGAGTAACTGTGACAATTGAAGGTGGCCCAGCTGGTTGAGTAACTGTGACAGTGGAACCTGGTCCACCTGGTTGAGTGACTGTAACCGTGGATCCAGGACCCGGCTGGTTTACCGTCTGGGTTACAATACTACCAGGTCCACTAATAGTTTGTGTCGTAAGCTGAGTGATTGTCTGGGCTGGAGAAGTGACCGTTGCACCGGGTTGAGTAACAGTGACAGGGGGGGCAGAGATTGTTCGACCGGGCTGCGTTACCGTGGTTCCAGGCTGCGTTACGGTAACACCTGGCTGTGTTACCGTTTGAATGATGGTCTGAGGACTCGGAGGGGACAACGGTGGTCCTTGATTGTTTGCAGCGGTCGGTTGACAGCATGCTGCACTTACAACGCTCGTTACAGTTTGAACAGTAAGGTCGGGAAGGGTGGCGGATAACTCTGCCGTAACAGGGCAGTTGCTAAGACTAATTTCATACTGCGTACTGTAAGTCATAGGGAAAACATGTTTCCATCGGTAGGGGAACTGAGCATTAACTGTCTCGCAACAGCCGGAGCACTGTTGCTCTGTAGAGCCTTGTTGAGGGTGCTTGTTCCAAAGCCACCACCAGGCATAAGATGGCTGTACAAGAGTAGCTAAGTACAGCCATGATAAAAGTGTGAAACTGTTCATGGCGCTTTTGTGGTTTTTTTTGCAGGAAGTCTTTCAGGGAGTTGTTCAAAAAAAATACAATCAAAGATTGGAGTCGCTTGTACTATTGAAACTTGTGGGCTTCTTTTCTGGTGAAGAAGAGCCCAAAGGATTATAATGACCTTTTATAAAGTTGATCTAGTCAAATACTATGAAACACACCTGCGTATTTGATTGTAGCCTTGCGTTGGTTGCCAAAGTTTATCTAGCTGTGCTACTTTGCTCTACATTTACATTTGCAGAGCAGGTATCGATTTCGCTGCGACTTCAACTAAGACTGAAATGCGTGGGTACAACAACGAGTTCATTTCCGAGAAATTTACTGAGAAGCCTCTAATCCAAATACATTTGCAACTTGCATAGGCTAGATCTGGTGATGATAGTGTACGTTTTACCAGAATGAGATAGATCTGTCTAAGCAGGTTAGTGATTCGAGAGTTTATATGTGCATCACGAGCTTATTCCGATCTAGATGTTTTGAAATTTGAATGTAAGCGTCACGAAATGAGGGGCATTAATATGCATTGAACTAAAAGCCAGAATTAATGCTGGCTGCTGTTGTATTTTTGCGACGTCAGGTCACTTCTGGAACTTAAAGTAAGTGCGATGTTTATGACAATGGTTACTCTACGTCTAGTTTTACAGATAAGAGTCTGGATAATTACAGTGGGCGCGTTCTCGCGTGTCTCAGTAAAACTGAGATATTATTTGTACGAGGGTATTAACGCAAGACCTGTTCTTTTTTTTTTTAAGTTTGAACGCAAGATGAGATTCTAAAGTGAATTCACCTTTTTCAGAACTAACCCTTGCAGATATGCATATTATTTTGCATATGTAAGATCGAAATATAATGCCTGGCAGAAGTAGATTAAAGCATAAATATTCTAGCAAACTCTGGTCCACCGCAAGTAGCAACCATTCCAAAGCTGGGGGTTATGTACAGCCTACGGAGATTTTATTTTATTTTTATTTTATTTTTATTTTTATTTGATATGATTTGTTAGAAATGTGCGCCCACTAGCTGTCTACACAAGAACCAGGATGGGCAAAAAAGCATGAGTATAATGTTGACGTATTTGACGTATTTGAACACTAACGACAAGCGGATGCTAGTAATGATGTCATGAATTCTAGAAGGTATATACAAATCATTTGGAGAACCATTTCTTTAGCTCGTTTTCGGCGCGTTGAGATTCTGCGTCCACAGGAAGATCGGCCAAGTGCCGCGGACCATATTTCGCTACCATAACGCTGCCGAACTCTTTTAGATTGCCTACGCCGAGTATCCAAAACGCTGAAGACAGGCCGAAGGCAAAAAGCGATGTACATAACAGTGTTGCATCTCCAACAGCGCGTGCTGCATCCTTCATAGGATTGAATTGTGGTGGAAGGTGGTTTGGATTGAACTGTTTTGGAACGTAGCGCCGAGCCACGACTGATTTACGACACACCAGCGCGCTGGCTATAGCAGCAGCACCTGAGGCCACAACGGCCAAACCTGCAACTCTGAAATTACGTTTATTATGATCCTGCACTTTCTGACGAGTCTCGGCCTCTAGAGCCGCTTGCTTGGCATCACGCTGTGCTCTTGTCTCCCATGGAACCCACATATCTTTAGCTCGAGTCACAGTTGTAAACAACGCCGCGTGGATCTTCTTCCAAAATACGGTCAGCTAAGCTTAGCGAGATTAGGTTATTCACAGGTTCCCGTCTCAAATAGCAGCCAAGGTGTCAACGAGCTAAAAAAAAAGAAGGGCAACGGTAGTCCTATGCTAATTTTTTTTTCTTTTTTTTTCCGTTTCAACACATTGACAGGATATCAAAAATAGATTTCTAGCGTCGCCCAGTCAACGCTACCAAAAGTAGAAATTTATATTTATATTTTTGTGAAAGAACGATCCAGAAATAAAAGGTGACATGTATACGTTTATATAAATACATAACTGGGATGCATCAATTGCGATCTGCATTTATTTGAATCTTACCATTGGCCATTGCCACCCTAAGTAATATAAGCTCGAACTCAGCTAAACGGCATTTGAACGCCATCAAGAGTCGACTCATGATTACACCTCCGCGATACTCCCAGCAACCATGAGCAACCGAGCCGCGATATCGAAGTGCGAAGACCTGATTCTAGAGCTTGAATCATGCCAACACTCGGCGAATTTGTTTGAAAAGGCTGCCGGTAAATGCTTTAACCTGGAAAGAGCCGTGAGACTGTGTCGCCACGAGGCACGCTTGGAGGACCGGCGACAGCATGCCGAAAAGGCCTTGGAAAAACGAAAGCGGCACGAAGCGCGGTGGAAGCTAATCGATGCAAACGAGGAGCTGGATGAACCACTTGTGCAACAGCAAATGCGGGAAATGCAGGAGCGCTCCGAGCAGCTACAGCAGCTGCAGCAGCAACTCGAGCAGAACCGCCGCTAACTTCGTAGCGATAAGCCACCGAAGCCTCTGAAGCCTCTGAAGCCACCGAATCCATTATTAACTCCATCATCTAAAACTGTACATAGCCTGCTTTAAGCACCCCGTTTAATCCTGTCTCGTTTTGAGCAGCCGCTTCGTTACCTTGCCGTTCTTTTCAATAACATAGACAATACCACCCCATCCACTCAACACATCACGGTCCATTGCCGTCATGAGTGTTTGCGAAATGGTCTCAAAGAGCTCATCTGGGCCCAGGTTCGGCTCATAAAGTGTCTCGGCCATACCGTACAGCTGCTCTGTGGCGGTGCCCGCAACAACGAAGTCTTTGCCAAGATCAATAGAGCCTATGGAGTCGAATGTGCAAATAAATGGCTCACCGTTTTTGCTATTCAGTCCGCAAACAATCGGGCTCACAAACCAGGGCCCAAACCGCTTAGAGTAAAGCATAGATGATACAAGATGTGCTGCCGTCTCAGGCTCGATCGTACGCTCTTCTCGCAACTGATACAAGTTAGTGCGCTTGCGAAGCTCCGTGCTCACCGTTTGGACATCTGAAGCAAGACCTGTCAGAGCCACGAACACCCCGTCGTATGCGAACACCTTCTCGAAGTCGCCGCTCACGCCAACACTCTGCAGCCCAAGACGCAGATCACTAGCAATCGCAACACAGTCCTTCCCAATCATGGCAAGGGCACTTCCGCCGTTGATCTCGCTTGGATTCGACATTGTCTCGTCGTTAAGCCCGCAGTGTGGTTTAAACGCTGCTGAAATGGGAGGCGGCTCGCTGACGCAGGTGGCTCTGGCTCCAGCTCTGGCTCTCTGTCTTCAGGGTAGGGTACGTGGGGCCGACCAGGTTGAGTTGAGGTGAAGTGAATGTGGCCTACTCTTACAGTTTAAACAGAATAATAGAGGCTCTAATCTACATTTTCCTACGGCTTTTGCTTAGTATCAATTGCATCTCGTCATGATGTAAAGCACAGTATGAATAAAACATTGTTAAGGAAGCTAACAATTATGCACAACCGTTCGCTTAGTTGAATTATATATTATCCAATCTAAAGTTTTATTCTGAAATGAGCATTCTTCATAAAGTTCAATACCAAAACTGTCTTAAAGCCAAACAAAAGCTGATACCAATAGTTTTTCAAACCGGTTATATTACATAAAATAACGTTAATTCACAGCTGCGGCCAAACCCAGGTGAATACAAGACTTCCCGTCCGATCAGTCCTATTTAAACACCTGAGGGCCTTACCAAGTATTGTAGTGGGAGACCATACGAGAACAGAAGGTGCTGCAGTTAACTTTTCTTTTTTTGGTTTTCTTGTTTTTTATTTTTATTTTATTTTAATTATATTCTCTATGAGTCTCGCTCTTTTTGTCGCTTTGAAGTATACTTAGTCCAAACAAAATATACTTAGATGAATACTAATGATATCTATATATATATATATATATAGATATGTATATGACATTTGGTTCTCCTTGGATTAATGCATTCCACCACCATTTAGATAATCCGGCTACACATTTAATCCGACTGCATAGATAAAACTATCGTGACTTATGGCCCTCGAGATCAGTATATCTTAAATATTAGTTATAAAATTATACCAAGAAAGACAAGGTAAAGTATTTCTCACTGAGCATTCTCACATTAATTATGTGCGGCAATATCTGAGGGCCGGGATCAGAAATACATGTGCGGCGGCTGCGCGTGGCCGGCGCGTGCTTATAGGGCAGGGGGAAAATGAATATCACGACTGAAATATCTGAACCGTTTTGGCCCTGTGGAAAGATCCAGGAAAGTCTGCTTTCACGCTATCATGACCTCACGTCGAAAATTCGCTGTGATCACGGTCTTTGCCAGTATATTGCTCTTGTCGGTATCTTTTATACACTTTGAAGGGTTCAGACCCACCAAGGCTTCCCTGAGTCTGTCGACCTCCAACCCGGTTCCTTTAGAGAATCACTTCCCCTCAGAGGAACAGAAGATTTTGCATGGTGCCTCTAATGTATGGCAAGATGATGTACTCACTGACGAACCGCGATGGCAGAAGACCCCAGCCATTCAAGATGTCTCCAATGACGTGTTTATCTTATTGAAAACTGGAGCAGAGACAATGTGGAGTCGCATTCCTATACACTTCAATACCACCATGAAAATGTTTCCACATAACGCTATTTACTCAGACCTGGGAGGTCTGCTGGATAACCATGTGGTGTGGGACGTACTGCAGTACTTGCCCTCGTGGCTTCTTAACAGTGACTCTTTACTAGGATATCGCATTCGACGCACTAGTATCGACGACCACTGGGGATGGGGACCTGTGAAATTGAAGATTGAGGGTGATGGTGCTGGTTGGCAAATCGATCGCTTCAAAAACATTCCCGCATTTTTGCATGCTTGGGAAATGACCAACGGTGAGATGCCCTGGTACTTCATGATCGATGGTGACACATACGTGCTCACTTCCACTGTTACCGCAATTACTAAAGACCATGATCCTGATGAAACTTGGTACTTTGGGCATGGTGTTGGTGCCAATCCCCTGTTTGCTCATGGTGGATCAGGAATTATGTTGAGTCGTGGTGCTATGCGGGCCATGTTCCACGAGCCTCATGACATCGAGTGGCATAAGAATGTGATCGAGGAATTTTCTAAACGCGCTCAAGAGAACTGCTGTGGTGACAGCGTTGTTGCCGTCGAGTTTGAAAGACTCACGGGTATACCAGCCGATACAAACCTGGAAAAGGTGCATCACGGCTTGTTCCAGGGTAATTCAATAAGCTCCTTACGCCTACACCCTGATATGTGGTGCTCGCCAATAGGCACTTTCCATCACATTACAACCGCGGAAATGCAAACATTGTTTGACTGGGAAAAGCTTACCATGGCTCGCAAGGTTAAGAATGCCGATTTGGAGCCGTTGTCGTACGCAGATTTCTACGAGGATTTTGTCGAACCGTTTCTTGTTGATCAGCGTCCAGGATGGTACTTTAATGCAGGCCATGACGAAACGATGGCCTCTGTATTTACACCTGATTCTAATAGTGAGTTCTGGGATGGCGACGTCAAGCTTGACCCTGTTGGTGTTCAGGCAGATTGCCGCCGCACATGTGTGCTTAACGAAACATGTGTAGCATGGGAGTGGCACAAGAACATTAAATGTCGCATTTTCTCCGGTGAGTTCTCCATCGGCATGGCCCTCAATCAATACAGCCCTGAATGGGATGCCAAAGCAACAGAGACTGTAGCTGGTCATATGGTTGATCGTATAAATGCCATACACAGAAGCGCTCCTTGCAGACAAAAAGATACAAATACTTCGACATCCTTCAAGGAACCTGGTTGGTTTTACGCCACACACAATACCAGCATTGATGGAAGTGCTAATGGAAGGATTACCCGCGAGCTTGAACAACGGCCTTTATATCTCGAACACCGGATGGCCTCCTCTAACGTCTCGCTATCTTAATTTTTGTTCCAAGTTCCATCACAGAGGTGTTTTTTGTTAATGCATTTAATCCTAAGATTATTATTATTATTCTTCATAGAATCAATCAATTAAGTTCTCTCACGATCGTATCTAATGGCAGCATGCCAGTCTCCGCATGCGCTTCATGATGGTGCTGACTGCTGGGCATACAGACTAAGCGTCACAGTTCTGTCACTGTCTAGCCAGATCCACCGTTCTGCACAATATTAAGAAAACAGTGCGTCATTTTTGACTTCGTAGGGATTATATTAAGCTAGCTACTTGTGGTCGTGTTTCTTTTCTTTTTTTATTGTTGGCATTCCTTGACAATACAAATTGTTGAGGACCCGAATAAATGGTCCAGCTGTATGTCGGGAACCTTGCTCCGGAAGTGGATGAACAACTGCTGTTCGAACTCATGCTACAACTTTCACCGGTTGTAAGTGTACAAATGCCCAAAGCGAAAACGAATCATAAGCATCAAGGCTACGGATTTGCCACGTTTGCGTCTGAAGCAGATGCTGAATATGTCTTTAGCCTTTTACAAGAAACCCAATTAAGGCTATTTGGCCGCCCTGTCAAGGTAAATAGGGCTCAAAGAAGCACAAACACCCAAGCAACTGACCTAATACCTCAAAGATTATTTGTGGGTAACTTAGACCCAGATCTTGTAACTGAGGAGGCCCTGGCATTACCGTTTGGCCGGTTCGGGCGTGTTTTGGGCGTGGAGCTTGTGCGAGATAAGTCCGGAAACCCCAAGGGATATGCATTTGTGAGCCTTCCAAGTGGCGCCGCCCATGAAGCTGTCGTCAAAATGAATGGTCAATATCTTATGAACCGAATATGTAAGGTTGAGTTTGAGAGGTCCCACTAATATACCCAGCATTAGCTCTTGTCTTTCCCTATTTATTTATTTTATACTTCAAGTTCTAAATGCCATTTGTATATCTATAAGTATATATTAACTGGAACATGTTAGCTTAATACTACATACCCAAAAAAGGCGTCGCACCAGGCTAAGTGTGAAAGCAATTCAAATTAGCACCTGGATAACGTTTCTAAATAATAAATAACGGGAACAGCGGTCAGCTAGTCGCAGTTTGCACTACCTTTTTTACGGCCTGACGTCCTCCATGCATGGTATGACCAACTGCGGAGCCCATGAAGGTTGGTAAACGACTCATATACCAAATCTTAGATTTGGGTTGCTTGAACCGTACCTTCAAATGCAGCTTTCCTACACTTTGCCACACCTCGTAAGGCACACGTGCCGGCAACTTGCGACCATAAAGGCACTGATCACATAGCCACATACCAACAACAAAACTACTACGATCTAGAGTACCATCTCTGTTTGTATCGACAAGATCCCATATTTCGGCCAATGTTTCCTCAGGAAGCCTCGACCGTCTCCACAACCGACTAACCACATAGCCATGTACATCCTCGGCTTGCTTATCAACATCCTTTTCAATAGATGAGGCTATGCTTTGTAAATCATCAAGAGCGGACTTGGTGTTCGAAACCTCCTTATTCTCGATTTCTCCCGTTTCACCGCTTATCAGGCTTACAGGACTGACCTCACGCCCATCAGTATCATAGGGCAGCGGATCATCGAGATCGCCTGAGTCCTTATAGGCCTGTTCCTGTAGGCTCGCTGCATTAATCATGTTTTCAACGCTCTCTACTGCAATAGGCTCGGCAGTGCCATACGGCAATAAAGATGGGCCAGCTGTACTCGACGCTGACGGAAGTTGCATCGCCTCTAAGTTTTTAACATGTTCTGCCCAGCGACTGTTGTTAAGATAAGAGTTGATACTGGCAGTGTCCCCACGGTCTTGATTCCAACTTTTCGGAGAAGCCTGTAATTGAGAGTTAGCGCTATGGTTTGTTTTAACGCTCTCCTGATCGCTGCTGTTTTCCTTCCTATACAGCTGTGGGAAACGACGCGCAACAGCAACATGCCAAACACCTTCAAATATAGGATTCAAATACAGAAAAGGCAAGTGAGTACAACGATTAGCAGCCCAAAGCTTCTCATAACGCTTGCGTTCGATTTCACTGAGGTAGTAGAGGCCCTGGTGATTTTTCCACGGCTTTTCCTCATTGAACCTCTTGTTTCTCATGGTACGACCTCGTAATGTATGAAGCATGGGCTCCTGTCGAGCAACTGGCGGCGGACCCGATAGTCCCGGCGGCATATACGTTGCCGAAGGTCCAGATGAAGTAGGGCGCCCTATAGTAGCGGCTGACGCAGGGACAACATTGGTAGGAGTAGAAACATGGTCCTCAATAGCTTGCTTAGATTTCGGTCCTCCCCGTTGGCGATTAAGAACACTCTGCGTCCAAGTTTTCCATTTAGAAGTATCTTGGCTTTTAGCAAATGTAGGTGAGGGTGGGTATTCAGAGGAAGGTGAAGGATTAGGCACAGAAGAGGGGGGTGTTCTAGTGGGCTTCACGAGGGATGGTGCTGAAGAGGCTGATGCCATATTTTCCGCCGAGTCTGAGGGATGCATTGGAATTGAGCCAAAGCTCTGTATTGATGAAGACGGCGTCACCGGAGTGCTAGGCTTACTATCTCCCGCGTCATCACTCTCGGGCATCAACTGCCAAGGTTTGACTGTAGTGGGGGTAGTTGGTGATTCGCCAACATTTTGCGCAGACACAGTACTGTCAGATGTTGTTAACCTTTTGAGAGGCGGTCGTCTGAACTGCCTAATGGGTGCTGACCAGTGTGACGTTGGACGATACCGCTTCATGAGCTCACGTCGTGACGCTGATTCAAGAGAGTTTTGGACGGCCAAATTCACCTGCATGTGGATTCGAGTCATCTCAGACTCTGCCTTGCCGCCGGCAGCCAACGCGGCGCTTAAAGCACTGGCCTTTTTTTTCTCTCTTTCTAAGTCTTGGCTGGCTGATTGCTGCTGATTTACCTTATAACGCTCCACACTGCCAGATTTGCGCGCAGCCTGCAAAGGTACTGAAGATTTGGCAGAGCCATTACTTTCACCGCTGGCATCACTAGCCACGCTGCGGATGCTTTCAGTACTAGCGAGAGTTCCCAAGATCTTCTCCAGCTCATTGGATTGGATGTCACGAACACGTTCTTTAGCGGTGCGTGTTTCTTGGCGCTCATGGAGTTCGCGCCTAAGAGCCTGGTTAAGCGAAGATACAAATTTAGACGAGAGTGGCTCTTGCGGGCTCACTTCGATACGCTCTTTAGCACTGGCTCGAGCTGCAGCACTCGCAATTATCGAATTACCTGACGTGGATGGAGCTGGAACGCCACCAAACTGAGATCCAAGCAGAGATGCGCGATTCCCTCGACGAAGCGTATGTGTAGGAGGAGGCCGAGTTGCCACGGAGTATGCTGAAGCAGGGTGGTGTGGAGGTGGAGCCCCTGCTAATGATGTTGTAGATGAAGACTTGGATGTAGATGTAGATGATGAGGCCGGTGAAGGAGGAACTGTGGCTGCCGCCGTTGTTAGGCTCGGGTTAGAGACTACTTGGCGACCCGGGGATGGAGACGTGGGGTTGGACGTTGATACCTCACTTTTGGAGCTCATGGACGATAAACCATCAGAGTGCATAGAAGAGGATGATGCACTATGCATAGAGGTTGACGATTTACGTCGATGATGAGGATGAGTAGCTTGGGCTTGAACTGCAGCTGCGCGAGATATAGAGAGCTGAGAAGAGCGGCGACGCTGTACAACCGGTCTCACCTTCTTTGGAGATGGCGTAGCTTCTTTTGTCACCGGTTGTTGCAGCTCTTGTGCAGTGTCATCCAGCGTGGAACGGAGCAGTTGCGGGCGTCTATTTGCCGATTGCGCAGCCTCCAAAGAACCCGACCGCGAACGTGAGAACTCATTCGAAGTCTGGATTGCTGGTTTCGCCTGAGCTTGTGTAGGCTTATTATTCTTTGCAGCAGTGGCAGCAGCAGCACGCATTGTTGAATTACTCCCTGCTAGCCGCTGCTGTGAGACAGCTTCCTGTTGCTTGCGACGCTCCTCCTGCTGACGCCACGTTCTAGGAGGCATCATCTGCTGTTTATAGCGCGCGCGCATGATCTGTTGTGGCGATTGAATTACCGGCCTTGACGCCATGCTATTTTGCGGCACTATATTTGAAGTTTGAGCACCTCTAGAAGAAGATTCTCGCTGGAGATCAACATTAACCGTGCCGTGCTTAGCAGTGGGAGTGCCGTTATGGCCGGTTTCCCGTATGGGTGGCGGCATCGGTCAGACAGTGCTAGTTGCCAGTAAAATATTGGTGCTGGGGAACGCCCTGGAGCCAATTACTAGAGTTTCACTCACTATCACGCGCCGCCGAGGAAACCTACCGTATGAAATTAGCCCGGAATAGTCACCTGGAGAATTATGGGGGTAAGAAATCAAGTATGTACCTAACCCTATTGTAAGCGAAAATACATAACTGTTGACAAATTCGGTAACAATTGATTATGCAGCGCAGCAATACAAACGGCGCGAGAGCCTCAAAAGAAGATGGATGGATGAAAGAAAAAAAAAAAGTGAATGATCGATTTCAATAAAACGTTTATATATTAATGCGAGAACACACAGACCATATTGAATGTTTTGCTTTATTTTTTTTCAAGTAAAAAATCTCGATATATTAATCACTCGTTAATGCTATCTAATGTCCTGAGACAGCCTTGCGCCGTGTCAAGAAGCTTAGTGCAATTGGCAGGGCGGAACCCTACACACCAAATTAGGCGATTATGCTCAGGCAATTCAGAGTTGTCTTATTTGTATTTATATTGACGACGATGTATGAGTAAAACGTGGAATCGATGTGCATAGATTGCATGACTTTGACTTTTTTTTTTTTTTAGAAAAAAAAAAGTTCATAATCGTTGTCTCTGATTACTTATTCTACGAATACAGAGACTATGCACATTCACATTGCTAGTGTGAACCCCTATGACCTCAGAGCTTGCAGCGCAATAGTAATAAAATAGTCCAAGAGCACATTACGTCTTCTACTTGTTAGGTCATTAAATCTCCACGACTCAGTTCAGAACCTCGATGTGCCAGTCTTGGATGTAGCTTTTTAAAGCGTACAGAGAGCACTGCACAGTATTTAAATAGAGTTTACAGAATGGCAAGGCCAAGTGCCGTCACGGCGGAAACACCAAGCACAACATAGCCGGTCTTGTATACGCCCTTCAATGTGAGTTCACGGCCCGTATCCCAAATAAGATGCCGGATACCGTTCCAAGAGTGGAATGTGAACGGGAATGCAATAGCAGCCTTGGTCAACACCTTCAAAGCCAGTGGAGCCGTGCCCCACGTAGCTGCAAGACCAGCAAATGTGAACGGAATGCCAACGTAGGGGAATACAGCATAGGCGCACACAGCACCGTAAAAGCCAAAGGCCAGGGCCACACCCGTGACACGGTGCAGACCAGACAAATACCACGTCAGCTGCGGTTTATAGATCTCTAGATGCGGGCTCATAGGCCTGTTTTTGCGCTGCTCAACAAGAATAGTCTGCTCATCCGTCTCGGAGATGCGATCCGTGGACACAAACCGTCTAGAAACCATAGCGGCACCGCGAAGACTTGGGAACATGAGCGAAGACGCGCGGGGAGCCCGCTGCAGTCCAGGAGAAAGTACACGGCGCAGCATTTAACAACACAAAAGCGAACTGGTTCTTTGTGGGGTCAGGTTCAGAAAGCGCTGCAGTCAGCCAATTCAAGCGCACGTAATTGGACTTCCCGAGCGGAAGTCACGCGCGCTTAACCCGTATTATGTATCACTGTTCCGGACATCGCAGCGCGCGTCATAGCTAGGTGAACACCCTACGTGATACTATCATTACCAAGCTCGTCATCCTGCCCCATCCTGCCCGAGCTGGACATTCCCCCGAGAGGTAAGGCCCATACGTATGGTGTAACCACGTCTGGTGTGTGGTGTAACCAATTTCACCTTCCCAAATCGCTGGGTTCCAAGAACTAACCGAAACACAAAAGGCACACGCTTTTTGGCATTACAAAAAATGTTACGACTGGCATTCCAAGGACCAGCTTTGCGAGGTGCCGGTATATTACGGCGTATCTCAGCATTACGTGCATACTCCAGTATTCATGATAAATATGCTGCCAAACTAGCTGAGAAAGCTAAACAACAGGGTTTAACTGTAGAAGCACTGCTTGAACAGTCCAAGGAGGAAGCCGAAAAAGTTCGCAAAGCCGATGTGGCCGATTTAGTGAAGCAGGCGGAGTTTTTCCGCAAGCCAAAGCCTAATAATACTAGTCCAGAGGTTGATGCGAATGCAGCCGCCGCCCAAAAAGTGGCTAATGCAGTAAATGATCCCAAAATCATGGATCTTGACACATATATTGATGTCGAGAAGCTCAAAAATCATTCAAAGAAAGAAATTGAGATGTTGTGGAAGGCTCGATTTGTTGGTAAGAGCAATGAGATCTGCGGAGCTATGGAAGCTGATACTTTCTCGCGCCTTTATATTGCCGCGCGCAAGCTGCCAACGTTTGTTCTTCCTCTACCTCATAAAGCTCACGGTGTAGAACTGCATTATGTTCAATGGTCGTTTGTGGCCAGCCATACCATTCACTGTCTATTTACGTCGCTGGCAGAGTACAAGCTTCACAATGAGTATGCCCATCCCCATACAACGTTCATGATGCATACAGATCTTGTTGCAGATAAAGGAGTTGTACTCACGAATACTGTAGTTCAAAACAATGAGGTCCCACTTGATGCGGCAGTCTTCCTGACGCTTAACTTGCAACGCTTCTATACTGCTGATCCAGACAGTAAGCATGGTGCTGAAAAGTTGCTGCTCTTGCGTCAGTTCAACTCGGGAGATACCAATTTCTCGGCTGAGCGACTCATTGAGGCCACTGAAACACTAGACTAGTTGTCTAGAGATTAATTGTTTGTTTAGATGCTAACGTCAGTCTCCGGAAATGATCTGCTGGGTAAGATCTGACCTACTGCCATGGTCTACTGGTTATTATTTTACTGGTTGCTATTTTACTGGTTGCTATGTGTTGTATGTTTTCTGTTGCAACAGATCGCATCAAGCAGATCTGTTGCGTAAGATGATGCACTGTGCAATTACTCCAGTGCTTTAACCACCATGGCTGTAATCATATCCGAGTTGGTTCATAGACTTAGAGAACCTAATTTCTTATTATGGCTCAACAGATTGTCAATTAAAACTTGATTGAATGAATACAAGTTACATATCCAGTTGAATCTGCTAGACTATCGTACTATGGAGAGAAATATGGTTAACTCGGAAATAGTAAGCTATGGTTATAATGGGAAGCACTACTAATGTAAATGTCTGTCCTATTCTCACGTATAAAAAAAGAAGACTAGACCTATCAATATTACGTTAACCATCTATTTTTTGTGAGTTCATATGCGGATTGCTCTGGCAATGAAACTAAGTTTCTGGCAGCTTCGATGCCCACACAAACACTTGGGTTATGCCAGTATTTATTTAATGACACGTGGTTCTCGGTTCATGCATTAAGGCCAGGGTGGGAACTCGTCCTCGCCCTGGGCGTTAATTCGATTCGCGGGATCACAACAAATGAGGCTAGTGTTTCTGCTGCCGCTGCTGGCCAGCGTGCTCGCAAAAGACAAAGAGGAAGCCGGGGCAGCACATTTCTTCAAGCGCGCCTCAGAGCAGCTCGCACAGGGCCATGATGCTCAGGCACTGGGCGACCTGCGTCGTACTCTGGCTGTAGACGCCACGTTTCAGCCCGCACAGTACCATCTTGCCGCCACATACTTGCGATTGGGCAATGCAGATAAGGCTCTGGAGACCTGCTCTACGTGTACACATGTGCGATGCCCAGAAGTGGCCGAGAAGGCCTCGGAGTATAAGTTGCTAGCTCAGGACCACCCGCCAGAAGATGATTGTTCACTATTTAGCAAGCTAGTTTCTCTGGCACCTAAGTCAGTAGATGCCCTTAAACGCCGTGCCGAATGCTATTTTGGCCGCGGGTCGGCAATCGAGGCTTTAGCTGATTTGACACTGGTCGTTCAGGTCGACCCGAGTGATAGCCAAACAGCAGCACAAGCCGCGATTGGTACATTTGTTTTATTAAATCAGCAGGCTCAGGCTATGCAAATGCTGCGTCGTTGCGTATCCTATGACGATGAGGCTGTGGCCTGTAAAACTGCTTCTAAACAACTACGAGCCCTGCAGAAACAGGTCTCTGAACCACCACTCAAAGTACGCATTCGCGATGTAGCCAAAACTGCCTCAAAACTATTGGATCAGTACTCAATTGCGCATGAGGAGAACCGCGAGGGTATGCTTGTTGAAGAGTTGCGTATAAATAGATGCCATGGCCTGGCACTTCGTTCGCAGTGGGACCGAGCCGCCAAGGTATGCGCACAAGTTCGCGATATTGATGAAAATTACGCTCCAGCTTTGCTAGTGCAGGCGCATTTGGAGCTACAAAGTGGTAGTGTACATGAAGCATTGAACCTCGTTACGGCCATTCTTCGCGACCAGCCTAACTCTGACGTTGCTCATCTAGCCAGTCAGTTACATGACGAGATTATTATCCAACAGCAGCAGCAACGACAAATGCGTGGGCCGCAACAACAACCCACTAAAGACCTTTATAAGGTACTTGGGGTAGAGCCCTCGGCGGATAAGCGCGAGATCCGCCGCGCCTACCGCCAACTCAGCAAGCAATACCACCCAGATAAATACAAGGGCACTGATCTATCAGAGGATGAGGTCATGGCGAAAATGCAGGAGCTAAATGAAGCGTATGAGGTGCTAACTAATGATGATCAACGCCAGGACTATGATGCGCAGCAACGTGGCGGCGGCAGTGGCGGTGGTCCTGGTGGTTTTGGTTACGGCGGCGGATCTGGTGCAGGTGGATTCGGTAATGGATTCAATGATGAGATCCTGCGTCATTTCTTCGGTAGTAATGTTCACTTTTAGAAGAGCTGAGAACACAAAAATGCCGTCTCCATACATATTCACATACCTAAGATTTATAGAACTTGCGCTCATGGTTGATGAATGTGCATTATCATTGATTGCCTTAGCCTTCGCAGTATAAGACTTGGTGGAAATCGAAACTTGTTGCACGTACAATGAAGATGTTGCGCATGTATTCATTCACACGTGGACGCAATAAAGCTTAGGCCTATTTAAAGCTTTGTGGCTCGATTGGTAGTTATAAATATAGATGTATATGCAATAATGCGATAAATGAAACTTCCTCGCCCTCTTTTAGAATGAGTCAAGAGTGAGGCTTTCGGCAATGGCACTGCCATCAACAACTCGTTTAAAATCAGCAAAGCTGAGAGAACCCTGGTTAGACGAATCGGCCTCAATGATAGTTTTGTCCACAATCTGTTGCAGTTGGGCATTCTGAAGGTTGTCACCAACCATCATTTTGAGAACAATAAACAGCTCCCCATTAGACAGGTACCCATCACCATCGATATCGAAAACATTAAATGCGAACTTCAGCTTCTCATCACGTTTACCGCGTGATGAGAAAATGGACAGCGAACTGATGAACTCGCCGAAATCTACGTTCCCGTTTCCATCCGCATCGAACAGTTCAACAAGCCGTGCTGCTAGTGGGTTGCTCTGAATTGCCGGAATCGCCAGAAACTCCTCTTTCTCAATTGTCCCGCTGGAATCTGTATCAAGCTTCATAAACCGCGTTAATAGCCGGTGCAGTTCATCATGGTCAAAGTTCGAGCTCTCTATAAGAATCTCAGGGATCGTTTCTCTGCCGGCCTCGTATTGTGGCATTTTTGGATATGGGAATCAGCAGATATGAACTAATACAGCGTGCAGCAGTGGCCTGGTTTTAAAGGATGAACACTGTGAGATAAGTGTTGTCGCGCATTCGTAAGCACATGAACCTCATATCTTTTTCGATCTCAGGTTTAAAGCAGGCACATGGTACAGTCAGTAGTACGATAGGTGAATTAATAATAGCCTTGAAGATGTGCCATGTGGTCGGTCGGCCGGTGGTATTATTAGTAGGGGTAGTAGTAGTGGCAGTGCTCATGGCACCACAACGGATCATGGCATTAATAGTAAAACCAGCAATAACAAAGTAATCAAGCTACGCCAGCACTGTCGTTTAAACTGCCTGCAGTGGCAGTAGTGGCGCTGATCATACTTAGAGTATCATTTGCATCAACAACATCTCCTCTCTCAGTGTTCAACGCATCATTATTAGCCTCTGACTCGGCCAATGCCTCGTATTGACCTCGCTCAAAGTCAACACAAGAAAAAACATAGCCCGCAAGTATCATCATTCCTAGTAAGAAGTAAAAAGTGTAGCGGATGTTGTGTGTACGGTCGGTTATGAGACCAGTGATGGTGGGACCCAAAAACGACGAGCCTTTGTCGGTGACCGAGTACAGAGCAAAAAACATTGCTTCGTGGCCTTCGGGAATCAAAATCGCAAACAGTGAACGAGTTGCTGCGTTCAGTGCGCCCAAGGCAAGTCCATACCATGCAGCAAGTACATATATTTCCCATACATGCTTGAGCCCCAGCCAGGGCTGGAAAAATCCAAGCACACCATATGCTGGAATCACCATTGCAAACAAGGAAATCGAAACCAGTGACTGCTTTTGATTATGGCGCTGGCTAAATACAAGCGAGCCTGCAATGGCGAATAAAACAGTGACGAGTCCAATCAGTGCAAGCGCAGGTGTTGCCATGCCTAAATTTGCTCGTGCAAATAGAACTGCTGTAGAATTAATGGTCGTAATTGCATCGCTCAGCAAAAACCACCCCAATAGAAATGTACAGATGTCTTTCAACTCGCGCGCATGTAGTATTGTCGACCACAGTTGTGACCACCCGTATGCAACCTGCATAAAGATAGAAGGCTTATTGGCTTCCTTACTGTCTTCATCATCTTCTGGGTCGGCTGGTTTTAGGTATCTTATGACTGGGGCTTGCCATATTAGCCACCACCAACCAATAAGCAATATTACCGCCTGTAACGGCTTGGCGGATGTGTCATGACCAGTACGTATTGCACTTACAAAGAGATACAACATGGTACATAGCTGGACGAACAATGCCGATGTATACCCCAAGGCAGCGCCCTTTCCTGATACACGAGCACTTATACGAGCAGCCTCTAAGGTGTTAATCTCTTCGTGAGGTGGGGGCCTAAATGCGTTTTGAAACCGATCTGCAGCTGTTTTCCGTAGTCTTGCCAGCCTCCGGCTTTCGGCAGCTACAATCCGGGGCAAAAACGCATTGCCACATACACTCACAGCTCCAAAGCTTGCATTTCCTACAACAGCCAGAACAGCAGCAATATAGTAATGATGTTTTCCAGTATACCCCAATGTAATTGTGCAAATTGCACCTAGTATTGCGAAGCCTACTAACAGCAACTTGCGATGTGCACCGCGATCTGCCAACCCACTTATCGACACGACTAGTATAGTCTGCACAACAACGCTCAACGAAAACGTGTAAAGTGGAAAGCTTGAAGTATCTATCCAGGACCATCCCAACCGTAGAATACAGCGTTCGGGTGCAATTGGTACTGGCATAAGCCCCGGAGAGTCACCCACTTCATGGCAAGGTGTCCGCTTGTCTACAATCCATACAGCATTCTCCCGCGCAAGGTCTTCTAATAAAATAGGAACATATGTTGCTACAGCACATACGACGAATGGTTCAGCCCCAATGCCGTATGCGTACCAGCCAAGCGACATCCGAAGCCTTACTGAATAGTTGTTGTGCCTGGCTGAGAGAGCACGTAAGCAGGGGCGTAGATCTACTCTCGGTAAGACAACACCAATTGGCAAACGAGTGAGGGCTCAATTAAGTTCAGTCAATTGATTTCGGTAGTCTAGTTGGCTACCACTAATTCAGTGCAGCTCACTAGTGTTAAAAATTTAACGATAATGATAGAATGCACCCGGTCCAACCCGTTTAGATATCTAAGGGTTACTCTGAACCCAACAATTAACTTCCGGGCTTAGCTCACATCTCTGTTAACTTTGCATACATAGCCACATAACGTCTAAACAGGTTCCTGTCCTTAAGTTCGTCAGCCTCTTTTTATTTTTATTGACCCCACACCGTTATCCTAAGCATCGCATAAGTGACCTAACCACTAAAGGCTTAATCACCTTGTAGTTGCGTTTCTCAGCTCCGAATCGCACTTGTATATATATATATATATATGAGCTGCCAGTTTCTGGATAGCCACGGTGTCCCAACAGTATGCTTTTTACACTCATTTGAACTAATCATTGCCACCTGCTTTCTTCCTTTTGTGGTATACCGCATTTGGTCACATCTAAAAGTACCAAACAAAAGTGAAAAATTGACTGTGTTTGCCCAGTCATGCCGTACTATTGCATCATACTCGTCATTAGGTCCTATCATTTCTGTTATATTCTCTGATACGCTTGTATCTTTTCCTGTTGCTCTGGTTGCACTCGCTGTGACGGCTCTTCATATCACGGAACTTAATGTTCATGTGGTGCGGGTTGCGTCTACAGAGTTGTTACTGTGGTGGACTATTCAAACGTCAATCCTGGCTTTATTTGCATTTGTTCGACCCTCTATTACCAATTCTTTAATAGCGTTTGTGGCTGCTGTGACTGGTCTTTTGGAACTGGCCAGCTCACCTTGGTCCCCCACTGGATTCGGAGATGCCTCGATATTTGGAAAGGTAAATGTATCCTTTCTTGATTCTATGCTTCATACAGCCCAACATGAGCAGCTCAGTACATCCTCATTTGCTGGAAAACCTCAGGATCTTGACACGCATTCAGCTTACGAACAGTTCAAGACCACGTTTGGAAATTTTGGTTCGGATTCCAAGTATCGCTTGATTTGGTCTCTGCTTCTATTCTGCAAGCAGCGTTTCGTCTTCTTGCTCCTAGTCAATATTGCCGCTGATTTCGTGGCTTATACGCAACCTCTGCTTTTGTCTTTGTTTCTATCGAGCCTTCAGGATGTTTCTGTTAAGTCCTTCTACCTTGCAGTTAGTTTGGGCGCTGCACGTCTTCTTGTCAATTCGCTAACGGGCCTGAAGCAGCTCACCTCTCGTTCCATTTTTATTACTTCTCGTGCAGCCCTCATGCAAATGATCTACGAGAAGTCTCTTACTATTGATACAGATGCGAGAATAAATTTCGATACATCAAAGATTATGAACTTACTGGATGTCGACACAAAAATGGTTCAGAATACGTACTTAAAAGTCTCTTCTCTGATCGCTGCTCCATTGGGACTGATTCTGTGTACGGTGCAACTTTACATGTTCATGGGCAAATCTACATTGGCCGCTATACCTCTATACATGCTTTATGTGCCTTATAGTTCGTGGAATACTAAGCAACGGATGAAAAAGCTCCCTGAAATCATGAGTGCCAAGGATAGACGCGCCGAGTCCACTCTGAGTGTAATGCGCAACATGAAATCACTGAAGCTTTACGCATGGGAGCAGCCCTATGCAGCTCACGTTGTGAGGGATCGTAAGTCCGAGCTGGACATTCAACAGAAATTCCTCAAACTGTCGACAATCTTTCGCGCTGTCACAAGTCAACTCGACAATCTAGTTACCACAGCTGTACTTATCGCATTTCTCTACTTCTCGGGTGAGCCTCTGACTTCACAGATTGTGTTTCCGACTTTGTCTATGATTTCGGTTGTGTCAGATCCATTATTCGAGCTTCCTTCTACCCTTAATACACTTGGACGTGCCTTTACTTCACAAAGGCGAATTCTTGATTTCCTGGAGCAACCTGATGAGCGTCACGACAACTTTTACCGTGATCTGGGCCCTAAAATGGATGATTTCCAAGCTTCTCTCATAGATGTAGTGAAGGCCCGTATTTCATGGGGAAAGCATAGTGATGCTGCTTTGGCAGTAATGCCCTTTAACTTGCAATTAAAGCGCGGTGATTTGTGCTGCGTATTAGGAAAGGTCGGCTCCGGTAAATCAGCTCTATTGAAGGCTCTTTGTGGTCAGATGGCTATTCAAAGTGGTTCTATAACTGTACGCGGCTCTATGGCATACGCTAGTCAGGAGCCCTGGCTTCAATTTCAAAGCCTAAGGGATAACATCTTGTTTGGTTTGGAATACGATGAACAGTTCTACAAGAAGACAATACAGAGTTGTGACTTAGAGAGTGACATTGAGTTATTTCCTGAGGGTGATTCAACAGAGATCGGTGAAAAAGGAATAAGTCTCAGTGGTGGGCAAAAGGCTCGGGTCTCTTTGGCCAGAGCAGTATATAGTCGTGCTGATGTCGTTATACTTGACGATGTTCTCTCAGCAGTTGATCAGCATGTGGCTCGAAAATTGTTGCGGGAGCTTTTTGCCCCGGATGGTCTATTAGCTTTACGTGCTGTGGTTTTAGCTACCCATTCGGTACAGTCACTTAAGTACGCAAGCCATATGATTTGTCTAGCAAAAGGTGGTAAGATCATTTTCAATGGAAAACCTTCAGAGGCTGAGCCTGTTGCTCTCGAGAGTGCAACTGGTGGCTCGGTGAACTCAGACTCAGTGAAAGACTTGCTGCCGTCGTTCAATTTCGACCGTCGAGAATTGGCACAAAAACATTCGGTCTATGGCACAGTAGAGCCTGAGCGCGTGCTAAGTTCCACAAGTCCCAATGTCCATTATATACCTGATGTTTCGCTGAAAAAAGACAAACATAAGGATGTTCCTGTATTTGCAACATCGCGTCGTTACATGGAAACCGCAGGTCGCAGTCTTACGCTACTATCAATGCTAGGACTTATTGGTGGAGTTATGTCTAGCAATATGATACCTATATGGTTGGCCCTCTGGTCGGATAAAGGATTAGTTGGTGTCCGTGCATCAGAGTACTACGTGAATGTATTCCTATGCATTGTAGTCACTGCCGCTATACTATCGGCGCTGTCATCATACCTCTTTATGGGCACCATTGCACTCCGTTCATCACAAAAATTACATGATGATATGCTTGATAATATTATCCGAGCCCCTATGGTCTTTTTCGAAAGGACGCCGCTAGGAACAATCATGAATAGGTTCACTGGTGATATCAGCACACTTGATTCTTCATTTCCATCAACTATATACGGATTTTTCCGAGTGTCCTGTACCACATTTGCGAACCTCCTCATTGCCTGCATCGGGTCACCTTTTATCATTGTCGCATTAGTTCCTTTATTGTTCCGGTATCATCAGTACCGTAAATTATACGTCCCAGCACGTCGTCAAATACAAAAGCTTGGTAGTGCTGCAAACGGACCTATATTGAGCCACATTGAAGAAAGTATTCGTGGAGCGTCAACAGTGACGGTATTTGGGTGTCAAAACCAATTTATACAAGGATATGAGCAAAGAAGCAATCACTGGATGCATGTCTCGTTTCTACAATGGGCTGTGCAGCGTTGGTTGAACTGCCGTGTTGTCACCATTACGGCGTTCCTGACTGCGTTGAGTGCTGTTTCCATTGTATTCCTGGTTCGTGTAGCAAATATGCCAGCTGGAGTGGCAGGCGTAGTTCTCTATACAGTTAGACTTGGTGTGTCACGATTAACGGCATTGATGTCGTCTTGGACTAGCATCGAAGTCAATGTAGTTGGTGTAGAACGTGTATTTGGATACATTGACCAGCCGACAGAGGCTCCATTCCACTTATCCACGTCTAACATTAGTGCTAAATGGCCCGCAAATGGTGAGATTTCACTGCATGGTTATAGCACTCGCTTTCGGCCCGAACTTGATGATGCTCTACATGATATTACGCTCAGCATTGGAAAGAGAGAGAAAATCGGTGTAGTTGGTCGTACGGGGGCCGGGAAAAGTACCTTGACAATTGCATTGTTCAGACTTCTCGAGGCCAGCTCGGGGAACATTGAGATCGACGGCGTCGATACGACCAGTATAGGTCTACATGATCTTCGAAGCCGTCTTTCGATAATTCCTCAGGATGCTCAAATTTTTAAGGGCACATTGCGCGAGAATTTAGATCCACTAGGTCTCAACGATGATGTGCGGCTTTGGCAAGTTCTGGAATTGTGCCATTTGAAGAGCCATTTTGAGCACGGTCTTGATATGGGGATTGACGATGGTGGCTCCAATATTAGTCGCGGGCAAGCTCAATTAATTTGTCTCGGTCGTGCACTGCTGAGAGAAACAAGTGTGCTTGTGTTAGATGAGGCTACTGCCTCCGTTGATAACAACACTGATAGTCTCGTTCAATCGACGATTCGCTTTGAGTTCAAAGATCGTACGATCATAACTATTGCACATCGGTTGGATACGGTGATGGATTCTGACCGCATCCTTGTGCTTGACAAGGGAAGAGTTGTTGAGTTCGACACACCAGATAACCTCATGAGCAAAAAGGGGGCATTCTGGGAGCTTGCCAGGTCTCATGATGCAATGTAGAGTTGAAGCTTTTGTCACAAATTTCGTCAATAATAGCATAAAATAGAGTAAATTCACATTTTTAAAAAATAAAAAGAAACTGCACATGAAATTGTAGAGAAACGTAAATAAAAATTCAAAGAGCTTCATTTATCTAGCAAAACAGCACGCTCCAAACATGATAAGAATGGTATAAAAATACTAAAAAGGCTTTTTATTTTGAATTTTTTTTAGTTTTTTTGTTATGTGGGTTTTTGTTAAATATAAGAGACGGTTTTTTTTTTTATCTTTCGTTCGAAATGGCAACAATTTTGAAGGTAGTAATTGTGTGGCAGCAGCGATCGGACGCCCCCGCTCTGAACTTCCACATAAACTTGTTGCAGCTTGAAAAACACGCAGAACAAATTCACTTCAAAAGTGTTTAGTGAGCATTAGTTTTGATTGAGGCACTTGATCATACGCATTCTCGGCTGCGTAGTAATAGAATAATACTAAGAAATCTGAAGGAGGCCAGCAACCTCCATATCTATCAGTACTGATCTTGGCCTTGCGATGAGAGAGAGGTCTGCAGGGAGACCTTTTTAGCGCATCAAAAAGGTTGCGATAAGGATGTTCAAAACGCCATTTTAAAAGGGCAGCGGCAAAGGCAATGCGAGCAACTGAAACATAAGCCCAACTTGCAGCTAGAGCGCACTCGTAGAGAACCACGAGTTGACAGTTCACTTACGCTAATGGGCGCTGGAAATTGTCTCCCAGCAAAGTTCTCCAACTTTGCAAGGCCCTCACCGTGAGATGTTCCTCATACGGAAGACATTTAGTACGGTTGCATAGAACGGCTGCACAACGGGCAGACATAGACTTAGAGCCAAACTTAACCTTAGACTTGATTCACGTCTACGTGTTGTCTGCTAATCATCAAGTAATTTCTCCACAATACAAGTTTCCAGAGTTACGTTGCACATCGCACAATGAGCCGTGCAGTTTTGGTTTTTCATGCATGGATGCTATGATAGGTGGGCAATTGAGTGCCCTTTTCAGTAGTAATCAGAGAGACGATTTAAGCACGAAGGTTTGTTAGCTTCGGGAAACATAACAGCGTCATCTTTCAATTTTCCCTGGTCAACAAACTAAAACTAAACTCGTAGCCACGCTCTTCTGTATATTTACGACAACCAGGTATATGCAGGACCACTTATCTACATTTCAAGCATTACGAGCTGCTTGATCGTTTTACAGTGGTCATTTGCTTGCCGCGATCAGACACCAACAGGACAAAGTCGTTATTCTGCACAGACTCATTAAATCGGAGCGCCTGCTCTATGTGATGCTATCACGACATTTGTCCATTCCATTGTATTGTCTGTTTGTTCTTGACACTCTCTTCATGACGCGCTTCGTAAACACGCACTTATCATTAAAAATTGAGGGCGAAGCGTTTATTGGCTCTTTGGCACAAAAGGTTTAGCCTGCTCAACGTGGAACTTAGGTGCCTCATCGACCTGCTCGGGAGCGTTATCAAGGCCAGCAGCAAGTCGCTCGCTCTGCGGCATGACCCACTGCTGCCAACCGTGGGCAACACGGACCTTGGAGCCCACGAGCTCAATATTTGGTGCCCAACGACAAGCCTCAGCAACAACCTCGGTATTTGGAGCCATCGACTTTACGCGGTTGAATGCACCAATAGTCGAAACCGGCACGAGACCCTGGTCATTCATTTGTTTGCGCAAGTACATATCCTTGCACAGATTCTCGACACTGAAGTAATAGTCGACCTGAGCAACAAGGGCATTGAACATGTAGCTTGCAGGATCAGCAACACCGGGAGCGACACCTGGCGCAACGCCAGGCGCTACAGCAGGCATGGGCATTCGCATCATCTGCATTGGGTAACCCATAGGAACGAAACCAGGTTGGTAGTAAGGCATTTTGCGGGGATTATCACGTTTTCGCTGGTGTTGAGGGGCCGGTGTGTTTGTGGAGCTCGGGTTCGTAGAGTTTGCGGGGCTATTGGACGACGTAGAGCCCTGGGAATTAGACTGAGCAGGGCCACGATATGTGTGATTAGAAGTGCCACGGCGCTGCGAATCATCGAGACTCAGCTTCTCAAGCTTAGTGGCCTCATCTGCGCCAGCGCCAGAAGCGGCAGTCGACTGTGAGCGTGCATGGTGCTTCTGGGAAGCTGCTTGCGGTGCTGGAGAGCTCGAATGTGATCGCGGCTGGCGCTTGTCGCCCCTATCAGAGCGGCGCTGCCCACGGTAAGGTGCATTAGCACCGCGACGAGCCGGCTTCCCGCGCTGACTGCCGCTAGACGAGGTCGAACCACCCCCAGATGATGGCGGCGCCGGAGCGGGGGTGTAAGGGACCCACTTTTCCTTGCCCGTGGTGGCACGCTTGCCCTCCCGGGGCTTTCCCGCATCTTTCTGCTCGCTGCGCTTCTGCTGAGCAGCCTCAACGGCATCAATGGGAGCCTTGACCGAAACATCGATGGGAGGTGCTTTCCATGGGGTTTGCTGGGGCACCGGAGCAGGAGCCAGTTTTGGAGCCCGCGTCTGCTTAGACTCCTCGGTACGTTCAGCTTGGGCCGGAGGCGTGGCGAGCTTCTGGTTCTGCGGTGCAGATGCATCGTGTTTTGTAGCATCACCATTGCTAGCACCACCAGAGGGGCTCGCAGAGCCCGACACGGTTGTTGTGGAGGGTGCGGCACGGGTGTGTTCCTCGCCAGACATCAGATGGAAGTGTGAGCCTGGGCTATCACTCGGTAGGGGTGAGGGGGTTTAGTGAGGTTTTGTGGAATCCACAAAAAAAATGTAGTGTGACATTTGCAAGCCGACGCCCGCATTGGGAATATGCCATGTGACTAAGCCAGTGTGAGTCGCGCAGTCACACACAGCTTGTTCCTGGGTCTGGGTCTTCTCACGTGAAGAATAGGCTCGCAGCCACGGAGGTTGCATATGATCTTTAGTTTTTAGTTTGGTTTTTAGTTTGGGTTACAGTTTAGTGAGATGCGTTCTTGCGTGATTGCTGTCGCAATCCGCCGTGTGAAGGTGCATACGTAATTATACCGTACCTAGACTTAATAACAGCAATATTGTGCGGTTCTAAATTATAGTGTTACTGCTTATAGATCAAAGTATCTGATTTGTAGCTTAATGTCTCAGATTCGACGCAGGCCAAGACAGGGGGGAAGGTGGCATGCGTCGAGGCGGGCTGGTCTGCTGGAACTGATTGCATGAGTCTGACATGTTTGAATACTTGTGCGTGGAAGAGCTATCAAGTTCTCGACATCTGTGATCCTCCTCTACCCAGCCAGCCTTACGTAGTAACGCCCTTCACATATTGATATTATTTATCCTAGGCCTCTAGTGCAATGAAGGCAAGTTTTGTGCTTAGTGCGACGCGGCGGAAGCTGCGGCCAGTTCCCAAGCTGGAAATTATTCCACCTCTTCCGCTTCTGCGACGCATTTTGCGCGCACACCGTCTACTCCCGATCCAGCAGCGGCTACTGGGAGACTCATACGTAAAGTCTGAGTTCAAACTGCACAAGGACGTTGACAATCCAGCACAAATCATTGGGTTTTTATCTCAATGGCAGAAATATCTAGAGGCTGTCCGGGGTGACACTTGGCAGCATGAGCGGCTCGATATCGAGACGATCGAGCGCATGGAGCCTGACAAAATTGTCCAGCTTTATGAGCTCATGATCGCAGCCCAGAAGGATAAAAGTGAATACAATGCGATTCCAGAGTTTGAATTACCGCGTCCGTCGTTCATGGACACCGATCCGCGGGGTAATGATAGTAATAAATAAATAAACTTAATGAAAAAAAAAGGCCACACGACAGAGAAGAAATGATAGCATGAATACAAGATACAGCTAGTTTATTACCATTAGTATTACCCTTGGTACTATGCTTTTGAATACTTTTGAATGCTTTTCCATTCGCCTCTCACCAAAGTTGAAAACAGCCTCTGCTAACTCTCAGTGTGAGAGATTCAGCGAGTTTCTCTGGTACTGCCCTTAACCTGAACTATATCAGACCTTACCCACTCATTTCTACGCGACGCTGGATCAACAGCCGGTTTTGATAGGCTTCAACAAGCTTTATTGGTACGGCAAGACCTGTAAAGATCAGCAGATTTTGTAGTGCATTAGAGCTGTGATAGACCTCTGGGCTTTGAGAGTGTCGACAGCACTTCTGTGATCAGGAGCATTCGTTCAATTGTGCACAGTCACTGCATAACTTGACCAAATAAGCATTTCCCCAAGATCCTGGGCCCGTACTTTATTATATGCTAGCCTGGCCTCCTGAACAAACTCCGGAGCTATGGTTGTGGCAGGACTCCACGGATGCCGAAATCGACGTGCCGTTAGATTCCAATGCGTTTGCGATTGTCAAAAACAAACTTGTGCAGCGGATTGGAAATACAAGTCATGTAGCTATTCTGCCCTATAAAGGTCCCATTCCTCGACTTCCTGATACAGAACGAGAGGTAGTAATAGATGATCTCTGGCCAGAAGTGGGGGTTCCCGTGGATATGCGAGCTGCGTTTCCACCTGGGGTTCTCGCTCAGCGTTATGATGAAGCTGTTTGGGGGACTTCACCCATTGCATTGTTTGCAAAACAGGTTCTGGCCAAGGCGCGGGCTGTTCTCACGCCGGATATGTATAATAATGAATTGCGCAGCTTACTCGTAGCACCCGACCAAGTCGAGCAGCGATACTTCCATGACACGGAGGTTGAGAAACGTGCTCAGGCGCACCGCGGCGAACTTGTGCCGGTTTCACAGGTTCTCCGCCAGCTCCGACATCGTGAAACGCAGCTGCAAGTCGTTCTCGGACTAGAGCTTCTTCCCGAGGACCAAGATATTGAGCCGGTTTTAGACCATCATTTCGACCGGCTATGCATCTGGCAGGCCGTAGGTGGTGGTACAGATACTCTAAGTGAATTCTGTTCCGCCGTCGTATTACCATACTATAAGTCTAGATGTCCGCATAAGACCAAGCAGTTCATTCAGCGCAGTCGTGGCACGCTCAAGAGTCGCGGTCGTAAGACCAAGAAGGACATAGCTGCGCCATCTGCACCTTTGCCAACTGGTGGTGGACTTCTTAAAGCGTTGCAGATCACTGGATCGAACCCAGCTACAAAGTCATTACCGGAATCACCAACTGTTGACCCGAAACCTGCGCCGTCTTTGCGGCCTTCAGCCGCTATACGAAGCGCCAGCCATCCTCTATATACAATGGCTTCTCGCCAGAATACGGTTGAAGTGCGTTTCAAACGATCCCGAAAGCATGCTCAAATGCAGGTATCCTCAGGATCAGCTTCGCCGACTATGCCAGCAGCTAGTTCTGCAGCGCCAGCGTCTAAAACATTCTCATCTATGAGCGCCAACATAAATCCGCTCACTGACACAGGTATCAACACCACTACCAGCAGCCCCAGTATCGGTCTCAGCAATACCAGTCCAATGCCACCACAACAAACTCCTGTTAATATTCCCAAATCCCCACCATTAATGCCAACCCAGGTAATTCCTGCGCTGCCGGACAGCGCCGAAAACAAGGTACAAGCAACCCCCAGAAAGGAACGGTCAAAGTTCTTGGAGTCGCTTAACCAGCCGCTGCCAATTGATTTTGACGCAGTAGAGTCCACAGATTCGGATGAATAAACCTCCAATAGATAACTAGTTCCTTATATATATGTATATATGTATTAAATAAAACTTAACTTCATTTTGAACGCACCAAGTCCAGAACTTCGCGCACGTCACCCTCGGGTGCCAGAACAAGTGCATCTACAAGCGCTGCTTTAAGTTGTGTCCATGCTTCTCTGTTTGCTTCTTCTTGGCCTCTACTAGCGACAGGGTCTAACCATGCACCAAGGTTTCCGACAATGACCACTAAAACAACCTCCGGACCCAACGCAGTGATGCCACGAACCGCACCATATAATGAATCCAGTGGTCTCTGAATATCCATGAACCCTTTGAGAAGCGTTCGTGTGAGGCGCGGGCGCAAGGCAGTGTATTGTTGACCAAATTCGTCAACAATGCTATGTAGTAGGGATGCAGCATAGTCTCGCACTTCGAATCCACCATTCTCAAGCCTCTTAGCCACAAGTACTGTTAGAACTGCCGGTACAATCTGATGAATATAAGGACCTGTGAAGACGGTGGGGTTGGCAAGAAGTGCCGCAACAACATCCAATATGGTTCTTAGCGACTCAGTCGGTCCCTTCAATCCCACGCTGATCTTCTCCTGGACAAATTGTACAATATATGGAGTAAGCTGGTGCAGACCCGGATCATTACGCAGAGAATAAAGTGCTGTATCACGCTCCATCGTGTCTGATCCAACCAAGGCAGCAACAATACGGTCAAAGTAAAGCTGCAGCTCTTTGGAAATCATATGTTTGACCAGTGGCTTGATTTCAGCATCCTGTCCGAGGCGAGATGTCGAATATATTGTCTGAGAGCCCCGCACTGGTGGAGCAATCGCGCGAACTTCGCCAACGTGAGGATTCTGCGGAATAGCCGGCTGCACACCCTCAACCGCTAGCCAGTGGGCCGTAAAGGTAGGCTCCCGAGGAACTTTAGGAATCGGCTCGCCTATGAGTTTGTCGAAATCCACTTCGTCCTCATTATCAAGATAATGCAGCGTCTGACCAGGACCAATAATCGCCTCACTGAACCGTACGGGGCGTTCATTTTCATAGCCATAAAGGGGCTCTACATTCAGCACCCGAAGAGCAGCGGCAATATCCCGCGTTGTGAGGGTCCGGCGCTTGCTATGGCGCATGAACTTGCGTGCCTGCTCAACAATCTCATGTAGCCGGTACTCTACATCCATAGCCATCGCTTTGGCTACATCTTCTGGTAAGCCAGCCGCACCAACTGCCTCGGCGGCATCTTTGACCGTGTCATTCGGTGACCACAAGGTGGTGCTATAGCGCGACATTAGGCTTGTGAACCACTTATCCGAGACCTAGCAGTGTATCTGCGAAAGTCACGATACCTAGCCCAGTCTGTGTATCAGAGATTGGGAAGATTGGCAAGTTGCAGAAAACGCATTTCGGTGCAGAGTAAAGAAGTATAGAACCTTGCATAGAATCTTGAAGTGGTCCATGAGTGTAACGTTATGAACTTATTTTGCCTTTTTAAGGTTCTTTTAGTAGTTACACTGTGTTGTGTTTTCTATATCAGCCACATGGGAGACATTTATTAGACTATCAGAAGAACCAGGGTGTTTATATTATTCAATTACTGTAACTTATAACCGTGAATTTTGTGTTGGAACGAAAAAAAAAAAATGTAGTGTCATTAGCACTTCCATTCAGCTAATTCACTGATCGAAACGTCGCTGCCACTTAACTGACCTAGCCCTGTGGCCACTTTTTTTTTCAAACAATCGCTGTTGGCCATGTTTCGCGCCATAATTCGCGCGCGTATTGGGTTGTCTTTTAATTCTGCGCTCTGCAGAACCGTAATTTTACGACGTAGCTATGCCAAAATACCGACTACATCTGTTGCGCAGTCATTTCAGCCGGAGATTTCGTCCCTTGAAGGACACAGTGCCCTGTTAAATCAAACGAACCCCACGGATTTACTACAATTATTAGATGTGGTACCAATGATTGGTATTTACAAGGATCTGGTTGATAGGGGGCTTGGTGACCTTGTTGTGCGCCAGACATGTCGTGGATTGAGCCGAACAGCCAAGGATGCCACATTTGCATTGCGAACATTGCCTCAACGCAACCGTTTGGACGCTCAGGCTGTCCTTTTTAGAAAGCTTAAGCAACTGTGTGATGTTGTTTCCGCATCGTTCATAGAATCTAAGGTGGCTGTTGACCGCCATGCGATCGGCACGTTGCTTTCTACGTATGAAATTGTTGATCCGATCGCTGGAGTCACCTTTTTCCAGGCAATTGGTGAGGCTGCGGGCTCAGCTATCCCATGCATGGTTAAAGCCGGTGTCCCACTCCACGAAATCAAGGCTGCATATGAGGCGGAAACGAATGGTGACCCTTTTTACGGGCGAGGTCGGACTGCTGCAAATATGGCCTGGGCCTATCTGCGGCATAGTGAAGTTCCCGGAGCTTTGGATGAGGCTTCTGTTTTGATGAGTACCTTAATGGAACACCGTGAATCTCTACCGGCGTCGGTCTATAGCTTTCTAGTTGATGCCTTTGTGGGCGATGCGCCTGCAGGGAAGGCGTTGGAGACTTTTCTTGCTTATGAAGATCATGTTCCCCATCATGCTGCAATGTCTCGGTTCATTGAGCGTCAATGGGACCTCGATAAAGATGTTGAAGCTCAGATCAAACTTTTTACGTCGTATCTGAGTCGGCTGCAGCGCACTTCACCTTCAGAGATGGAGTTTAAATCTGTGACTATTGCAGTCATTCGTAACATATTTGAAGGATTACCGTCCCCTTCTGCATCGTTACCATACTTGGAGCGTGTTTACGCTTCGTACGCTGCATGTGTACCTTCGCGTACCATGTTCAAAAATATGATATTGTCAGAGTCTCTTCGGCGCGAATGGCCACAGGCAGAAGAATTGCGTGATTTGGTGATGACGATTCTAAAGCTCTATGATGAGACTACCGAAGCCTCCCCCGTCTCGTTTCGTGTAAGGCTCAATGCCTTGGAGGGGCTATCTGATGTGGAAGAAATGGTCAGAGCCTTGTGGGGCTTTCGTACCGCGCCACACATGCCACCACTTACTGAACTTGACTGGTTGTCACTTGTGCGGGCCACAAAGTGTGGGCAGTTCTTTGTTGAGATGTGGTTGGATGCTGGTACACCGTTTGTGCGGGCTGTTAAACGGTTTTGTGCCTCGCGAGGTTATCGTCTGTGATAACTGTGAATTAAATATATATTCACAATGATGCTTGTTTTGTTCTGAGTTTGTTTTTTTGACTTGTATCATGTATAACTGGTTACGGAAATCCACGATGTTGATTTATGGTATTTTTTTTTGACTACTTGCTTCTTTGTCTAAAATTTATTTTACAACTAGATAGTAGTATGAGTAGTTGGTGTGAATTGCTTCTCAGCTATAAACTCAATTCATAATTCATGACTGCGATGGCACTTCCAACTTTAGTTTTATTCTTATTATAATTCTTATTCTTGTTTTTTTTTGTCTAGGTTGTTACTGGCCAAGCTGTGTTTATTTGACGCAAGCAACTATGAGAAGTAATCTGGGAGCATATTAGTAGCTGCTCGAATGTATCAAATCAAATATAAAAAAATAATATACATCTACGTTTTAAGACCTCTTTTTTTTTTTAAGACAAAATGGAAATTAAACGAATTCAAGAAGTGAGTTAAAACCAATAAATATAATAGATAGACACGCTATACAACATTTACAACAATATGAGGATTAAGCATATGGCACAAAAGAGATCGATGTTTCTCTAAACAACCGGGATCAAACAACAGAAAACTGGCAGAACTCACTTGTTTCAGCATATATTATGTCCTATTTGCCTGATAATCTACCCAAAAAAAAAGTACAGGCTCACAATTATGGAACCATACACCACAAACCATGCTAACCCTACCGCGTGCCTGACTGACATAAACCAATTTTTCACTGCGAAGGCAGATACCAAAAGCGGATCGATCCACTGCAAATGGTCTACGGCGGTCTGCGATCAGCGCGGTGGCTGCGTAGCTTCCGACAGGCACCGATGGTGACGGCATTCCGCAATCTCGAAAGTGGACAAGTACTGTTCTCGCAGACACTGCACCCACAGCAGATATACATCGACCAACTGTTCAGATGGCCGAACTGGCAGAACAAAAAGCCCGGGACGCGCCGCGATGTGTGGCGCCCGCTGGCGGTCGCTGAACTTCCGACATATGAGCATGCGGTACAGCTTTACACCAACCTGGTGACACTGCGACAAAAGCGGGATATGCACGAGCGGGATCAGGCCCGGGATTGGCGCCGCAAGTCCAAGGAGGGAAACATTTGGTTCTGGAATCAGTACCGACCAACGTATACATATGAGGCGGTGGCCGATCTGGCCAGTGCACTCGAGGCAATGAGCCCTGAAAAAGCAATAATTCACTGGGAAACCGCGTACCGCAAGGGCAGTGACGAGACGTGGAACGGCCTTTCCGTCGAGCATCGCGAGTTGCCGCGACACAATCCCCGTGAGCAGCACGTAGTGCTCAATTCCATACGGCAAGCTGCGCTCGAGCGTGCCCGGGAATTCCAGGCGGCTGAGACGCTGCGCCAACAGACTGAGGCTGCTGAGAAACGCGCAGCTGGTGAGCCGACGCATGCGGAGCTCGTCAAGCAGGAGCGTGCCAAAGCACTGGATCGTCTAGATCGCATCCACAAGGCTCGTCTGTCTGAGAAGGCCAAACTGCTTGAGTCGAGGCCCGATCTCAGGGAGTTGCAAAAACGAGGAGAAGCTGTTCGTGCTGCTGCGCGTGCACTGCACGAAGCCGAAGCAGCATTCGACCCGTTCCTGCCGCATGGACAACGTGGCGCGGCAAAGATGCCAATCAAACTGCGAAAGAGAGCACTCCGCCAGGCGAAGCGGGCATATCGCGATCTTAAGAAGCGGATTGCTGCACGCAACAACAAGCGTCGTGTTCCCCAGCCGCGCGTGCGCCTCAACTTGTAGACTTGGATGTACATATTATCGTATATAGCTGGAGCATTATTAAATACCAGCAAAAAAGAAACAGCTAGAGTGATTTCTCTTTCTCTTCTTCTTTTATATCATGTTGCTTTATCTTGTTTGGTACTAATGCAAATGACATGTAGAAGGATTATCAACCGAAACAAAAAGCTCATACGATTAATATTTTTTTTTATATCTTTCTTAATGATATATATCTACGCTACTAATGCTACTACGACGACTAGACTACACTAGAATAGACTACACTAGACTAGCACCTCAGATTCGTCAGTATTAGATGGATATCATTACAAGTAAAATAAATATGTAAGTTGAAATATTATAGTTCAAGGTATGCTTTCTCACCTAGATATGCAAATCGATATATGCAAAAACCATGCAAACATTCATGCAGAATGCTTCAGACGCACATGCCGTGACAGTGCATCCAGGCGGCTGAACGTCTTCGATTTCTCACCACAGGCATCGCATTTATAGGTCCTTCTCACCGGTGCATGAATTGTTTCCTGGTGTCGAGCCAAGTCGTATGGCCGTGTGAAGGAGCGGTGGCACTCTCTGCCATCAGCAAAAGACATGTTACATACGTGTGCATTGCTGCTGTGGCTGGAGACGCCTGCCCTTGGAGCACGCCGTGTCGTGCGCTTTCGCGGCTTCTCCGGTGGTGGTGATAACGTTGCTGAGGAGGACTCATATAGCGGAGAGTCCAACTTTGCTGCTACCGGTGATTCCGAAGACGGACTCGATAGCGGGAGCTCCTTGGCAGACATCGGGGGTGTGTGCAGCTCTACGGTGTTGCGCTCCGAGTCGTCAGATACTACCGGTGTGGCAGGCTGCTTGGACAAGGCCGGCCTCGACTCGTCCTCAGGAACTGCTTCTAGTTTCGGTGAGTCTCTAGTCTGATGGTCAATTTGAGGACTATCGCGCGAAGCCACTGGGGCAGCGGGAACCTCTGTAAATGGTGTCGTAGTAGCCTCGGCCTCGGCTTCAGCCCCGGCGTGATGGTCGTCAAAAATAAAGTCCATGTCCATGCTTAAGCCTATATCCTCGAATGCCTTACTGTCACTGCTTAGATCAAGCGGTTCCAGCGGCTCGCTGATCATTGGCTCGGAACCATCGTTACTATCGACATCAATGGCTGATGACTCGTGCAGGGCATCATCATCATCCTGGTCTGGTGAGGATGATGCTATATCGGCCGTTGAATAGACGCTGTTGTTCATTGGACTTTTCAGCTGCAAAGAACTGGGATTGATGAAGTTGAATGGTGCTTTGTATCCAGGCTGCTGCTCGTATTCGTATCGCGTCAACACTGGGTATGCTACTGGCTCTATTGGCTTGGGGGTATATGCGGTGGATTCAAGAGTTGAGAAGTTTGGCTTGGATAGATGTCGTTCACATAGAGTCGGATTCACTGATGTCTGCGTTGGTGGCATCCCAGGTACCCCCTCTGGATCGTCAAACTCCATATCAAACTCATTATCCTCTTCATCTTCGTCAGTGTCTTGCTGTTCCTCGTCACTCTGCGACCAGCCCATGATATCATCCAATGATGGATTCATATGGGTGAAAACAGCAGTTTCTTCAGGCGGGATATACATTCCCGGTCGCATCTCTAGAGGGTCAGGCGGTATGAAGTCCTTTGTTGCTTTCTGCGCATCGAATTGAGAGTAGGAAGTCATGCGGTCATGCGAGTGGAAATCAGGGAATCCCTGAATGTGCTCGCCTTGTGAATTCTGTCCCTGGGCAGTCATATGTGCCATGAGCTTAACCACAATTCCAATTGGGACTGGATCTAAATCAGATTGCCGCGCTCGATTTGTAGTTTTATAGATAACAAGCCCGGGTGACTAACCTCCACATGCAGTCATCCGCAGCTGACGCAGATGACAAATGTCTGCAGGATCTGGTAAGCTTGCAGGATCGTATGCGACGGCCCGCTTCTCGAACTATGGTGAACTGTCACGTGTGTGCCCAACCGTTAGTAGCGAGCCGAAATAGCCGTGCTCGTGAGTTAATAAGGTTAGGGTATGCGCCGGATTAGAGCTAGCCCGCGTGGGCTACGGTGTGTGGACCAAGATGCATGCAATCAATTCTTTGTGCGTGCACACAGTTGGTTCCCGTAGACTATGGCAGTGCATTGCACTGCAATTTTTTTAGATTTATTTAGTCGGCCTATTAAATTCAGCAGTGTCTTTCCTGTCGGTCAACTTTTCTTCTTTCGTCTGTCTTCGTAATCGGTTGAGCAGGGTTTGCGCAGGGTTCACAAGCCGCACAAAGGAAAACAAATCCCTCCCAAGGCTCGAAGTCGGATGCGACGGACGGACCGAACTTCTGAGTCAAGGGTCTAGGTTCCAGGGGGCTAGGGCGTACCCTCCCCGATAACGGCAAGGAGCTATGGAAGAAGAGCAAAAAAGTAAAAAAAAAATTTAGAATAACACAACCCTTTTCTTTGATTGCGCATGTGACCGGTGAGTCAATCGTTGCAGCGACGTTAATCATTAGGCTTAGTTAGGCTAAGTTTAGTGTTTCTAATGACGTTGTTTGGCTGCATGATGCGGGTAATGTTGGGAATAAACACCACCCTCATTACAAGGATCAGCTAAGTCGTTTCTCATTTTTAATTAATATTATTAACCTGCAGGTATCTTAGAAAGTAAGCGCGTTTCATCACAGCGTTATTACACTAATAAAAGCAATAAATATGTTGTATAAGATGTTTAGACACCGAAACCGTAAAGCGTACGGCCGTGACGCTTGAGGGCGTAGACGACATCCAGGGTCGTGACGGTCTTACGCTTGGCGTAGTCAGTGTAGTGTGCAGCGTCGCGAACAATGCGCTCAAGGAACTCACGCAGGATATCACGGATGCTGTCGTAAATGAGGAAGGAGATACGCTTCACACCACCACGGCGCGCAAGACGGCGAATGGCGGGCTTCGTAACACCTTGCAGGTTGTCGCGAGTGACCTTCCGGTGACGCTTGGCGCCACCCTTTCCAAGTCCTTTTCCACCAGCTCCTTTGCCAGACATTGTTAGTTTATTGTGTTTGTATTGTTATAGTACAACTACAATGTGGTGCTTTGACGCGACTCTTATATAGGAAATTGTGTCGCTATAGTGCTCACGTAATTGTCCGCGCTAATCAGTGATGGTTCATCAATGATCTTATGTCATCCCATCACTAGTGATGAAAATCAGGGTAAGGCGGTGTCCAGAGACGCCGGTTATGGCACTTTAGAGAGCATTTTAGTGGGTTCTAATTGGATTTTTTCAATTTTTGAAACTATTATGATATTCGTTGTTTTTTCCTCTATTCAATGCTGTTATTAGCTTCTCAGTATGTCCCTGGGATCTTGCTCTCATTTTCGTGGCATGCAGTCGTCGCTTTGCCACTGTTTTTCTCCGCCTGGGCGTGCTTGATTACTGTGATTTTGTTTTGCCATGGGTTGCTGCGCCAGGTGTGTTCGCATTAGTCGGTCCCTTCTCCCAACAAATTCGGCATGCTTTTCGGCTGAGGTTCTGCAGCCTTGTAATGTCCCAATGTCCCAGCAACTTGTCTGATGTTAAGGTCCGGTCATGTGTTGGGTCACGCTTATGACCTAGATACGGTCAGCAGCCATCGGGGCCTCCCCACAACCCATACCCACTCGCCCCTCCACACACTCTTGTAGTGACAGTCAGTGTGCGCTTTGACACTATTGGCCTTTCAAATTAAATTCCTCTACGATGTCAGATAAAAAATTACTGTAATTGTTGAACTATGTAGGGAGGAAGGAAGGAGTATGCTGGGTTGTTTATATTATTCTTAATTATTTTTATTTTTATTTTTATTGTTGTTGTTGTTGTACTTCTCCTTTTTCCTCTTCTTCTTTGTTGAGCTGCTTACCATTTTGGACTTACATCCTCGATGTGTAACCTAATTAATTTGCGTACCAATACGAATCCAAGGCCAGGTCTAAAAGCTCCAAGACCAAACCCATAGAAGACAGGTTATAAACGCAATCTGCGAAGCATAAACTCACAAAGAGAAAATGTAAGACTAGGTTAATACCAAGCGGTGGCAAAGAAGTGGCAAAGTAAACGAACATGGGACTATAGGTCCAGAAGCAGAATTAATGCTAGCTGTAAATACAACCACACATCCTGTAATTACAGAGATCCCAAAACAAACCCGTAGAAAGCGTACACTGATTATTTAGCAGACTAGCAACTTAGCGAATAATGCCTCGGGAGGGTCCGAACGGCCAGACGCACAGAACCCCAGCCCTGACAGCATGCAAGATTAGATGCGCCACAGCAGCCCAAAAAGTACGTACACAGCTCGGCCTCGTTGCCAGGACCAGCTCATAACCAGTACACATGGCGAAACCTCCATCCACACACGATAACAACCCAACCACATAATTTATAGAATACTTAGCATCAAAAGGCGCGCTGAGTCGACTGCACCGTCGACAGCTGACGAGAAGCTTATACAGTTAGCGTAATCAACGAGCCCGCAGAAGGATCGTCATCGGTCACATGCGCATGTCAGCCGGACCGGATCACATGCAAATAAGATATAATGAATGCATCTTCATTATCCATACACTCATATTTAGATCCGCCCTGCAACGAGGTTGACCCCCCCTGCCTCTAATGAACCAAGCAGAGGAACTCGCCGCAGCAGAGGCACTCAATCAGCTCAGAGCCCGAAGAAAGGCAGACAGCAACAAAGAAACCCGCGACAACGCAGAGTCGCATGCGCCTGCCACAACTGGGAGCGCACGGGACTCCAACAGTCGAAACGTCTCCCCAGAGACAGCCTATTCACATAGCAGAGACATCTCAGTACCGCCAGAACCCGACAGGGTCTACCATAGGGACAAACAGCGCTCACCAGAAGACAGTCAAACGCCACAGCCCACTAGCATGAATGGATCCCATCAGCCGCATTTACAGCCGGTTATAAACAGTTTTCCACCCAGAGTAGACAGTGAAGCGAGCCCCGAGGCGGTACCAGTTAATAGGCCCTGGCGCAATGCCATTCTCACGGCAACATCGATGATGCTCACGAAGGAAGCACGCAAGAAGCTACGGCAACTCCTTGCTGTTTTGCGACTTGCCAGCGAGCACCTGAACTCAAGAGTAAGCGCTCTGCAGTCCGCAATGGATGCAGATGCCTCAACAGACGGCGTGAAGCCAAAGATCAGCAAACAAGCAATCCGCCATGACATCATTACAACCATAAAGAAATGCCTGGCCATGATCTCAACGCTAGCCACAAACTCTCTACCAGTAGTGGCCCGTGACAGTGTGAGAAACACAATTTTGCGCCTGCCCTCGCGGTGGGCCTCACAAATGGAAGCTGGCATGGAAAGCATAGAAGGAGACGGCGAAACCGAATCAGCCATTCTTGCATTGGCCTCTGAAACACTCGTGAGTATTCGAAATATCAATCTGATTGTGTCCGAGACCCTGGATAGAGCAGATAACTGGGTCGAGCGGCTACCTAAGTTCCGACGGGGTAAGCGCCAGCGTGATGAAGACCTCCCGGCAACAGAAGCGCGCGAGCCGTTCCAAGATCACCTCACACGGTCCTCCTCCTCATCTTCTTTACATACAGCGTTACCAATCACTCGACCATCATCCCCAGATGCCGAGGAGAAGCTACCGTCGCCCAAAGCTATCAAGGTAGCCGAAACAGAGGACGAAAAGATCATCAGCCAGGAAAACACGCCAGGTGAACAACCAGACAGGTCGGCAGTCACGAGCCAATAGCCCGGGGCCAGTTCTAGCATAGGTGAATAAATTCTAGCATTAGTGGCTCTGTTGATTCCTAGCATCGACAGATCCATTTTTTATAGTTCAATAGATGATACCTGAAGTGGTTATGAGAAGTATGCGGTAAACGGAAGAGGTCAGAACAAAAGCCTCTAGCCAAGCCAACTCAGTGAGGCTGATAAAGTCCGGGATTGCGTAGCTCAGAGCTGGTTGCCGTCAAATACACATGCCACTACTCGGAATATCATATATACCAAAGTCTTAAACGAGGTACTTGGACGAAGCATCAACCAACACAATAGCATAAAACTACTCTATATAGAAGTGAAACGCATATCACAACACTCAGCAAGATACAGAACAAAGGACATCGGACGAAACACATGATGCTCTAAAGGATTATTACATCGACATCACCTCACATGTAGTGTGGTCAGTCCTTCAGGGATAAGAAGGCCCAGAAATATTCAGCTCTTAATTTACGGCAATACATTTGTCGCTTAGGATGCCTTCTAGTAAAACTTATGCAGCATTGAATAAAAAATACGAGTATATTAAGTAGCATCAATGCATGAATTAATTCGTGCAGCTGCAGCCTCCTCTTACTAGTAGTACAATAAATAGTGCAACCCGGTAATTCCTCTCATAAGTTAGAAGATGGGAATGACAGGGAGTTTCCCATTTTAGCCCAGACACTCTTCTGTGGCGACTCGCCTATTGTAACATATCACTAACAGACCAAGAGGAAGCAAAAAGAAACAGGAAAAAAAAATTATTTGTGCTGCTATTTCCAAGGGGTTAGTTAAAGTGTATGTGACCTAAATAGAGCCAGGCCGCTCTGTCTTTGGATAGCACAAATACTACCAATAGTAGTATGCATTGGTTCTTGTCGAATATTTTAAGTAACAAAATATGTGATTTCTGGCTGAAAAGGAACACATCTACCTAACTTCAAGCTTATTTCATCGAGCTCATTTCATCGAGCTCATTTCACAAAGCTCATTTCATAAAGCTCATTTCATAAAGAGTTGAACACTAGTAGCTTGACTTTAGACGTCAAGATTTTAGTTTAGTAGCCACACGCAAGTCAACAAACTCGCGTGACACAAGAATTACACACCATTTAGTTTACTTCAGATCTAGTACGTCTATCATATTAGTGTAGCTAAATGCCTTTGCAATTGGCATTATGTTATGATCGCTCCTACCTTATCTATGCTAAATATTTATTAATAGGTACGAGAGACGAGGTTCCTTGCATAAACAAAGGTAAGGGTTTCAAACATGTGTTTAAAATTCGGGCATGCAAGCGTTTATTAACCGTGTGCAAAGGAATAGGGATGGCACAGCATCAACAGAGGATATACGTAGGATCAAAACGAGGCGAAAGTGAGATACTAGCAATGTCAAAGTCTGATGAACGCAAGATCAAAAGCAGGTCCAGGATGAAGCGTGGAGCCTAAGCCACCTACCTAATCATAGCATGCAATCGGGTTACACAAAGTCCCTAACCCTCAAACAGGAGACACATTATTTTTACTTTTTTGTCTAGTTTGTCGCGCGTGTGCTCTTTGGGCTCCAAACAACCATGATGGTTCGGTCTATGCGAAGGCCCGCTACAGCAATGCTGCTGGCACTGGTAATAATTGTCAGTTTACTTTTATTATTCTTCAGGCCTACGAAATCAACACTTTACCGTGACACCATCCGCGTTGCCAAGGGTAGTAGTAAACCTAGTGAAACTGCAAGTGCCAGCACTGCTCAGAACAGCGGCGAATCGTTAAAAACTTCGAAGCTTGCAATTAATGATGATATTAAGTACCGGGATGCACTGAACAAACCGTTTAACTTCCACACTGACGAACTGGGACCAGAAATTATTGATCCCATCGCAACACGCACCTTTTACATGTTAAAGACTGGTGCTGAAGTGATGTGGAACCGGCTGCCGATCCACCTTGAAACCACCTTGAAACGGTTTCCTAATCATGCCATCTACAGCGATGGCAGCGGTACCGTTTCAGGTAAGGACGTTATCGATGTGATCCAGTGGATCCCTGAAATCGTGAAGAACAACAATGAATTGACGGCTTGGCGGATCCGTCAGGAAGCTGCCACAGAAAACTGGGGCTGGGATGCCCAGAAGGTGAAAGCCGGCGATGACATCGGCGGCTGGGACACAGACAAATATAAGAATGTTCCTATTCTGGCCCATGCTTGGAAGGTCGCACCCGAATACATTGACTGGTTTGTTATGGTTGATGACGATACTTATATTTTATCGGAATCGCTTGCATCTTTGCTTCGCGACAAGGATCCATCCAAACCGTGGTATATTGGCAGTGCGTCGTTCTCCAACGAGCTAACATTTGCCCACGGTGGCTCTGGAATTGTCATGAGCCGCGGTGCAGTTGATGCTGTGTTCAAGGAAAATGACCCGCAAGCGATTATTGACAAGTACTCTGAATTTGCCGTCTCCTCATGCTGTGGTGACCTCACCCTGGCGTATCCACTGATGCATGCTGGCATTGCACTGAACCAGAATCTGCCTGAGCAAGACGTTGAGTTCGATCCTTTCCAGGGCAACTCTCTGGTCAATACCCGTATGCTTGCTGGTGCTTGGTGCCAGCGACTTGTGTCATACCACCATTTATTCCCATGGGAGATTCAGATCATGTTTGACCGCGAAAATTACCGGCACAATCATAAGAGTGCCGAGGATCGCAAACGCGGAGACCTTTACACTGATTTCTACCAGGACTTTATTTTACCCTTTATCAAGCCTGAGCGCCAGAACTGGGTTATTTACGCCGAAGGCAAGACGTTGACTAGTGAAAAGGAGATCGAACAAGATGGAGAGAAGGCGATACTTCTGCCTCACATCGATAAGGATGATTGTAAAAAAGCATGCGAAGCCGACAATGAATGCTTGGGCTGGGAATGGTTCAAGGGAGAGAAGTGCGTCCTTGAGACGCATGGTATTCTCCGCGGAGAAGCTCTGAATCCACGAAGCAGTAATTGGAAATCCGGACAAGAGCCTGTAACCAGCGGATGGATGATTGAACGGATTCGGCGCAGTCGCGCTGCGGCGCCATGCGATCCTCTCGAGTATGATGAACATACTGGTAAATACAACGATAACGGAGAAACCTCGGAGGGCTGGTACTTCCGGCTTAAGGAGAAGCAAAAGCTTGACTCGTCCTTGACCCTTAGTAGTGCAGCGCATGCGGCCGCGGAGGGGCTAGTCGGTGACACTGTTGCATCCGACACCCATGCTTGAAGAAGCAGCCCACTAGTCACCTATTTTGTGAGGTGTTCAGCTAGTTGGGTGACTTTTGAAGTCCAATTTTGATTGAATATATAAATAATTAATTCCATGAGTTAGAAAAGAAAACTCATAGTAAACCAAGTCACATTGAAGAAGACATATATAGACAGACCCAGACAAACCCGAAGAGACCCGAAGAGACCCAAGCAGCTTATAATAGTATTCATTAAGCCCAAATAGGCCAAAAAAAAACAAACTATCAATTTACAAAAATAATTATATTGTCATGGGAGCACGGTAATATTCCTTTACTGGGAATATATACGATTGGTAATAGCCCTGGGGCATACGTATTCCTATTCTTCTTTGGCCAAATAGAGAATCGGATCATAAGAGCCCATTCAAGCTTCTGGATTTCTATTTTGGCTTCAACATGGCCCACTCGTTGATTTCCATCATAAATAATTACCGATATTATTGCATACCCATATTTCCATGATACGGCACACTTACCAACCCTATTACTATTACTACTACTACTACTACTACTACAACTACTACTACTATTATCACCCCAATAACGACCAGTGTCAAGCGACAACGGCAAGCAGCGGATCATGGCTAAACAACGCTGGGCCCCTGAGACATCGCGCTTTACAAATGCTCTGGATGAGCTGCAGAATGCATATTTAGATATTCTGCACGATGAGACTGAGCAAGCATTGGCTGGACACGACGCTGTTCTCGAGCGCATGCGCAAGATCGAGAAGTCAGCCGGAACAACCATCGCACGCATCAACAAAAAAATGAAGACTGAGTATTCACCGGTTGCAAAAGAATCGGAAAGCCTGTCCCAAACGCTGGCCGAGACTCAAGTAAATATGGCGGAAACAATGCTGACTCTGCAGCGCATAGACCAACTACTTCCTGCCCAAGACCGCCTGTTCGCACCAGGACAGCCGCACAGCAGACATTATCCCCAGTTACATAATATAGCCGCTAGTTCGGCTGCATCCGTGCCAGATCTAGTTGATAAATCTGGTCAGCCCTCCCAGCCAAACGCACGGCTCGATCGCACCTCTGCCAATGCCGCGTTAGTTAAAGCTCACGAATCATGACGTACCCCGCTTAACGCATGACAAGGGTTCAACACCTAAAGCAGGCGAGCTGATTACTCCCAGGCGGTTGGTGCCCTTGCCCTCCCCTCATCTCGGCCTCTTCTTCTTCTCTGCATCCGTTTATTTATTACACTTATAAAATATCAACGCCTCCAATTAACGTAGTGGTATAATAATCCGCGCTGTTGTCGAACTGAATGGATCGCCCGGTTGAGTGGCTAAGACTAGTGTTTAACGCACAGTTCACACTTTCCCTGAAAATGTCGACTCTGCTGCTGCTGGTGGTAGTCGTCACTGCCGTCATTTCCATTGCTGTGCGCAATCGTGTCTCCACTAAGTACTCTCGTCTTCCGCGCGAGCTTGATTCCTCAGAGGAAGATGACCACAAAATTGCAGAAATGCTGAAGGAGATCGACGCTGATGATGACGGCCACGCCCAAGAAAAGCCCGCAACCTCGCACTTCGACGAGTTTCTTAAGGCTATTAAGGTGTTTGGGTTTTTGGAGCCTGATGTTTTCAATGAGCTCACTAAAAGCATGCAAACACTTAGAATCCATCAAGGTGAGTCCGTCAGATTGGCTGATCTCGGTGGCTTTGCCGTCGTCATCACCGGTGCCATGAAGGTCTATTGCCAGAGTGAGCACGATGATGCTGAGGAATATGACTTGCTCAATGAAGTCACGGCTTCAGCCCCGATTTCCTCGCTTTCGTCAATTCTATCATTATTCACTGAGGATGTGCAGGCAGACTCGGAAAGAGAGGCTTTAACTGCCTTTGATAAGGTCAATGCCACGGTATTTGCCGTGGCAAGTGAACCCTCCACAATCGTGGTCATCCCCGCTCAGGCGTTTCGTCATCTCACTCGCCGTTTTCCTATGGCAACAGCTAACATTGTGCAGGTCATTCTGTTTCGCTGGTCGCAGGTCACATTCAGAACTTGTCAACGTTACTTGAACCTGACACAGCAGTTTTATGGTACTGAAAAGCTTCTCAACAGGATGAACAAGGGCAAGAGTACGCTACCGAAATCACTTGTGGATGACACTGTAAAGCGCATGAAGGCACGCGCTAACAACCAACGTAGCGAGTCAATTGTACAGCTACCACCATTGGGTCCGAACTTGCGACCCCGCAGAAAGAGTGTAGATATCCAAGTGCCGTCTATGCCGTCATCCCCGATGTCTGCTGTCGACATGGAACATGAAAAGACAGAACATGAAAGGGTAGAACATGAAAAGGTAGAACATGAAAATACAGATCATGAGAATGCAAACCATGAGAAAGGACTGGAAAAGCCTTTAGATTTTAATGTTTCACCAAATGCAGGCCATAGGTCAGACAATTTTGCCATCTCGTCAGAGGATTTCCTGTCTCATTCACCAACGCATACTCTACATCATCAAATGCCCGGTGGTTCTCTGAGCTCAAGCTTTACTGATCTTACAGACATCTCAAGCAAGTACCGAAAGTCATCGAATGACAATGCTGATTATGCTGTAAGACATGCAATTGTTGAGTCAATGTTTGCCATCATCCGTTTTGACTCACAGGTCAGTAAGCCTAATGGAGACGATAGCGATGAAGAAGACACTGTACCCACATCCACTGGTCTAGAAGTTCACCCGGCTGGCTCCTTCGGACTTCCTGTGGATGATGATCATGAATTTCGGGAACGTGAGTCTCCACCAGCGTCAGAAAGTCACGATAAACCCCAGGCGCCACCCCACACCTATTCGGAGATTTTGAATACTGCAAGTGATGTTGTCGAGCTTATATGGTATCGTAAAGGTGAGCAAATTAGCCGCTATGGAGAGCGCTGCCGTGGTCTCATCTACATTCTCGATGGTACACTAGAAGTAGGACATCATCCACCGGCGGCTCAGGATAGTTATCGTCGACTTTATGATGTCGAGGCTGGTAACGTCACTGGATTCTTGGAAACTGTGTCTTCATATTCTGCTTTTGTTGACCTTACTGCTAAAACTGACGTTTGTGTAGCTGTGATAACCAAGGCCCAGTTTGAGCAACTCGCCGATGCATACCCACTGCTCTACATCACAGCAGCAAAAACATTAACAACCAGTCTCACTAGACCTATAGTCCAGTTAGACTTCGCGTTGGAGTGGATTACTATCAAGAGCGGCGGCAGACTGCTTACGGAAGGAACAAATGCTACCGCAATTTATTTCGTGTTGAATGGCCGCATGCGAGCTTATCATGACCGCAAACTGGTTGGCGACTTCAGCCATGGCTCCACCATTGGTGAGCTGGAGACAATGACTGGAGAACAGTACGCTACAACGCTAGTCGCTGTACGTGATACTGAGCTTTCGAGGTTTCCACGGACGCTTGTTCAATGTCTGGCACGTCAATATCCTTCAATTACATTTGAAATGTCCAAAATGGTCGTACAGGCTATGCGTGCACGTCAGGCAGCTGGTGAGGAAAGTAACTTCAGCGACTTTAAAACACTGGCAGTGCTTCCTTCTGCTTCAGACTTACCAGTAGAAGAGTTTGCTGTTAAACTCAGCGCTGCATTTGAAGCCCTCGGCCGTGATGTGAAGATACTCACGAATTCGGTTATCCTGAGATATCTTGGAAAGCGTGCTTTTCAACGTATGGGCGTTCTCAAGCTGAAGGCGTATCTCACTGATCTGGAAGATCAGTTTAGTATTGTACTTTATGTTGCTGATGCAACAAGCACCTCCGAGTGGACAAGAACATGTGTTGACCAAGCAGACTGCGTCCTGCTACTTGCAGACGCAGCGGCACCACCAGTATATAGTGACGTTGAGCGTATGGTTGTCAAATCTCGCACACGTTCGCAAAACCATCTTATTTTGCTGCACAACGCTCAGCTTGTTCCGCACGGTTCAACCGCCAAATGGCTCAAAAACAGGCCGTGGATTAACCAGCATCATCACATCCAAATGGCCGTTATCCGTGAAGAATCTCGGGCACACGACAACATGCAACAAAATCGTGTCCAACGCAAGCTTCATGAGATCAAGAACCGTGTTCAGGATGAGCTGCGCCTGCTTCAGCGACGAAAGGCTTTACAGCATCAGCAGCAGCAACAGCTCAAGCATACCCGAAGTATGCACTATAAAAACGATTTTAGCCGGCTAGCGCGTGTCCTTGCTGGCGAGGCCGTAGGTTTGGTACTTGGCGGCGGTGGTGCCCGCGGAATAAGTCATATTGGTGTTCTCAGAGCCCTTGAGGAGGCCGGCGTGCCAATAGATATGGTCGGTGGTACATCTATTGGATCGCTAATTGGTGGCTTGTACGCCCGAGAATATGATTTTGTGCCACTACTTAGTCGTGCCAAGCAATTCAGTGTCCGAGTATCATCGTTGTGGCGGGTTGTGCTGGACGTTACCTACCCAGTAACAGCTTGGACTACAGGCCATGCGTTCAACCGGGCCGTATGGAAGGCAATCGGAGACTCTCGTATCGAAGACTTCTGGGTCAAGTACTTCGCAAACACCACAAACCTCACATTGTCGCGTATGGAAGTCCACGAAAAGGGATATGCGTGGCGGTATATCCGTGCATCCATGTCCTTAGCCGGTCTATTGCCACCGTTAGAGGATCGAGGCCAGATGCTGCTTGATGGTGGTTATGTTGATAATCTGCCTGTCACTGAAATGAAGCGGATGGGGGCTCGATATGTCATTGCCGTTGATGTCGGAGCTGTGGATGATACAACACCCATGAATTACGGTGACACGCTAAGTGGTGTATGGGCCCTCATGAATCGCTGGAACCCGCTAAGTTCAACGCCTAATGTTCCTAACTTGGCTGAGATCCAGCAGCGACTCACATATGTCTCCAGTGTCAAAGCACTAGAGGAGGCCAAGGTGACGCCCAGCGTGATCTACCTGCGGCCACCCATTGACCAGTTTGCAACACTTGAATTTGGGAAGTTCGATGAGATTGTGACCGTAGGATATGAGTATAGTAGCAAGGCACTTGAGGGGAAAATCAAAAACGGGGAACTACCTACAATGCGTGGCGTAGTACGTGATGGCCCCTTAGGTCGCACAGCACCAAACTTTCGGCGTTATAGCTTCTGAATCTAATTAAGCATTGCATTATATATGTATAAATGTAGTAGCTTTGTGCTGAAATATTAAGGTAAAACAACCTTCAGGTTCATCCAGACTCGGATTAACAACCAAGCCAAGATCACGATTACACTTTGCACACACAAAGCACAAAACACACACACACACACATACACACATACTCGCATACACAATTCAGATTGTAAACTAAATTGTACGAAAAGCAATATATATAATAACGCTATTACAACTTTCGGAACGCTTTATATTCTGCAGAGAAATCGCTCCCAAGTTCTATGGAAAACCCATATAGCCATCACGATAGCATTCTATATAGCACAAACATAAAACATATATAAATCTACAAAATAAATAGAGAAACTGCAGGCTCCGAAAAAAAAATCAAGCTTTTTCCTTATTTGGGTATACGTTCCACAATCATTGAGAAAACCTTTGCGAGTTCCGTGTCTTTATACTCGTCGACGATCTTACCCTGTTCAATTAATTGAACAAATGATGGATCTAAAGGAACGCCGCCCAAAAATGGCACGCCGTATTTCGTGGCCAAGCTTTCACCACCTCCCTTAGAAAAAATATTTGTACACTCCTGACAGTGCGGGCACACATATCCGCTCATGTTTTCTATGACGCCTAGAACCTTAAAGTCGACCTTGCGACAGAAATTGAGTTCTTTTCGGACATCTGCAGCAGCTACTTCCTGCGGGGTTGTTACTAGAACAGCACCATCCACGTTGACCATCTGTTGAAGTTCAGTGGCTATGGAAATATGCTCATCACTAGTTCCAGGTGGGGTGTCAATAATTAGGTAGTCAAGGTCGTCCCACACAACATCCTGGACGAATTGGCGAATCATTGCCGTCTTTTTGGGGCCGCGCCAAACAACACTTTTTCCTCGATCTGGCAACAAAAAGCCCAGAGACATGACTGCCAAAGACTTGGAAGAGTCCGTGTATACCGGAACCCATCCAGCACTACTCTGGTGTACTTTAGAAGACTCCAAACCAAACATTCGTGGAATAGAAGGGCCAGTCAAATCAATGTCCAATAGACCAACTTTGAATCCCTGGTTCTTCAGGGTCAGCGCTATTTGCGTGCTCACTGAAGACTTTCCAACGCCGCCCTTACCGGAAAGTACTAACCAAATATGCTTGACATTATCCATCGTAGAGAGGGAGGATAAATGCGTGACTCTATAGTTCACACCGGTGGCGATGGTGTTAACTAAGAGACAAAATTTCAGACCACAAAGCAGATCTGGAAAGCTGCAATTGGCCATAATAAGTATACGTAACTCCCTGAAACTAAAGGTAGACTTAAATAATTAGGTTCTCTGCTGTATTATACTTCCGTAAAAAAAAGATACTCCTCTAGTAAAGGTTCCATGGCAAGCCAAATAGGTCAAATCCTCTTGTAACCATATGTGGGATATAAGTGCCAGCTATCTACACATTTGCTATTATGCTAATTAAATATGTTCGCATAGAAGAACTTGTAATTTCACATATATTGCTAGTGAGCAGTCGCCGTCTTGGGGCGTCAGTTGCCTTCGAAGAGACAAACAATTAAACATGTCGGGGATGAACCCACCCCCCAGATTGCCTGGCACGTGTCCAGGTAGCTAAATACTATGGGTGAAAAATGTCACAATTAAGGTGGGGTTACAAGGACAAGTGCAGTAGTGCACAGGCGGAATAAAAAAGGTAAGCTCGAACATGATATCATCGAAGGATACTCTGCGAGCTATTCACTCGCATTTCAAGGCACCCATAAAGTACTGCTTTGGCTATGGTAGTGGTGTATTTAGCCAAGGCGCGCAAAGTAGTTCCAAGTCGCGCCAGATCGACATGATCTTTGGCGTGCATAATGCACGCGACTGGCACGCACAGAATATTGAGCAGAATTATAAGCATTACTCTAGCATCCGGTTCTTGGGCAGCTCATTTGTAGCTTGGACTCAGAATAACCTTGGTGCCGGCGTTTACTTTAATCCATACGTGAAGTTCGGCAACCACGAAGTGAAATACGGAGTTGTGGAGCTTGAAACATTGAAGCGGGACCTCATTGAGTGGGATACCCTATATTTAGCGGGTCGTATGCACAAGCCGGTACGTCTGATTCAGGACAATCCTGAGATTGCAGAAGCGCAGCGCACCAACTTACGCAGTGCGATGTGCACAGCACTTCTATTGCTTCCAGAGACATTTTCGGAGCTTGACTTTTACATGAAGATTGCCAGTGTATCATATATGGGCGATGTACGAATGGCATTTGCTGAAAACCCCCAAAAGGTACAGAATATAGTTACAAACCAGTTTGGGCTCTTCCGGAACTTATATCTTCCGCTATTTGAGGATGTAGGCATCAAAGTCGAGGCTGATTTGGATAGTGTGTCTGGTAGTGGGCCTTTAAGTAGGGGTCTACCTTTGAGTCAAGCGTCTGGAAACGATGAACAGCTTATTGCACATCTGCCCCGCCGATTCAAGGACTTGTTGTCCAAAAGTATGCTGTACAAAGAACCTAAGCAGCGAGTTACCCGCGTATCTGCTGCAGTTGCGCGCACTATTAAATGGCCATCGTTTACGCAGAGCTTCAAGGGGCTGCTAAGTGCTGGGCTTGCCCGCAGTGCCACTTACTCCATAGCGAAGTTAAGCAAGCGCTTCGCAAACTAATCAACTTGGAATCCTCGTTGAGGATCCTTATTTATTTTTGACAAAAACAACAAAACTGACCAGCCTACACGGAATGCCAATGCCCTACGCAGAATTCCCTAAATGGAGTGCCGTGCATCATTCGCATCACCCGTCTTAGCATTTAGTAAATTACTCAGTTCACAATTAAGCCAAGTCTAAACTCGCGAGCTGCTCACCTTGGAACAGCTTAAGGTTTGCATATTTATGGGTTAATATATTGCAATTACATACAGCACACACACATCTCATCTTCTTATCAGCAAGTAGATCTGCTCTTGCTTTAGCGAGACAAGATCCTTATAACTGCCTTCCAAGCTGAGAAGAAGGCCCCCAAATGATGCATACATAGCCAGCCGGTCCTTCGAGCTCTTGTCAGACTCCGTGAACTTGTACACTTTGCCATGCATAACATATTCGTAATTGTCAGCTAGCGACGCCTCTCCAGCCCGTGGTGGGCGCCAGCTACGTGAAGGGTTTGTTTCACCTAATGAGCTGGCAATAGCCACCGTCACGGTCTCCCCTTGCTGCACCTGGTAGAGTTCTGTGTTTATGTCCAGCGTCAGCTGCAGACCGGCATTTGTCGTGCTCTGAGCTTCAATCCGCATAACCCGGTCATATTTGCCTGGATCCAGGCTCTCAATGCGAAACAAGTCGCTGAACAGCACGTTTCCAGACATGCAGATCTACTAGTCTCAAGTATGAAAAAACCCACCACGGCTCATGCTTGGTTCCAAAGTCTATTACATAATCGAAAATACACGGTTAGGGTGAAACCACACCAAGTAAACCGCTTAATCTCAGTATGTAGCACTGAAGAAAGATTCGCAAATAAGTATGGCAACTTACTTTATGGATGTCAAATGTAAGATTTTGATGATTAGTTTTAGTTCAACGCAAACTATGATTAAGTTACTGAGCCAGCCATTTTTTTTATTAACAAATAATTATATCGTTGAGAAATAAACTGCTACGTGAGTCTCAACAGAAACTACAGTGAATTGGTCAGTTAACCTGAATTGTTTTCTGTTTGATAAACACAACATACTGCAAACAGTTTGAATTCCAATTGGAGATTCGGTACATGTGGCTCTAAACACACAAGAATCTTTTCTGTTTGACCAGCAAAAACTATAGGGACTACAACAGTGACTAGAATAATAATAAAAAATGCTTATTTTTTCAGTGCAGCAAATCGAGACCATAAGTCTTCGGGATTAGCTTTCTCGGAGCTTGAAGCAGCACTCTCCCCGCCAGCAGAATCATCTCCTGCACCCGAATCTGTAGCAACTTTCTCGTCTTCTAAATCCTCAGCAGGTGGCTTATATAGACCTGGAACTTCAACATGATATGCCTTGGCAATCTCTACGAGGTAAAGATCAACCAGTTCTTGACTCGGCACTTTAATATGGATGCGGGACATCACACGTGGCGGAACTCCCTCAGGATCTTCAGAAGCATTAAGCACAAATTCCTTGCTAATAAGATAAGCAAATAATGGCTTCATTGTCTGCAACTCTTTTATATCAGAATACTGCGCAGCATAGATCAGTACGGTAATGGCCTCCGTCAAGCGATCATCATGTATCTGTCCCCCCGAGATCATGGCACACCGGGCAAGCGTGAGCTCACAATAGACCTCGAGCAACTCAAGCAGTTCCACGTAAATATCTTCCTGTATAATGTTCTCAATGCGGATCTTTGCGTTCTCTACTTTTCCTGCCTTAAGTACATCAGCAATGTTTCGCCTGCTCTGTTTGGCAAGCGCACTCTTCTTTTGTTGCAGCAGTTTCAGGCGGTTTATGACCAGTCGAAGCTGTGCTCGCAGCCGCGAAAGCTCAATTGAGCTCATCCTTCAATACCCAGTCAGTGGCTATGTGGAGAGACACACCTAAGCATTTCTGATTAGGGGAGGCCGCTCGCTTAGGTGATACAGATATCTGAGATTTGTTACCAGCACCAGACTTCAGGACCATAATAAAGACCAACGCCAGCAAATATTTATCGCATTTATCGTACATTAAGCGGATTATATTTGCCGAGTAAGTTGCATCATTTTAGTCTAGCAACATTTATAGCTGTTGGTTAAACCTTCAACTACTTTCCTTACTTTTTTTTGGAGGGGAGGGTGTTACTATATGGACGCTAAACGGCGCAGATTAGCCAAATGGAAGCAAGCCAAAGAAGCTGCCGAGTCTTCTAGAGCAAGCTCAATACCGGAATCAATACCGGAATCAACACCAGCATCAACACCGGAATCAATACCGGAATCAACACCAGCATCAATACCAGCATCAACACCAGCATCAACCCCAGCATCAATACCAGCACCAACACCAGCATTAACACAGGATCCGCGACCACCATTAGCTCCGCCTTCTTCATTAAAGCTGAACTTAGCAAACCTGCGGCGGAAAAAAAGCGGAAATAAACGAGTTACATTGGAACCAGATAATGCTGATCATGCAATTGGTCTAAAAGATGACTCGATCCAACCAAAAAGTGTTGATACAGGCTTTTTTAAGCCTAATCAAACTCCGTATGAATCAATCGATGACGCTCTAAACTCTTTGGACTCTAGTAATGTATATGGTGCCGCATATTTTTCAGAAGATGATGACGATACCTCTGAAGAAGAGTTGGTTGCGCCGCGTCAAAGGACACGAGGCGTGACAAGCAAGCTGGATACGGTCGTAGCTAATCATGCTACTGAGAGCTTCGAAAAAAGTCTTTTTATTCCGCAATTCTCAACAGATATAGATCCAGATGCTTTCAGATCAGCAAATGGTATCAAGGTTGATGGTTTTAATGTCTCTCCACTGGTAAGTTGGCATACTGCTGGGCTACCATTACCATTATTGCGATCCATTGAGGTACGCGGATTCGGAAGCCCGACTCCAATTCAAGCCCAGTCTCTTCCCATTATAATGAGTGGCTCGGACCTCGTTGGTATTGCACCTACCAGCAGTGGTAAGACCATTGCCTTTCTTTTGCCCCTTTGTCGTCATGTAGCCGCTAACCAAGCCCAACATAGGAAAATGAGTAAAGGGCCTTATGCATTAGTACTGGCACCTACGCGTGAGCTTTGTCTACAAATTTTCCGAGAGGTAGAAGTCATGGCGAAGTCTTTGCAATTAAATGCATTAGGATGCTTTGGCGGCACAGATATCTCAAGTCAAATTTCAGAGCTCATTAATGGCCGTTGCGACATTATGGTGGCTACTCCTGGTCGACTTATTGACTTGCTAGCTACAAACCATGGACGTGTTCTAACGCTTCGTGGCGTGACGTTCTTAGTCGTCGATGAAACCGATCGTATGTTCGACTTAGGATTCGGACCACAGGTGCGGACAATTGTCGGGGCCATCAGACCGGACCGACAGACTGTTGTTTTTAGCGCTACAATGTCTCCTGGTATGGAATCGTTAGTTTCAAGAATCCTTACAAACCCAGCTCGAGTGACTGTCGGACATCAAGCAACGGTTCCGTCACAAATCAGCCAGGAAGTAATGCTAATAAATGATCGTAAGGACAAGCTATCGATTCTAATGCGTGCTCTTGATGCCGTAGAGCCACAAGGACTGTCACTTGTTTTTGTAGATACACAAGAAAGGGCAGATACTATTACACTGCAATTGATGGCCAAAGGATTCAAATGCCAAGCCCTACATGGCGGCATGGATCAGCAGGACCGTGCAGCAACCATTGGCGAATTTAGGGGAGGTATGCTGCCAGTTCTTGTAGCGACCTCAATCGCTGCGCGCGGCCTCGATGTGCGGAACGTGAAGCTTGTAGTCAATTTCGATGCTGCTTCACACTTAGAAGATTATGTACATCGAGCAGGGCGAACAGGTAGAGGAGGTGATAAGGGAAAGTGCATTACATTTCTAGAAACGCATCAGACTCGACATGCCTACGAACTGTCGAAACTGTTTGACGTACCAGAAAATGTCCAAAAGCTAGCGAATACCTATTCGCAGTCGTCAAACAAAACCGAGCCGTCACGTCTTGGGTTTGGTGGCCATGGCCTAGCCAATTTAGATAAGAAGCGTGATCACAAAAAGACCGTGGAACACGACACTTACGCACCGAAGCAAGAGAGCCAAGAACCAGAGGCAAACCCCAAGGGAGAAACAAAAGCTACAGAACTGTCGCCTGAACCTGCAGTCGTTCAGGAAGGTAGATCATTTGTGGCGCGCTTAGTAGTTAATGATCTACCAAAGGATGCGCGTGTTGCTGTAACTGCAGCTGTAAATCAAGTCCGAATCAGTACCGAACTTGGCGTTTCTATAACCATCCGAGGCACATTTTACTCCTTACCAAGGAAAGACATTAGTGAAGAGGATAAACTGCATCTCTTTATTGAGGGTGAAAATCATAACTCGGTATTAAATGCAGTCAATGCGTTCCGCGAGCTCGCCGAAGACGCTAATACAAAGCAAGGTGGGAGATATATGGTACTCTAGTCCAAAACAAAATTACAGTGAATATACTGGGAATCACAGTATTGAATAATAGATTTAGTTGTTTCGTAGAGCCAGAAGAATTACTGATTAGTTTATCCGTCCTGAATATAGCAAAATAGATAAGCTATATATACAGTAATAATCCATATAGGACCAAAATAGCGGTGCTGTGGCACAGTGGGGGAGTACGTCACCTACAATCACGTGACATATTTCAATGTATCACTCACCTGGAACTGCTCTAGTCGCCTAGTGGTTAAGGCCTCGTGCTTATATCTTGGCACCGCGTGTAATGCGCGGGCCGGTATGCCCTGCTGGGTTCAATCCCCGGAATACAAGGCACGCGAAGATCATGGGTTCGAACCCCATCTAGAGCATTACTTTTTTTTTGTGTTATTTTTTTTTATAGCTCTGTTCAATTTAATAGGTATTAATTTTATTTTGTGGCAAAAAAATGTAAAGAGAATTTATTATATGTACAAAAAAAAGTAAAGAAAGATCTAAGAAAGAGGGATATCCGTTTACATCGTACGATTTCTGTTTTTTCATGTGTTTATTTTTCAGCATTGAGCTGTTTTATGACTGCTTCTAGTCTATCACGCTCGTTTCCTAGCACTGGCCCGGACGCAGCCCAGCGGATCTTGCCATTTTTATCTACAACATAGAGATAGCCGGCCAATTCATTTGTTGCCGCAATTGCCCTCTGGATTTCAGGCGTGAGCTTTGTTTTGGCAACCAAATACCGGTGGAACGGCCGACCTTGTGTCTCATTCTTGCGGATCTTACTGGCAAACCACTTCACAAGAAGCCGATTATACCAAGACGTTGCAACATTGATATCGACCAAACGGAGACCAAGATTCTCAATATCAAGTCCGTCTGTGAATTGCTTTATCTGCTCTTGGCCTAAAGAAGAGGAAAATATGCGAACCAGCGTTGGCGAATCCGATGCTAATTGATGGGCTACTGTTGTATCAACACTGGTTGCACAATCAATGCGTGTAGCTGATATATTCGGCATATAAAGGGCATCCTTTAAAGCGAATCCTTTCTGAGGTGAGGTGAAAATCTTACCTCCAGTATGCCTAAAGTTATAGATCGACTCGAATGAGGATTTCGAGAACTCCTTCTTTAATTCCTCTCTCCGGATCCGGTTTTTTTTGACATCTAGTAGATCAGCCTTACGCTCTGCAAACGTCTTAGACGTTCCAAAACTTGGATCGTTAGGTAGCGGCTTGGATAATATGCCTATGGGCTTTATGAGGGCACGAATCTGTTCAGGCCTTTCGGACTTGAAGCCCGTAGATGCGAATCTGATAAATCTAAGACTCATTTTTGCGGTTTACACAGGCAAGGTCTGTTAACTTATTGGATCCACACACAAACACGCACACAGACAGTCACAGACAGACACAAACAGACACACACGCGCTCACGCACCACCACTATCAACGTCAGAGAACGGCCAAATCTTGGATCCAGGGCTAGGGCTCACTCGACACCAGAATACATCACACACGTGACCGAACAATTTCTCCCGGGGGACTATAAAGGCAGCCCTGACGACAAATTTGTTTTCTTCCTTAGATCAAAAACGCACGGGGATCTGCCACGACGTTTGAGCCTTTCTGTGCTCCTGCGTTGCCATAGCTTCTACGAAGCTTAGTATCTCCAAGAGTAACTCCTTGTAGGAAGTTCGAGTCCTCTCATTAATAGGACTGGGATGTCGAAATCTAGGAAACATATATATCACTAAGTAAGACTAGACGAATAGTATGTCTCCTATCGACTACCTTGATATTTTGCATTCCAGGTTCCGCAGGGACAGTTTCAGGCCGAACCAGCGGGAAATTATCGAGGCAGTTCTTAATCAACGTGACGTTTTGGTGATTTTACCTACCGGTCATGGTAAGTCGCTCACTTTCCAATTACCAGCGTATGTGGAATCCTGTCGCAATGGCGGCTCCGGCTTCTATATTGTAATCACGCCCTTAATTGCATTAATGCGGGACCAGGTTCGGCAAATGAAGAGTTTAGGCGTCAGTGCTGACACTCTGAACAGTACAATGTCAGTGAAGCAGCGCCAGGAAGTCATGCGCAATGCCCGTGAGGGCCGACAAGCCCTTCTTTACGTGAGTCCTGAGTTGTGTTTGACCCCTGGGTTTCGTGATTTCATGCACGAAAACCGGATGCAGGTGAAACGAATTGTAGTAGATGAGGCTCACTGTGCGGTGGAGTGGGGTGCTGATTTCCGTAAAGAGTATGCCAATTTAGGGACAGTATTACGCCGCGAGTTCCGAGATCTGCCCTTTATGGCACTTACAGGCACGGCTTCTCCCCTGATGCAGTCTCAAATCATGAAAATATTAGGCATGCGTGTCTCTGAGACTCGGAGATTCGTCGGATCAATGCATCGGCCAAATTTGCATTATGAAGTTAGATTTGTTGAGGATACTTACTATCGTCTAGAAGACATGCTCAAGTTTCTGCGCATGTATAGAGGACGTGTTTCTAAGTTGAACCAACGACAGAACGCCAGCTATGCTGGTTCTGGGATTATTTATTGCCGTATGCGATCTTCAACAGAACATTTAGCCCGAGAACTCAATAACGAATTGGGGCAGTGCGCTGCGGCTTATCATGCACAACTCGAGAAACATGAGAAAGAGGAGGTTATGAACCGCTGGATCAGTGGTGATCCAAAATACTCCATTGTAGTTGCAACAATTGCGTTTGGTCTAGGAATAGACAAACCCGATACAAGGTTCGTTATTCACTTTGATATGCCTCACAATATTGAGGCCTATGTGCAGCAAACGGGCCGCGCTGGTCGCGACCGTAAAGCTGCACGATGTATTTTATACTATTCAGCTGCGGACTCGCGACGTGTTGTTGACTTTGCAAAAGATAAGGTTAAAGGCTCAGTCCATCCCGCAACAGTGGCCCTTGTGAAGTTTGCCACGACCACGAAACAGTGCAGACACGTATTTCTCGGGGACTATTTTGGCTCTCCAGTCACTGCTGAGCAGTGTGAGTATGCCTGCGACTACTGCAAGTCTGCACAACGACTTCAAACACGGTTTGATGAATGGGCTGCCGAAATATGCTAACACTGATATTAATATTTTTTTTTCTACCTTTTTTATTCGTGAAATATGTGAATAATAATACACACACTTCAAGGCGCGTTAAGTCATGCTAAATTGCACTAAGTTGCATTAAGTTGCATTAAGTTGCACTAAGTTGCATTAAGGTGCATTAAGTTGCGTTGTATATATACGTATGTTATTTTAAAGGTCAAGCTTCATCGTCGAACTTGTACTTCTGATCTTCGACCAGTGCGTGCTTGAGAGTCTCCTCATTAACTGCCCACTGCATGAAATAGTCACTCTCAAGATCGTGGATCTTGTTTCCGAGAATAATTAGCGAGTGCAAAGGCTCTCCTGATTCGTACTCGGCCATCTCGCGCAATGTACCAGCCTTGATAGCCTGGCGCGGTGAGCCAAGACGCGACACAGCGATACAAGGAGTATTTTCACTATAGTTTTTCTCGTTGCGGTTTTCTTGAACTTCAATCAGTTGCTCAGCGGCTTGCTCAATACTCATAAACCGCGGCGGCTCGTAGATTTTATTGCCCCTCAGCAGGTTCTGGAGAGTCTGCTCCTTTACCTTAATATCAAGAAGCACAAGTGTATGCAGTCCTATACGGCGGTTTTCTTTGATCTTGTCATAGAAACTATCCGGGCGCCACGTCTCGGTGAAAAATACCATAGACACAGTTTGGCCGAAATTATAGAGTTGTACGCCGGTCGTTCCAATGGCATTGAGTACGGAAGCGTTATGCACAACCTCTGTTTGAATGCCCTTTTCACGAGCACGCAGTACCAGATCTGTGTGTGTGGTAGCACCGAACGGATCACCAACAACAAGGAATGCTATGTCCTCGCCCTTATCAGCACCCTCCAGAATCTCGTCTGAACCCGATTCTACTAGCTCACGATCGGCCAGATATACTTTTTGGCCGTAAAACTCTTCTAGTGCGGAAATATCAGCAGCCATCAAAATGCTCGTATAGGCTTCTAAATAGATACGCGAGCATTTCCTAGCAACCTCAAGACCGCGCACGGTAATATCCTTGACATCGGAAAGGCCCAGGCCAATAAGATACAACATTTTTGCGATTCTATAGACAAACAAAAAGAGCTAACCTTTTTTGAGACCCCTCGACGAGATACGGTGATCTTGCACCATGACAGCCGCCGCCAGCCGGCCGCTACGAACTGTGCTCACCAAACTACTGCAAAGCAGACCAGGCCAGTTAATAAAAGTTAAGTTAGTAACTGTAGGAATGAAGTCCACAATTTGTAGACTTACTCCAATACTTACCTGCTGCCATTGAGCTCACAGGTTTACTATTTTTTATTTAGTGCTCAGTGCCTGCCGTTTTCTATATACCAGTAAAACTAAAGTCGTATCGTGGTCAACCGGGTGTGATGTGAAATTAAACTATAAGAAAGTCGAAAGCCGAAAGCGGACCAAGCTACCCTCCTAGAGACTGTAACCAACTCGAACCGCCCGATTCGACGCTGGCTAAATCCCAACAACTATCTCGAATAACCCTAAAAGATGACGGCCTGCGACCCCATCCCCACACAATAAAAAAGCGCCCTTTTCACTTTTCGAACACAGAAATAATTAATGCAAAGTGGCGGACAGCCCAATTCTGAGGGTGCGCCCGAGCAAACGCCACTGCTTTCAGGCGCAGACCGTGTACGGCGTGAATTCGAGGACGCGCTGCATGAAGAGGCCCCAGGCGAGACGCTCTATAGTGTGCTAGTGAAGCGGCCTGGCGCTGTGATAGTAGCACTCAGTTTGTTTGCATTACTTATATTGGGGTCCACATCTATTTCTGGATTGACGTCTCCTGAATTTGTGAACAAGGCGGTGGATATACCGCAATTGGTCCCGGTCAGTGCTGACCTGCTACATATTAGCAACAGTGAAATTACAGCGTCGGCAACTGTGGATGTCACAATGGATTACTCTGTACTTGGTGACAGTTTCACAGCGTCGATGCTACAAAAGGCAGCAACGAAGCTTGGCTTTATTACTGTGAAGTTTGATAGTCCAGTAGAGATTCGTGCGCCTCGCGATCCTGATACCGACGAGTGGGACCATGTAGCTTCGACCCGTATCCTTGGTCCGCTCAATGTCACTATAGTTCCAGATTCTAGGTTCTTAATGACTTTGGAAACGCGCATTTTTGATATTGGCCGACCTCAAATTGTAGGCATGCTTGTACGGCGCGCGCTTGAAAACAAACCGGTGACGCTTAAAGCTGAAGGCATTGCTGTAGCTAGTAAGTGGGGGATGCAATGGCCTGTAGCGTTTTCCGTGGTGAAAACGCTGACTTTGCCTCAGCAAACCACTGACGAGCTCGCCGATCTTTCCAAAGTCTTAGTCTCGACAGCGGCTACTAAAGGCGTTAATGTGACTGCAATGGCGAATGCCACACTTGGAGACTTTCCCGTAGGAGGTGAGATTCCTGCCATGGGATGGATTGTAAAGATCCCTGGGTGTGATTCGAACAAACTTGAAGTGATGTGCGAGGGCTTCAATCCCTCATTTCACATTCAGAAAGGGGATGGGACGGTCGAAGCATGGTTTTCTTCATTGATAACACGGATCCCGCCACACCTTACTGAGCCATGTGATCCATACTCGGAAAGCTCGAAGTCTCCAATAGATCAATGGATCTCACATTACCTTGCTGGCCAACTCAGTACGTTCTACATTGAAGGCAGTGACCAAGGTGATAAAGAGATTTTGAACCAATTGTTTTCTGGCTTCGATATCCCTGTCTCAGTGTTTGGAAAACCCGCTTCAGAGAAGCTCATCTCTAGTATCACGATTGAAAACGCGGTCTTTCAGGGACAGGTATCGCTTGGTTATAATGACGACATGGAATTCAGTGGTAAAGCCCTCGTGGATGTGACGCTTCCTAAGTTTCTGGAGATTGACAAGGCCACTGTTGTAATGGTAGACGGCGTAAAAGGGACGATCCAGTTATTCACAGTTGCGGGCGAGCATTTTGCTCAGGTTCTTGCTAACGAATGGCTGCAAACAATCACGCTGGCTAGCAAGTCCGGCTATAAAATCACCTGCTATTTCGATCGGATCCCTATGCGCGTCACCAATACGCAAGCACTTGCTCGCGTGTCACAAGAAATGGTGCTGACCGGCCGGGCTCCGGTTCGGTATGATGCGGTTGTTGACGTGCTAATGGATACGCCTGTTGGTGAGTTTACTGTGAAGAAAGTGCGTGTGAAGGGCGAGACAGAAATGCGGACATGAGCTTTCAAACCTTAGCTATCCCGCGGGCGGGACGGCTTCATGAATTTAACTCATAATATGCAACCTCATGTATTTATCTATAAGTATTGTTCCTTTTTTTTTTTTTTTTTTTTTTTTTTTTTTTTTTTCGAAGACTATTTCCTGGCCTACAATTTTTAA